>CM029021.1:16786287-16978525 GCA_016801055.1 Panax notoginseng
AGTAGTGTTGAGATGAACATGACCAACTGGTGATACAAATGAATATCTTTGGTCGTAGTGCAAAGATGAAGTTATTAGTATGATTATGAACAGAAAATGTGATTTGGTGTAACCATGATCTTTGATATTTTAGGTAAAGATAGGTGATGACATTATCTTCGTCCTGGATGAGAAGAGGAATTTAGAACTACAATTATGATTATGAGTTATTCATATGATTGTGGACCAGAATTGTTAAATTGATGTTACAGGGATAAAATATTGTTGGTGGATTTTTAACATGGAGAAGATAATAGACTTTGTAGTCTATTTGACTCTTCTAATGGATTGCTCGTTCTGCTGCAACTATGGTTGAAATTTTTTATCATCTACCATATGTTCTAAATCTCTGATTAATTACTGTTGAAGGCTATTGATAATTTATTTATCTTTAGTTATGGTATTCTTTACTGGGCTAGTTGTGCTCACCATTCTGTTTCACAATTCTTTTCAGGTAATAAGAGTGTAGCTGGGTCGAGCGGGGGTAACATGGGAATAGAACGGTGGTCGTCATTTAGTAGTTATATTTGGTGAATCAAATTGGGTGAGGCGAGCCCAACGTTGGAAGGGTGTTTTGTCACTATCATACAAGATGTCTAATGATATACAATCTCATGTCATCATAAGACAGGGATGTGCTCATCCACTTGCTGAGTATATTTACGAGCACTACCTATATAATCTTGGTGTTTGTTTGAAGTATAATTCTCAATTAGAGACAGTGGAGATAATGATAAGTCAAGAGAAGACTCACCATTTGGGAAGAATATGATAGTAATCTTCTCGTTTTTCTTTGGGGTATATTGGGTCAACCAAGGATAATTCTGTGACCATATGATATCTATCACAACCTAGAAGCATGGCCTCCCATGTACAAAGGTTTTCTTGAGCACTTCCAAAGATTCTAATTTCTAAAACAGTTTTTGACTATACCTTATGTAAGGTGTCATTGTGAGGTGCTGTCCACGGTTGGGACATGGGTCACATTTGGTATATATTTGTATCCAAACTCACAGCATATGTGTTGTTGTATTTTGCACGACAATTGTTGTAATAAAATTGTAGCTATTTTCTGTACCATGTATTTGGCGACTCAGAATAAGTTGGATGGAATGGACCTATTTTGGGGGGTTACAGCAGTATTACTCATCTCGCTCTTCACCATTGTTCCCTCTGACTTTAGAGTTGTATACACCGTAAAGATGGTCCCATACCTATTTCTCAACTACATAGTCTGGAGGCATCTCAATAAAAGTAAAGCACTTATCAAGTAAGGACTTTGCACTCTCAACCTGTCATGTAAGATAAAAGTACAATATTAGTATTATTAATAAACAAGATAGTATGTATAAATATAATACGCTATATTAAAATTTGTAAATGTTAGTGTACCATTTGTATAAGATGATGTTACTGGCTGTAAACAGTCTGGGGCTCGTATGTAGGGTTTGGGTCCCCTTCCCGTCGAGGGCGATGCCGTTTTCAATGTGTAATTTTCCTATATCAAGCCATGTATGAATTAATTTTCACGTAGTTGGAAATTTCGTACTACTGTCCTTTCAAATGCTCCATGTAAGCCTCCCAATGTGCGATGTACACTCGCCTCAAGGCCATGCAATCAGCGATGGTAAATCTATGTTCTTTTTCCTTTCTAAGTTCTTTGTGATTTTCTGCCGGAGATGGTATACCTTGTAAGAACCCATACTGTCTCATCACCCTGTCTAGCATCTGGTATTCTACAATATCAAAATGGATCAAGGGGATTCTACCGGATCCCAACAATATTCCTCCAAAATTAAATCCATTCATATTGTCATCCCACCTCACGTAAGGGCGCCAAACTACTTGCCATTCAGGATGGACTTCTAACTCCCCTCGGTAAAATTTTAAATGATGATGGGGATTTTGTCGTCTATCAGGGTAGCTGTGATTTTCTGAGTATGCCACGCCAGGGCCCTAGGTAACCATAATTGTGATTGAGGCCAGGGGTTAGGTCTTACGATTATTATACGCTCGTATGCCCAAATTTGTAAAAGAGTGACACAACCATTAATATATTTCGCTCCTTTCCTAGTGGCAGTATATAAAGACCTATACAAATAGCCCAACACAGCTGCACCCCAAGAATACGTTACACAATTTTCAGCGTTAGCAATAAAACACATATACTTGGGATGAACAATGTTTTTATTCTTAGTGGGGAACAATATTGCCCCACACAACCAAAGAATATAGGCCTTTGTGCATCGACCAACAATTTCCTTACTTGCTTTAGGGGGACAATTATTAAAATGATGCTGCAACCATAGTAATGAAATAGAGCCACGTTTTTTTGATTCCTGATATTCAGCAACTACTTCAGTACCAAAACATTCTTTAAAATGAGCCAATGGAGTGTCAAATAATGGATAAGTTAAGGGTTTGCCAACCACCGGCAACCCAAGAATGAAGTGTACATCCTCTAAAGTGATTGTAATTTTCCCACAATTTAAGTGAAAACTATTGGTCTCCGGCCGCCATCTCTCCACCAAGGCGACACGAGTCCAATGTCAGTTTGTGGTACAATTGCCGGATAGCTAAAAATCCCAAAACAACATTTTTGTAGAAGAGTTTTTTGAGCTTTTGTTAATATCCATTGATCGTATTTTTTTCCAGTTAATTGACATGAGAGTAGTCTTCCCCTGTCTTTCCCGTCATATATATATCATTGACACATGATTTTGTTGGTCGTTAAGGACACTTAGGTCAATTGGTCCATAAATCCAACTGTCCATCTAGTACCTAAAAAAATAACAACCACATGTTTTTTATATTGTTTAATAACTATGTAACACAATTATATCTATATCCTATTAATAAAAAAAAAATCATTTTATAATAATTTTAAGACATCTTTTTTTTTGCACATTTTCATAATAATTAATCATTATTAGTCACAATACTCACATGCATATTATATCCCACATAACTCATTATATTTTATCAAAATAAACATTCATAATAAAGTAATACTCCATTACAATTATTAAGCAAATAATTTAATAAAAAGTCAAAAATTATAGTAACTACTTCACCACATAGTTATATAATTAACCAAACACATAAATCACAAAATTTTCTAAAATTTCACATGCATATATGAAGACATAGTAATGATTGATAGTTTTCCTTAAAAATTTAACTATTTTTATTTATCATAAATACATTGATAAAAAATAAATATAATATTTATATTTTTTAATTAAATATTTGAAAAATAAATCTTACCACAATAATATTTGAATTTGAGAATTTGTAGATAAATCGGTTGCAGTCCAATTTTCTCTCACAATAATCTCTTTTAGTGCTTGAATGGAAGTTGATTTAGCTAGGCAGGGGAGGGAATGTGTGTACCGGCAGGGAAGAGAGCAACGACAGGGAAGAGAGGAAATGAGTTTTGAGAGGGAGAGTGGAGCGGCAGGTAGATAAAATGGGGGAGAGCTTGCAGCTACAAGCTATAGCGGCACAGACGTTTTAAGTTTTTAAATACCAGTGTGTCAGTCAATGTTTTGGCTTGCGTGTGTCTTGGCTTGCGTGTTGTCAGTCTGACTGTCAGTGTATAGGTTTTTCCAAGCGAGGCTGCCGCTACAGGCTCATGCGGTAGGCAGTATAATTTTGGAGGGGCAATTCGGTAACTTAGCCCTAAATTATCTATATGTTCTGCAATGGAGGGACTGTCGCTACAAGAGCGGCAGGGGGAATAATTAACCAATTTTAGCCTTTAAATGTATGGATCAACGGATGTAAATTTGGTTGCTGAACAGTACTCATAGCAACCGTTTGCCACGGATTAAACCCCTATATATATATGTATGTATATATATATATATATATATATATATATATATATACACACACACACACACATATACTCGAAAGTATAAAGTATTAAAAAAAAGTGACTCGGGGGCGCTACCCCCGAACCCCTGCCAAATTATTTGTCACTCAGTAATAATTTTGACCCCACTAACGAAAGTTTCTGGCTTCGCCACTGTCTGTGGTCCTTGGACTCTTGCCTTTTAAATGTTAAAGTGACTAATATGTGTGATCAATTTGGACCACATGTTAGTGTAGTTGACGAGTTTGGCATTCCTGTGAAGTTTGTGGGTGTTGGTGAAGGTTGTAGAAGACCTCCAGCCCTTCGATGCAGAAGCATTTGTTGATGCCATTATTTTATGAGCATGAAATCAGTTAGTCTCTGCATCATTCTTTACAATTATTCCCTATGGCTATGTTTGTTTGCAAGGATTATATTTGGAATAAGACAATTAATTTCAAGCGTTTTGTTTGTTTTCAAATTTAGATTTGGGACTATTAGTCTAAGGATTATAAAATAACTTAATTGTCTTGAGATTATAATTATAATTCCGAAATTATAATCCTTGCAAACAAACATATATATATAGCCTATGTTCTTATATTTTGATAGGAGGTTTATAGAAGTGCTACTCATTTTACAAATTTTTTTCTTAAATAGCTATCTTATTTAAGCTTTTCCCACACAACAATTTAAACTCTTTCCTAAACATTTAAATTTTTTTCATCACCTATGAAATATTCTTTCTTTTTCCATCCCACAGATCAAGTTTGGTACAATCCAGTGGAACTTTTAGTAGGATTACGACATGACATTACAATCAATACGAGCAAGTCATCTCTTGTATTTCAAAGGTGCAAAAGGGGTATTGCAGAGGGGACAAAAATGGAGTTCGGACTTGCATACATTTGTTTTATAAACTAGCAAGTTTGTCTCAACCTGCGGATACTTGGTACTTATTTTTTTTTTTTCACTTTGAAATATAAGGTGACAATACAAAATTGGGTAGTCTAGCACATTCCTTTAGTGTAATATGGGAAATTTGTAGTACTGTCTTCCATAGTAAACAACTGGAACTGCTTTATGTTGTTGAGCTGTTTTTATTTTAAAGACATGCATGTTGGTTTGTAAATTACGTCCATAGTCCTTAATGGTGTTGTGTTATTAGTAAGAAATTAATGCGGTTCTCAACAGTCAGTGCATTTTTTTATTGAATATTGGGAGTATTTAACAGTTGTTGATGTTTTGATTGGTTCCCTTTTGAATTTTTGATGAGATTTTTACATGAGAATATATGTTCAATTACCATTATTAAAATTTTTGTATTTTAGACCTTGGTTTGGTATAAATGTTTGACAACGTTATATAACTTAGTTGATTGCCGGCATCAGTTTACTGCAACAACTAAAAGCAGAGAAAAGAAGGCCAAATTGAGAGCTGCGAGGATGCAAAATAAGCTTGAATGTAAAGGAAATTCAAGCTCTTCTTCAGAAACAAGTAACAGTGAATGTCATCCTCACAAGCTTGAATGTAAAGGAAATTCAAGCTCTTCTTTAGAATCAAGTGACAGTGAATGTGGTGAAGTTCATTGCTTATATATATTGAACTGGTCAATATATTTTTGAATCCGCAATTTAAAATTTGAACTAATTTGTAATGGGGAAGTCAAAGGGCATTAGCCACGATATATCTGGTACTTGGTATTTGAGGTGACAAATAAGATTCCAATTGATTAAATATAAGGGGTAGTTTTGTTTGAACTGAGCTGAGCTCCCAAGTGACCAATATCCACCTTTTTTGGTCATCTGGATACTCATTTCAGGTGGGCAGTATGTGCTATACAACCAAGAATTCAAACATGATTTATAACAATGACTGCCCGCCCTATAATTGACAAAAAAGAAAAAAGAAAGAAAGAAGATGATGATGATCTTTTGAATCTCATTCTTAGTTTAACAACCAAACAAGAGAAAATAAGCCATTTTCATTGAAAACAATTTTATAAGAAAGCCTTAATATGCCGCTGGGGCCTGGGTTCATAAAGACGGACATGAGCAGTCTTCAGTTAGGCCGAGTCATGCCCAGCTTAAACTAGGTCGAACTTGGCTCATTTTTGTATTAGAAATAATGGACCGCGGGATGCAGGCTTTATTAGGCCTTTTTCCCTTCTTCTTTCTCCCTTTTTAATAAATTTATACTCTTGTTTGACTTTAAATAAATTTTAAAGGTAAAGTCTAAATAAATTAACTTTTAATTATTTTAAAATATATATTACACAGATTAATAAAACTAAAAATAAATGTGTAACACAAAAAATGATACAAATATAAATACAAATGAATATAGTTTTTGAAATATAGAAAACAAAAATACACTCAAACTTGGCCTTTATTTAGCTATGGAAGGGTAAAATAGAAAAAAAAATACAAAATACCTAGAAAAAGCATGATTTTTCAGACTAAGTTTCAAGCTTTAAAAAGTTACGTATGTATAAGTGAGAGTTGCAACTAAATGCATGTTACTTGTATAATAAATGTCATCTAAAAATGAAGTTTTTGTTATATAAATGAAACTCATTGTATAGACTGCCCAAATGGACAATGCATTTCAAACAACTTGGTATCAACACCAATTTTTACTCTCTGTATCTCCCTCTTTTTTTCTGTTTTTTTTTTTCATATTCTATTTCTATCATCTCTTTTTTCCTCACTTTTCTCTAATTTTTTTATTTATTATTATTTAAGTATTATCCATGAACAAATATTTTTTGTAACCTGTTAAAGCTAACAATGATGGCAAATTTGTTGGAGTTCTTTGCAAGTATAGACTGTTTAAGTTTGAAAACCATTGCACATTTACATCTATACTCCTTAAGTTTGTCCAATCTGCAATCTAGGCTTGGCATCAAAGAAACACATCTATACTATCAATACTTGTATATAAATACACATAAATGATGACATCATCAAATTAAATCAATTGAAAAAATCTATATAGGATGACATCATCAAATCAAATCAATTGAAAATCAGTGAGTTAACTCTTGATTAATTAAGAGTTAACTCGGTCAATATAAATACACATAATCAAATCAATTGCAAAAATCAAACAATAAGAACAAAGAAAAAGTCTTAACAATAAAAATGAAAAAATAAAAACTAAAGGAGAAAAATGGTCCTGCAATAAAATGAAATTCAAATTTACTGTTTAGAATAAACAATTAAAAATGGAATGCAAACTCAACTGGTTAGTGGTCTAATTAAATTAATTTAACATATTTTACCAACTTATTAACTTTATTGAAAAGCTATTAATTTACCTGCTAGATCAAGGGTCAGGATTAAAAGTCTGGAACCACACTAAAATATGCATTAACATAACACCACGTATATAAGGAAAAATGAAATATATTAGACTTTTATGTATTAATTATATTGTAATCAGTTATGTAAATATATATGATAGATAATTCTTTTAAAGAAAGATGTAATATCAGGAACCAGGCCTAATACTCTAATTTGATTTTGTGTATTGAAATATATTTCACAATTGTTTTGTTAAAATACTATTTCAATACACAATTCAAGATTTTACTCTCCTCTATTATACATTTTTTTCAATTTCATTCAATAAACCAATTATTTAATTTTAATAATTTTGTTAGTGATGATAAAATTATGCTAATAGAAAATTCGAATCATAAAAAATATTTTCACAATTAAAAGTTTAAAATAATTTTTATCCATTAAAATTTTGATAAAAAAATTATATGTTGATCAAATGGTAAAAAAGTGTCGATTATTTTTTTTAAAAAATAATTATATTATTTAATATAATAAATTAGACCAATTTCGATTTCAATTATACGATTTATAATTATAAAAATATGATGTATTGATGAGGTACAATTCGTTATTTAAACTAGTTCGTGCATAGCACGAGCTACCGACTAGTATATAATAAGGACAACGACGGCAAAAAATTGGCTGAGTTAACTAAGTTTTTTTTAGTTGGTCATGAGTTTGAGTTGACTCATGAAATGGATATTCTTTTTTGAATTATTTATCAAAATAAACCCTAAAAACTTTATCCAAAAACTAAAGCATACTTATCTTATCAAAAACTTGTAAGACCCCAGTTTATTAATGCATAAAATCAAATTTTCTCTAAATATTATTGTGAATAATAAGGGGTTAATTTGATATAATACTTTGGTTATGGGTGAAATGTGCAAATTTTGCAAAATAAGCAAGTGGTTATAAAATATTCATTTTGTCGGGGAATATTCGTTTGGTCGTGGAATATTCTTGTTGTCGGAGAATATTCGTACGACGGCGCAGCCTTGTGTGGGCCCCATAACGGAAAGCGATTGGATGAAGAAAACGACAAGTATAAGTTGTTTATAAATAACGGCGTAGTTGTTACCGTTAATACTGTTGGAATACCCGGTGGTTAAAATACAGTAGCACACGTTATTGCACCAATTATTGATTCTTACGTAAGAAGGCACTACTCAATAATTGTTACAGTAGTTATTGTTCAATATTTTATTTTATTGATTCAATAATTGCTGCGTTGATATTTTATATTATTGTTGTTTCAATAATTGTTGCTGCACAATATTTTCCTTTATCAGATCAATAATTCATATTATTTGAATAATATTATTAGATAACATTATTGGTAATGTCTAGAAAGTTTTGTCTAAGGAGAGGTTTGGTCATCTAATTGCGTGCCAGTAAGGAGAAATCCTTATTGGAAAGCCCCCTCTTTCCTAGGAACGGCCTGATTGTCATAAATGTGATTATGTAATATTATTTGTGAATAATTAGTTATTGATTCATATGATAAGGAAATATTTATTTTATGTGGATATAAATGAGGGATATATTTTTGTGGTTAAAAATAAAGGAGTTAATGTTGAGGTTTTTATCAGTATTTTTATCGGAATGGTGGTATTAAAAATTAGGGTTTTTGAGATATTTTGCGGGGGTTATAATTTTTAATCCGACCGTTGGATCGTAGTAATTTTTGGATATGCTATACATATATAAGTTGAGTATATGTCCACAAATTTTGAACCGTTAAAAATGAACGTATGATTTATTATGAATTTTACGAGATGACTGGTTCAGAAATTATTGAATTTTCAGAGTTAATCATTTTGGTGAAAAATTCTAGAATTGGTGGGCCCACTCTTGGTTGGTGAAAAAATGTGCTGAGATTTTTATTCAAATGTGGTGGGTGGGAATAGTAGCAGGTAAAGCCATCAGGTTGCAGGTTAAGTCTGCTTCGGCGTGCTAACATTTTCCTATAAATAGAGGGATAAGTTCGAATTGAAAATCACACTAGAAATAAGTTTTCTCTCTTTCTCTCTCTTTAGATTATTGAGTGTATTTTGTGAGTATTTAGATACTTCGAGAGTTTCTATTCATCAGAGCAAGTTTTTTTCAGTCTTATACCGGTATTCCGACCAGAAGTACTGATATTTTGAGGTAAGGGATTATTTTTCTTCTTAATGATATTATTTTCTTCAATATCATTATGCTGAAATATTGATATGAACTTTTTATCAAATTTAGGAACTTTTTGTGTCGGAGTTACTATTCACGTATACGTTACTATTCACGTATACGACACTATTCATGAATACGGCACTATTCACCGAAAAATAAAATTTTCTCTTTTTGTCCAAGATGTCTATTATGGTTACTATCTTTGATTGTATCCATGTTTTGATTTTTATTTTTGAATTCTGCTTCACAATTGATTATTATGAAGTATTATTGATCTTGAATAAACTGTTATACGAATCCCTACTATTTGTCCTTCTGTCTCACTGGATTCGTTCTATTTAAAATATTTTTCATCATCCTCAGTCCTAAATGATGATATTACTGAATATCTTTGGCCTGTAGTGCAAAGATGTATGATTATTTGATGAATATCTTTGGCCTGTAGTGCAACGATGAACAGGTGTTGAGATGAACATGACTGACATGTGATACAAATGAATATCTTTGGCCTGTAGTGCAAAGATGAATATTTAGATAAAGATGATTATTAATTGATGTTACAGGGATAAAATATTGATGATGAACTTTTAAATCTTAGAAGATAGTAGAATTCATTCTCTACTTGACTCTTCTAATGGTTTGCTGTTTTCGCTGCAGTTATTGATCTAAAACTTGTTGTCGATTATATTCTATCAGATTTTTCCCTGTTGAATACTAATGATAATTTGTTGTATATTATCTTAGTCATAATATTCTTTACTGGGCTAGTTGAGCTCACCCTTTTCCTTTTTGTTCCATTTTTCTTCTCAGGAGGTGAGAACATAGCAGAATCTAGTCGGGGTATGGAGTGATGGTTCTAGAAAGATGTTTTAGCAGTCCTCACTATTTCTATAAAATAGTGTTTGAATAATTGTATTGAGGACTTATTTGAGTGTGGATATTGTCTAAAAGACAATATTTGTATTTAAACTCACAGTATATGTTGTCGTATTTTGCACGACAATTGTATTATTGAAGTTGTAGTTTGCTTTCTGTACCATGTATTTGGCGACTCAGAATGGGTGTTGTATACCTATTCTGGGGGCGTCACATTCAGTCTCAGAGCTTAGGGATATGATCCCTGGCTGAGATGTGAGACAAGAACTAGGAGGGGAGAGACGGGGAATTCCTTCGCTAGTATGACCTGACTAAGTTTATTTGGTGTTTATTTGGTCGGTCAGAGTATAGGGATAATATATGACATGACTATTAACCCTTGTTTTATGGCAGTATTTAAGAATGGCAGCTGAGAACGTTAATAATAGAGTAAATCAGACCGTGGAGACACATTTGATCACCACCCAAGGGAACGTGCAACAGGAAGGCAATATTCCTTCTGTAAACAACGTTACCGAGCAAACGATGAATGATGGAATATTTAGGAGCTTTTTGCAGTTCATGCAAAATCAGACGAGGGAGACTCGTGTGCAAAATACAGGTGAAAATGATAACAATGCGCGGTTTGTCACAGTCAAGCAGTTCAAAGAATTGGGACCACCAGAATTTAAGGGAAAGCCGGATCCGATCATGGCGGAAACGTGGGTCAAGCAAATTACCAAGATATTCGATGTCTTGGGATGCACGGAGGAACAGAAGGTTCCATTCACCACCTTTATGTTCCGCGGTGAGGCAGACTACTGGTGGGAGTCTGTGAAGCGTACCCAGCCTGACGCACTCTACATGTCCTGGGAAAAATTTCAAAAACTGTTCAATGACAAGTACTTTCCTGAAAGTATTCGTTATATGAAGGAGGTGGAGTTTATCAGACTGGAACAAAATAACATGACGGTGTCCCAGTACGAGGCGAAGTTTGCAGAGTTATCCAGGTTTGCACCTCATTTGGTCGAAAATGAGGAACGAATGAAGGATGTTTCTGAGAGGTCTAAAACCCGAGATTCGACAATATCTTATCTCTCATAAATTTTTTTTATATTCAGATGTTGTAAACAGGCTCAATTATTAGAGCGAGATAATGAGTATGTGCAACCGAGGGACCACAACCAGGGTCATACCGGTGGCGGCAGTCATCGAAGCAATGAAAACCAGCAGGGAGGAAAACATTCGGACAAAAGCGATAACCACTTTGGTGGTAATCATGGTCGTGATAATAAAAGGAGCGAGTCGGGAGGAGATTTCAAGAAGAGAAGGTACAACAATGATAACGTGAAGACATCAGCACAAGCATCAACTGTTTTTAGGGGAGGAGAACAACCACCGGTCGTATGTTACAAATGTGGGAAAGAGGAACATATCAGCCCACACTGCCCACAACAATTCAAGGTATGTTATAACTGTGGAAAGGAGGGTCATATAGCTCGAGAGTGTTCTGTAGCAAAACCAAGTTCAGCGGGGATGGTGACTCCAAAGCTATCCCGGATAAGTCAAAATCAGCGGTTCCTAGAAGAGCGTTTGTCGTGACTGGCCAAAACGCGAGAAACCCGAACGAAGTGATCACGGGTAAGCTAATCTTGAATCTTGTGAAGTTTATACTTTACTAGATACCGGTTCTACTTATTCTTTTATCTCTCCTGCTTGTGCTCAACATTTAAACTTGACTCCGGAGAAATTGGACTTTGACTTATCTGTTGAAACTCCGTTGGGTGAAACCTTCGTTACATCTACAGTTTATAAATCTTGCATGATCCAAGTTGGCACTATCACATTACCTGTTGATCTTATCTCTTTAAAGATACTTGCTTTTGATGTGATTTTAGGAATTGATTGGTTAATCACTCATCATGCTAAAATTGATTATTTTCGTAAGGTTGTTAGTTTTCATATTCCTAACCAACCTGTCATACGAATTCAAACTACTAAACCACTAAAATCAGTCGCTATCATATCAAGCCACAAAGCTATTCGTTTATTGAAAAACGGATGTCAAGCTTTCTTAGCCCATGTTATGGATTTGAACAAAGACAAGTCAGATTTGAATAATATTTCTATTGTTAGAGAATTTCCCGATGTATTTCCTGAAGAACTTCCTGGTCTACCCCTAGAACGTGAAGTTGAATTCGTTATTGACCTTCAACCCGGTACAAAGCCCATTTCTAAAACCCCATATCGAATGGCTCCTATTGAACTTCAGGAGTTAAAAGTCTAACTACAGGAGTTGTTGGACATCGGTTTTATTCGTCCTAGTACATCTCCTTGGGGTGCTCCTGTGTTATTCGTAAAGAAGAAAGACGGGAGTATGCAATTTTGTATCGACTATCGAGAATTGAATTATGTCACTATCAAGAATAGGTATCCGCTACCTCGCATTGATGACCTGTTTGACCAGTTGTAAGGAGCACAATTCTTTTCAAAGATCGATCTTCGTTCTGGATATCATCAGCTGAAGATTAAAACTGAGGATATTCCAAAGACTGCCTTCAGAACTCGGTACGGGCATTATGAATTCTTAGTCATGTCTTTTGGATTGACTAATGCTCCTGCTGCCTTCATGGATATGATGAACCGTGTATTCAAAGAATATTTGGATCAGTTCGTTGTTGTCTTTATTGATGACATCCTCATCTATTCTAAAAGCCGTGAAGATCATGAGCACCATTTGAAGCTGATATTGCAAAGGCTTCGTGAAAATAAGCTATATTCCAAACTGAAGATATGCGAGTTCTGGCTTGAGGAAGTAGCATTCCTTGGGCACGTGGTGTCAAAACATGGAGTATCTGTCGACCCGGCGAAGATTGAAGCCATACAAAGTTGGGAGCAACAGAAGTCGGTAACCGAAGTACGTAGCTTTCTGGGCTTAGCTGGTTATTATCGGAGATTTGTGGAAGGATTTTCTCGAATCGCTACTCCGTTAACTCAGCTAACTCGGAAAGATACAAAATTCGTATAGAGTGAGGAATGCGAGAAGAGTTTCTAAGAACTCAAGAGGAGACTCATTTCGGCACCTGTTCTGACAATACCATCTGGTTTGGATGGATTTGTTATCTACAACGATGCTTCAGGCAAAGGGTTAGGATGTGTTCTCATGCAACATGGGAAAGTCATAGCCTATGCCTCGCGACAACTCAAAGAATATGAGAGGAATTATCCTACTCATGATTTAGAGTTGGCAGCAGTCATTTTCGCGTTGAAGATCTGGAGACACTACCTGTATGGGGAGAAAGTGGAGATCTATACAGATCATAAAAGCCTCAAATATTTCTTCACCCAAAAGGAACTCAACATGCGGCAGCGACGTTGGCTCGAGCTGTTGAAAGATTATGATCATACCATCCAATATCATCTTGGAAAAGCAAACGTAGTAGCTGACGCATTGAGTAGAAGATCATATGCTGGTACGAGTGCAATGTTGTTAACACAAAGGCCCATTTTGTATGACTTGCAAAGGATGGAGATAGAGATGAAGGCTCCAAGTACCCACATGATGATATCAAATATACGAGTAGAACCGACTTTAATCGATAAAGTTAAAGCTGCTCAAGCTACGGACATAGAGCTGATGCGTAATAAGAAGAAAGTGCAAGAAGGTGTTATTCTAGAAGCAAGAATCGATGAAGAAGGAATACTTCGAGTCAACTCTAGACTTTGTGTTCCTAACAATTTTGACTTGAAACATAGAATAATGATGGAGGCACACAACACACCGTTTGTAATCCATCCTGGGAGTACCAAAATGTATCACGATCTTCGACATACATTTTGGTGGAGCAATATGAAAAGAGAGATCGCGGAGTTTATTTCGAGGTGTTTAACTTGTCAACGTGTAAAGGCGGAGCATCAAGTGCCAAAGGGTCCATTGCAACCACTTGAGATCCCGAAATGAAAGTGGGAACACATTACCATGGATTTCGTTACAGGTCTTTCCAAGGTTTCTCAAGGCATAGATGCGATTTGGGTTATTGCTGATAGATTAACCAAGTCTGCTCATTTCTTACCGATACGTGAGACTTATTCCCTTGAACGTCTTGCTAGTATGTATGTGAATGAGATTGTGAGATTGCATGGCATGTCAGTATCCATAGTTTCAGATCGTGACCCAAGATTCACTTCACGATTTTGGGTTAGCTTGCAGAAAGCTATGGGCACGGATTTACGATTAAGTTCGGCATACCATCCTCAAACGGACGGACAATCAGAGAGGACTATTCAAACTCTTGAAGATCTATTAAGACTCTATGTCCTAGATCTCAAAGGGAGTTGGGATAAGTACCTACCATTGGTGGAATTCTCCTATAACAACAGTTATCAGGCGAGCATAGGTGTGGCTCCATTCGAGGTGTTGTATGGAAGAAAATATCGTTCTCCAGTATGCTGGGACGAGGTGGGTGAAGCAACATTGTTGGGACCAGAGTTGGTACGCATGACTACAGAAAAGATCCAAACGATTCGACAACGTATACAAACGGTACAGGATCGACAAAAGAGTTATGCGGATCTTCATCGAAAGGACGTGGAATTTAATATTGGGGATCATGTATTGTTACGTGTTGCACCATGGAAGGGAGTTACAAGATTTGGGAAGAGAGGAAAGCTCAATCCAAGATTTGTTGGTCCATTTGAGATTCTTGAGCGAATAGGAAATGTGGCATATAGACTCGCATTACCTCCAAGCATGTCTCGTGTTCATAATATTTTTCACATATCTATGCTTCGTAAATATATTAAAGACCCGAACCACATTATTGAGTTAGAACCAGACGAGATAGCTGAAGATTTAACGTACGAGGAGGTACCTGTTAAGATCTTGGATAGGAAAGAGCATGTCCTACGCACAAAGGTTATACCACAAGTTAAGGTTTTGTGGAGAAACCATGCTATTGAAGAAATGACCTGGGAGTTGGAATCAGAAATGAAAGCGATGTATCCTCACCTTTTCGAAATATCAGGTACGTACGTCAATTTTGGGGACGAAATTTCATAAGGAGGGGAGGTTGTAAGACCCCAGTTTATTAATGAATAAAATCAAATTTTCTCTAAATATTATTGTGAATAATAAGGGGTTAATTTGATATAATACTTTGGTTATGGGTGAAATGTGCAAATTTTGCAAAATAAACAAGTGGTTATAAAATATTCATTTTGTCCGGGAATATTCGTTTAGTCGTGGAATATTCTTGCTGTCGGGGAATATTCGTACGATGACGCAGCCTTGTGTGGGCCCCATAACGGAAAGCGATTGGATGAAAAAATGATAAGTATAAGTTGTTTATAAATAACGGTGTAGTTGTTACCGTTAATACTATTGGAATACCCGCTGGTTAAAATACAGCAACACACGGTATTGCACCAATTATTGATTCTTACGTAAGAAGGCACTACTCAATAATTGTTACAGTAGTTATTGTTTAATATTTTATTTTATTGATTCAATAATTGATGCGTTGATATTTTATATTATTGTTGTTTCAATAATTGTTGCTGCACAATATTTTCTTTTATCAGATCAATAATTCATATTATTTGAATAATATTATTAGATAACATTATTGGCAATGTCTAAAAAGTTCTGTCTAAGGAGAGGTTTGGTCATCTAATTGCGCACCAGTAAGGAGAAATCCTTATTGGAAAGCCCCCTCTTTCCTGGGAGCGGCCTGGTTGTCATAAATGTGATTCTGTAATATTATTTGTGAATAATTAATTATTGATTCATATGATAAGAAAATATTTATTTTATGTGGATATAAATGAGGGATATATTTTTGTGGTTAAAAATGAAGGAGTTAATGTTGAGATTTTTATCAGTATTTTTGTCGGAATGGAGGTATTAAAAATCAGGGTTTTTGAGATATTTTGCGGGGGTTATAATTTTTAATCCGACCGTTGGATCGTGGTAATTTTTGGATATGTTATACATACATAAGTTGAGTATATGTCCACAAATTTTGAACCGTTAAAAATGAACGTATGATTTATTATGAATTTTACGAGATGACTGGTTCAGAAATTATTGAATTTTCGGAGTTAATCATTTTGGTAGAAAATTCTAGAATTATTGGGCCCCACTCTTGGTTGGTGAAGAAATGTGCTGAGATTTTTATTCAAATGTGGTGGGTGGGAATAGTAGCAGGTAAAGCCATCAGGTTGCATGTTAAGTCTGATTCGGCGTGCTAACATTTTTTTATAAATAGAGGGCTAAGTTAGAATTGAAAATCACACCAGAAACAAGTTTTCTCTCTTTCTCTCTCTAGATTATTGAGTGTATTTTGTGAGTATTTAGATACTTTGAGAGTTTCTATTCATCAGAGCAAGTTTCTTTCAGCCTTATACCGGTATTCCGACCAGAAGTACTGATATTTTGAGGTAAGGGATATTATTTTCTTCTTAATGATATTATTTTCTTCAATATCATTATGCTGAAATATTGATATGAACTTTTTATCAAATTTAAAACTTTTTGTGTCGGGGTTACTATTCACGTATACGTTACTATTCACGTATACGATACTATTCACGAATACGGCACTATTCACCAAAAAATAAAATTTTCCTTTTTGTCTAAGATGTCTATTATGGTTACTATCTTTGATTGTATCCATGTTTTGATCTTTATTTTTGAATTCTGCTTCACAATTGATTATTATGAAGTATTATTGATCTTGGATAAACTGTTATACGAATCCCTACTATTTGTCCTTCTGTCTCACTGGATTCGTTCTCTTTAAGATATTTCTCATCATCATCAGTCCTAAATGATGATATTACTGAATATCTTTGGCCTGTAGTACAAAGATGTATGATTATTTGATGAATATCTTTGGCCTGTAGTGCAAAGATGAACAGGTGTTGAGATGAACATGACTGACAGGTGATACAAATGAATATCTTTGGCCTGTAGTGTAAAGATGAATATTTGGATAAAGATGATTATTAATTGATGTTACAGGGATAAAATATTGATGATGGACTTTTAAATCTTAGAAGATAGTAGAATTCATTCTCTACTTGACTCTTCTAATGGTTTGCTGTTTCCGCTGCAGTTATTGATCTAAAAGTTATTGTCGATTATATTCTATCAGATTTTTCCCTGTTGAATACTAATGATAATTTGTTGTATATTATCTTAGTCATAATATTCTTTACTGGGCTAGTTGAGCTCACTCTTTTCCTTTTTGTTCCATTTTTCTTCTCAGGAGGTGAGAACATAACAGGATCTAGTCGGGGTATGGAGTGATTGTTCTAGAAAGATGATTTAGCAGTCCTCACTATTTCTGTAAAATAGTGTTTGAATAATTGTATTGAGGACTTATTTGAGTGTAGATATTGTCTAGAAGGCAATATTTGTATTTAAACTCACAGTATGTGTTGTCGTATTTTGCACGACAATTGTATTATTGAAGTTGTAGTTTGCTTTCTGTACCATGTATTTGGCGACTCAGAATGGGTGTTGTATACCTATTTTGGGGGCGTCACAAAACTCATATTATCTTCTTCAACAAGATATTTTATTTCGTGTATATTTATATATTGTAATATCATATCAATTTGAAATTTCTTTAATTAATTTTAAAAATAATAATAATCTTATATTTTGAAAAAAGAGAGTATTATATACGATATTGATATATGTTTGTGACAAAGATATATATATATATATTATATATATATATATATATATATATATATATATATATATATACACGGAAGAGATCTGGTCCGGGATCCCGGAATTTAGCAAAAAAACGAACTTCTGATTTCAGCCGTCAGATACATCCAATGGCCCAGGAAAGCTTTTGGAAAAAAAAAATACGCGGATCTCTTTTCGGGTCAGAAAAGGAAACGCCTCCAAATTTTCACAAATCGCGTTTCTCTTTCAAATCGCGCCGGACGAAAGAATATCAGAGGAGCAATTGGTTCAGCAATCTTGAGGATACATTTTTCCCCTCAATGGCGCAAATCTGTTTTACATCTCGCCGGACGAAAGAATGTTCGTCGTCTCTGTCTCTGGCCGAAAACTCACAACGATTTAGTATCCCAAGGTACTCTGAATCTCGTGGTCTCTGTCAAACCAAGAACAATCACGATTTAGGAGTCTCCCAAGGTATTTTCTAATTTTCTGTTTGAGCCAAATGAATGAAATCTAGGGTTTGTGTAGATTTTTCTGTGATGATATATGGGTTGCCTTTCATGCTGTTGGAAAAATCATTGTGGAGATGTGAAGAACATTTAATTTGCTATGTAGATTAATTTGTGTGTAATCTTGTTGTATCGGATTTTGTAATTTTGAGTTGATTGTTAGGATATTGAAAGTTGAAACTCTAATTTCAATTGTTATTATAAATTGAATATGAAATTTTAGATATCAATATTATTTTGTCACAACTTGTTGCTTCATTGCATTGGAAACTTAAATCCATAGGTAAAGTCCCTGTTTGTTTGATTGTATATACATTTTATATATAGAATTTTACTGTTGGAAATATAGAATCAAATTAATGAGGATTTTCAAAATTATGTTTATATTGATTTTTTACTTCGTGAGTTTATGTCTTTGTTGTGAAAAGCTGGCTATGAATTTGGGATATAGGAAATTCGAATTCGTGTTTTTCCTGTATTCTCACTATTTTTGGTTGATTGAGCTTGTATTGATTCTATATTTCAACTTCTGAAGCATTTTTAATCAGTATTTTGGAATCTCAAGGCAATAATATATATATATATATATATATATATATATATATATATAATATATATATATATATATATGAGTAAGGATCAAGAGTAGAACTCTTAAGTAGTAGAACTCCCTTAAATAATAAAACTTTATCAAAACGACGTCGTTTGGTAATCACCACTATCTTTTTTTATTATTTCTCTCTCTTCACCTTTTTACATTCTCTTATCAAAACGACGTCGTTTTGGTAAAGTTCTATTATTTAAGGGAGTTCTACTACTTAAGAATTTTACTCTTGATCCTTACTCATATATATATATATATATATATATATATATATATATATATATATATATATATTATATATATATTACTTCAAGCTCATAGTAGTATGAATGTTTTGTTTGAACTGAAATTATTTCTGTGAATTTTGATTTGTCCTTTTTCTGTGTTATGTCCTAATTATTCTTTTTGAGTTTGCTTGTGAGAACTGAACCAAACTTCCCTATAATTTTCATATGCAACTTGTAGATTGGCTAGATTACGTGCCCTTTTTTGACTAACACACTCATTGCATTTCTAATTACAAACTTCACAGTCCTTCACAGTGATTCTTTCATTAGTCCTTCATAGTGATGGTCTTTTCTAGCTGCTGGCTTGTTGATTCCAAGTTGTATACTTGTTGGGTTTGCAGAATGCAGCATTATGTAGAAGAGATAGAAATGGTATCATCTGGTAATTCTTCTCAACAACTTTACACTCCGCAAGTTAAAAACGAGTTGATACCTAAAATTGGGCAACATTTTCACAACTTAGGTGATGTTCGCGACTTTTATTACAACTATGGTAGAGAAGGTGGAAGGGAGTATCAACATGCCCATTTCTCTTGAAAGCCAACAACTAAGTCTCAAAGAACCATCTTCGGTAAGGACAAAGGGTTGTGGTAAACGACTTAAGGGAGGAAAAGAGAAGGCTATCAAGAAGTCTAGGAAATGCAATGGCTGTGGGATTGTTGGAGTGTTGTATGACAAAAGAAATTATCCAAAACTTGTTGGAGTGTACGATGAGGAGGTCGTTGACATTAACGATGATTGTAAGTCTTTGTTTGATTATTTTCCTTATTGCAATTTTGTCTCCATCTTGTAGTTGACATTGATAACATTTTCGTGTTTCAGGATGGACTATCATTTTATAACGACTCTCTGAAGCTTGTTCTCCTAACTGGAAAGTTGTAGGTTTGTAAATTTTATTAAAATTTCTTGGTTTGTTTTGTCTGAAGTTTGTTTTGTAGTTCAGTACTTGTATCATATTAGTGAAGATGGTAGTTCACTTTAATATATTTACTATCAGCTGATCAACTGTACTTGATCTGATAATAATATTAATCTACCAGTTTTTCTTGTGCTTATTAACATGTATTTTCTTTTATGTGGTTTCAGGAGCTCTTTCTTTGCTAGCTTTGCTCTTGGTTGGGTTATATCAAATGGTGCTGGCCTTGCCTCCTACCCCATTAACACTATCCGTAGAAGAATGATGATGACATCTGGTGAAGCTGTCAAGTACAAGAGTTCTTCTAATTGAGAAAGTGAAGCCTTTTTTTAGCCATTAGATGGTGATGAAAATAATTTCCTTTTGGGACCTAATTTGAGAATGCAAACAGAGGAACTTTTAGTCATTTGAATAACTAAAACATAGAGGATGTCTAGTCCCAAACGTTATTTCCCTTTCTGGGGGGTTATTTTTGTTCATATAACTTTTGATAATTACAGAGGTTATGTTTTTGAACTATAGAAGTTTTTCATTATTGTATTTCATTATTATTGATTTTGGAGTCATTTATAATGCCTACTGCATAACATTTTGTTATTTTCTGATATATTGCAGTTTAAAGGATTATGATTAGAGATTATGAGATTATGATTATGCTTTCTTCATATACTTGTTTGATTTGCTTTTTGGTAAAGTGGTACTCCAATTCTCTGTTTTATGGCAATTGAAGTACCAAACTTGCTTTGTGATTTCAATTTGACTTTTTGATACTTGAAATCAGTTAAGAAATTTGGCTCTAGAAAGCCTAGATTGAGATTGTAGAATAACCATAGCAATATTCCTAGCATTCATAACCTCTCTTGTGTATATAACCACTCCTACATTAGCAAGAGTATTATAGGAACACTATTCCCTCGTGAATCTTAAGAGCATTGCATTGATTCTGTTGAGCCGCCAAACAAACTAACACTACAAAACCAAATATTAGAAGTTCAGTGTGATGCCCCCAAAATAGGTATACATCACCTATTCTGAGTCGTCAAAAATATGGTACAGAAACAACTACAAATTTATTAATACAATTATCGTGCAAAATACGACAACACATAAATTGTGAGTTAAAATATAAATATTGTCTTCTAGACAATATCCACACTCAAATAAGTCCTCATTACAATTATTGATACACTATTTTACAAAATAGTGAGGACTATAATAACAAATGCCTTGGAACATCACTCTACACCCCGACTACTTCCCGCTATATTCTCGTTTCCTAAGAAGAAAAATGGAACAAAAAAGAAAAAGGGTGAGCTCAACTAGCCCAGTAAAGAATATTATGACTAAGATAATATAGAACACATTATCGTTAGTCCTCAACAGGGAAAAATCTGATAGAATATAATAGACAATAAATTTTAGATCAACAACCGTAGCGGAAACAACAATCCATTAGAAGAGTTAAGTAGAAAATAAATTCTACTATCTTCTAGGATTTAAAAGTCCATCATCAATATTTTATCCTCGTAACATCAATCAATATACATCTTGAATCAATATTCATCTTTGCACCACAGGCCAAAGATACTCATCAGTTGGTCATGTTCATATAAACACCTGTACATCTTAGTACTACGACCAAAGATATTCATCAGGAAATCATTCATCTTTGCACTATAGGCCAAAGATATTCAGTAATATCATCATTTAGGACTGAGGATGATGAAAAATATTTTAAAGAAAACGAATCCAGTGAGATAAAAGAATAAGGATTAAGGATTCGTATTTTAATTAATCCATGTTCAAAGATACTCCATAATAAACCATTGTGGAGCAAAATTTAAGAATGAGGATCAAAATATGGATACAATTAAGGCTAGTAACTATAATAAACAACTTGGACAAGAAAAGAAAATTTTAATTTTTTTGTGAATAGTGCCGTATACGTGAATAGTACCGTATACGTAAATAGTAACCCCGACACAAAAAGATAAGAATTTCAGAAGAAAAATCTTACTAATATTCCAGTATAATGATATTAAAAGAAATAACATCATTTTATGAAAAAAAATAACATCCCTTACCTCAAAAGGACAATACTTCTGACTGGAATACCGGATATAGTGCTGAAGGAAACTTGCACCGTATAGCAACACTCAAAATATCAAAATACTCACAAAAATACGTTCGATAATATAAAGAGAGAAAACTTCAGTTTCTGGTGTGATTTTCAATTCTAACCTAAGCACCCTATTTATAGGAAAATACTTAGAACATCAAAGCAGAAAATTTAATAAAATATTAATATAATTAAAAAAATTTACGCCCACCTTAGACAAACTGATTTCAGCATGTTTACAACACCTGTGGGGCCCACCCAATTGCAAAAAATGTTTTTATTAAAAAAATTTTAAAATATTTAAAAATTAATTATTCTAGAACTTCAATAATTCATAATAAATAGCTCTTTTATCAGAAATATTCAAATCTTATGTCCATTCCATAGGAAATTCAATTCTCTACAACTTTATAAGTTTAAGTTTTTCTAAATTCCAATCATAAATTGACCGAAATCCACATACGAACGATTTTACAGGGTATAATCAAATTTCAGTCAAAAATTGGGCCCACCGACATGTTTAACATGTTTTTATCATTTATTGCAACAAAAATACTCTTCCTCCTCATTTATTCATATATCACACATTCATCGTAAAAATATCATCATTATTATATTATTAAAATATAATATATTTTAATGAATTATTTTATCAGAAAAGATAAAATATCAATTTTCAACAATTGTCACTTTTCTAAAAATTCCTCCATTTATATCTACATAAATAAATATTTTTCTTATCATATAAATTAATAATTAATTATTCACAAATAATATTACAGAATCACAATACTGACAATCAGGCCGTTCACAGGAAAGAGGGGGCTTTCCAATAAGAATTTTTCCTTACTTGCGCGCAATTAGGTGACCAAATCTCTTCTTAGACAGAACTTTCTAGATATTATCAATAATTTTATCTAATAAAATTATTAAAATAATACGAATTATTGATCTGATAATAAGAAATACTGTGCAGTGATAATTATTAAAACAACAATAATATAAAATATCAACGTAGCAATTATTGAATCAATAAAATAAAATATTGAACAGTAATTACTGTAACAATTATTTGAGTAGTGCCTTCACCGTGTGCTACTGTGCAACACCGCGTATTACTGTGTTTTAACCACGGGATATTCCAACAGTGTTAACGGTAACAACTACGTCGTTATTTATAAAAACTCATACTTGTCGTTTTCTTCATCCAATCGCTTTCCGTTATGGGGCCCACACAAGGCTGCGCCGTCGTACGAATATTCCCCGACAGTAAAAATATTTCACGACCAAACGAATATTTTCCGACAATAATGAATATTTTATAACCACTTGCTTATTTAAGATATTTGCGCATTTTACCCATAACTAACCACATTAATCAAATCAACCCTTACTATTTCAAAATAATAAATAGAGGAAATTCAATTTTATTTATAAAAAGTTGGGATCTTACAACCTCCCCTCCTTATGAAATTTCGTCCTCGAAATTGACTACGTACCTGGTGTTTCGAAAAGGTGAGGATACCTCGCTTTTATTTTCGTTTCCAACTCCCAGGTCATTTCCTCAATAGTATGGTTCTTCCACAAAACTTTGAGTTATGGTATAACCTTTGTGCGTAGGACATACTCCTTCCTATCCAATATCTTGACAAGTACCTCCTCGTATGTTAAGTCTTCAGCTATCTCGTCTGGTTCTAACTCAATAATGTGGTTCGGGTCTTTCACATATTTACGAAGCACAGATATGTGAAAAATATTATAAACACGAGACATGCTTTGAGGTAACGCAAGTCTATAGGCCACATTTCTTACTCGGTCAAGAATCTAAAATGGACCAATAAATCGTGGATTGAACTTTTCTCTCTTCCCAAATATTGTAACTCCCTTCTATGGAGCAACACGCAATAATACATGATCCCCAATATTAAATTTCACGTCCTTTTGATGAAGATCCACATAACTCTTTTGTCGATCATGTTCTATTTGTATATGTTGTCGAATCATTTGGATCTTTTCTGTAGTCATACGTACCAACTCTGGTCCCAACAATGTTGCTTCACCCACCTCATCCCAACATATTGGAGAGCGACACTTTCGTCCATATAATACTTCGAATGGAGCCATATCTATACTTGCTTGATAACTGTTATTGTAAGAGAATTCCACCAATGGTAAAATCTTATCCCAACTCCCTTTGAAGTCTAGGACACAGAGGCTTAGTAGATCTTCAAGAGTTTGAATAGTCCTCTCTGATTGTGCGTCCGTTTGAGGATGGTATGCCGAACTGAATAGTAAATCTGTGCCCATAGCTTTCTGTAAGCTAACCCAAAATCGTGAAGTGAATCTTGGGTCACGATCCGAAACTATAGATAATGGCATGGCATGCAACCTCACAATCTCATTCACGTACATAAGAGCAAGACGTTCAAGGGAATAAGTCTCTCGTATCGACAAGAAATGAGCAGACTTAGTTAATCTATCAACAATAACCCAAATCGCGTCTATGCCTTGAGAAACCTTGGGAAGACCCGTAACGAAATCCATGGTAGCTTGTTCCCACTTCTATTTCAGAATATCAAGTGGTTGCAATGGACCCTTTGGCACTTGATGCTCCGCCTTTACACGTTGACAAGTTAAACACCTCGAGATAAACTTCGCGATCTCTCTCTTCATATTGCTCCACCAAAATGTATGTCGAAGATCACGATACATTTTGGTACTTCCAGGGTGAATTGCAAACGGTGTGTTGTGTGCCTCCATCATGCTCTTATACTTCAAATCAGAGTCATTAGGAACACAAAGTATGGAATTGACTAGAAGTATTCATTCTTCATCGATTCTTGCTTCTGGGATAACACCTTCTTGTACTTTCTTCTTCATACGCATCAGCTCCAGATCTGTGGCTTGAGCAACTTTAACTTTATCGATTAAAGTTGGTTCTATGCGTATACTTGACATCATCGCATGGGTCCCCGGAGTCTTGAATTCTATCTTCATCTTTTGTAAATCACACAAAATGGGCCTTTGTATTGACAACATTTCACTCGTTCCCGCATATGATCTTTTACTCAATGTGTCAGCTACCACATTTGCTTTTCCAGGATGGTATTGAATGGTATGGTCGTAATCTTTCCAACAGCTCGAGCCAACGTCGTTGCCGCATGTTGAGTTCCTTTTGGGTGAAGAAATATTTCAGGCTTTTATGGTCCGAATATATCTCCACTTTCTCCCCATATAGATAGTGCCTCCAGATTTTTAACGCGAAAACGACTGTTGCCAACTCTAGATCATGAGTATGGTAATTTCTCTCATATTCTTTGAGTTGTCGCGAGGCATAGGCTATGACCTTCCCATGTTGCATGAGAATACATCTTAACCCTTTGCCCGAAGCATCGCTATAGATAACAAATCCATCCGAACCAGATGGTATTGTCAGAACAGATGCTGAAATGAGTCTCCTCTTGAGCTATTGAAAACTCTTCTCTCATTCCTCGCTCCATACGAATTTTGTATCTTTCCGAGTCAGTTGAGTTAACAGAGTAGCGATTCGAGAAAATCCTTCCACGAATCTCCGATAATAACCAGCTAAACCTAGAAAGCTACGTACTTCGGTCACCGACTTCGGTTGCTCCCAACTTTGCATTGCTTTAATCTTCGCTGGGTCAACAGATACTCCATGCTTTGACACCACGTGCCCAAGGAATGCTACTTCCTCAAGCCAGAACTCGCATTTCTTTAACTTGGCATATATCTTGTTTTCACGAAGCCCTTAAAGTACCAGCTTCAAATAGTGCTCATGATCTTCACGACTTTTGGAATATATGAGGATGTCATCAATAAAGACAACAATGAACTGATCCAAATATTCCTTGAATATTCGGTTCATCATATCCATGAAAGCTGCAGGAGCATTAGTCAATCCAAAAGACATGACAAGAAATTCATAATGCCCATACCGAGTTCTAAAAGCAGTCTTCGGAATATCCTCAGTTTTAATCTTCAGCTGATGATATCCAGAACGAAGATCAATCTTTGAAAAGAATTGTGCTCCTTGCAACTGGTTAAACAGGTCATCAATGCGAAGTAGAGGATACCTACTCTTGATGGTTATATGGTTCAATTCCCGATAATCAATACAAAGCCACATACTCCCGTCTTTCTCCTTTACGAATAAAACAGGAGCACCCCATGGAGATGTACTAGGACGAATGAAAGCGATGTCCAACAACTTCTGTAGTTGGACCTTTAACTCCTGAAATTTAATAGGAGCCATTCAATATAGGGTTTTAGAAATGGGTCCAGGTTCAAGATCAATAAATAATTCAACTTCAAGTTCTGGGGGTATACCGAGAAGTTCTTCAGGAAATACGTTAGGAAATTCACTAACAACAGAAATATTATTCAAATCTGACGTGTTTCTGTTCAAGTCCATGGCATTGGCTAAGAAAGCTTGACATCTGTTTTTTAATAAACGAATGGCTTTATAGTTTGATATGACAATGATTGACTTTAGTGGTTTGGTTGTTTGAATTCGCATAACAGGTTGGTTAGGAATATGAAAACTAACAACCTTACAAAAATAATCAATTTTGGCATGATGAGTAGTTAACCAATCAATCCCTAAAATCATATCAAAAGCAAGTATTTTTAAAGAGATAAGATCAACAGGTAATGTGATAGTGCCAACTTGGATCAAACAAGATTTATAAACAGTAGATGTAATGAAAATTTCTCCTAGCGGAGTCTCCACAGAAAAGTCAAAGTCTAATTTCTCCGGAGTCAAGTTTAAACGTTGAGCACAAGCAGGAGAGATAAATGAATAGGTAGAACTGGTATCTAGTAAGGTATAAACTTCGTAAAAATTTATGATTAGCTTACCTGTGATCACCTAGTTCGGGTTCCTCGTATTTTGGCCAGTCACGACAAACGCTATTCCAGAAACTGCTGACTTTGACTTGTCTGGGACATCCTTTGGAGTCACCATCCCCGCTGGACTTGGTTTCGCTACAATACAATCTCGAGCGATATGTCCTTCCTTTCCATAATTATAACTTACCTTGAACTGTTGTGGACAGTTTGGGCTGATGTGTCCCTCTTTTCTACATTTATAGTATACGACCGGTGGTCGTTCTCCTCCCTTAGAAACAGTTGATACTGGTGCTGACGTCTTCACATTGTCATTGTTGAATCTCCTCTTTTTGAAATTTCCACTTGACTCGCCTCTCCAATTATCATGGCCACAATTACCACCTGAGTGGTTAACGCTTTTGTCTGTATTTTTTCCTCCCCGTTGGTTATCATTGCTCCGATGACTGCTGTTACCGGTATGACCCTGATTGTGGTCCCTCGATTGAACATACTCATTATCTTGCTCTAATAATTGAGCCCTGTTTACAACATCTGAATATAAAGAAAATTTATGAGAGATAAGATATTGCCGAATCTCAGGTTTTAGACCTCTCAGAAACATCCGTGTCATTCGTACCTCATTCTCTACCAAATGAGGTGCAAACCTGGATAACTCTGCGTACTTCGCCTCGTACTGGGACACCGTCATGTTATTTTGTTCCAGTATGATAAACTCTACCTCCTTCATATGACGAATACTTTCAGGAAAGTACTTATCATTGAACAGTTTCTAAAACGTTTTCCAAGACATGTTGAGTGCGGCAAGCTGGGAACGCTTCACAGATTCCAACCAGTAATCTGCCTCACCACGGAACATAAAGGTGGCGAATGGAACCTTATGTTCCTCCGTGCATTCCAAGACATCGAATATCTTGATAATTTACTTGACCCACATTTCCACCTTAATCGGATCCGGTTTTTCCCAGAATTTTGGTGGTCCCAACTCTTTGAACTGCTTGGCTGTGACAAACCGTGCGTTGTTATCATTTCCACCCGTATTTTGTGCACGAGTCTCCCTCGTCTGATTTTGTATGAACTGCAAAAAGCTTCTAAACATCCCATCGTTCATCGTCTGATCAGTGGTATTATTTACAGGAGGAACATTGTCGCCCCGTTGCACGTTCTCCTGATTGGTGATTAAAGGTGTCTCCACGGTCTCACTTACTCCATTGTTAACATTCTCAGTTGCCATTCTCAAATACTGCCATAAAACAAGGGTTAATTAAAGAAATTTACATATCACATAATATCCCTATATTCTGACCAATTAACAAATAAGCTTAGGTAGGACACACTAGCAAAGGATTCACTCGTCTCTCCCCTCCTAGTTCTATTCCCCGATCTCTGCCAGAGACCATATCCCCAAGCTCTGATACCAACTGTGACGCCCCCAAAATAGGTATACATCACCCATTCTGAGTCGCCAAAAATATGTTACAGAAATAACTACAACTTTATTAATACAATTGTCGTGCAAAATACGACAACACATAAACTGTGAGTTAAAATACAAATATTATCTTCTAGACAATATCCATACTCAAATAAGTCCTCATTATAATTATTGATACACTATTTTATAAAATAGTGAGGACTATAATAACAACTACCTTGGAACATCACTCCACACCCCAACTACTTCTCGCTATATTCTCGCTTTCTGAGAAGAAAAATAGAACAAAAAGGAAAAAGGGTGAGCTTAACTAGCCCAGTAAAAAATATTATGACTAAGATAATATAAAACAAATTATCGTTAGTTCTCAACAGGGAAAAATCTGATAGAATATAATAGACAATAAGTGTAAGACCCCAACTTTTATGAATAAAAAATAATTTTCTCGAAATATATTTTTGAATATTATGGTGTGGATTTGATATAATGTTATAGTTATGGGTAATATTTACAGATTTTTCAAAGTAAGCAAGTGGTTATATAATATTCGATTGGTCGGGAAATATTCGTTTTAACAGAGAATATTCGTACGACGGCACAATCATTGGTGGACCCCACAACAGAAGTATTGTCATAGTTAGAAAACGACATAATTATCTTTTTATAAAAATAATGGCGGAGGTGTTACCGTTAAAACTGTTAAACTATCCGGTAGTAAAAGTACAATAATACGTGTGGTTGCATAGTAGTACACGGTACTGATTATTGATGCTTACGTGAGAAGTCACTCAGTTATATTCAATTATTACTACAGTAATTGCTGCATCATATCTCTCATATTATTGATTCAGTTATTGTCACAATATCATCTGTATAATATGTTATATTATTAAATCAATAATTGAGACGGCAAAGTTATTCATATTATTATTTGTAATATTGATAATATCTAGAAGTTCTGTCAAGGAGAGGTTTGGTCACCTAATTGCACGCCAATAAGGAGAAATCCTTATCGAAAAGCCCCCTCTTTCCTGTGAACGACCTGGTTGTTAATTATTATGAATTATAATATTAATGATGAATAAGTTCGTGTTGATTAAAGATGAAATTGATAGTTCCATTGTATAGAAATTATTAGTGTTAGTAAAAATCGATATTTATTTCGATAATAATTGATGTCTGGAGGTTATATTGACCAATCGGGTATTCGGGGCACTTTTCGTGTTAGAGTACTATTCACGAGTTACTATTCACCCAGTTACTATTCACTCTAGTATTGTTCACTCGGGTATTTGGGATACTTTTCGTGTCGGGGTACTATTCATGGGGTACTATTCTTGAAGTACTATTCACGGGATACTATTCACCCGAAAAATATATTTCTTTTCGGTCCAAATTATTTTTGAGTATAATATTATTCCATGAGAAGATGTGATAATTTTTCAGACAGTTGGTTGAAATTATAATAGTAAATCAATATAGATCGTTGGTTTGAAGTTTTAATAGTAACTTGTCCCTTCGGTTTTCTAAGAGTTACTTGTCCCTTCAGTTTTTCAAGAGTTACTTGTCCCTTCGGTTTTCCAAGAGTTACTTGTCCCTTCGATTTTTCAAGAGTTACTTGCCCTTTCGCAAATAGTAGTTGTCTCTTCAATATTATCAAGAGTTATTTTGACCCTTCGTTAAGACCAAGAGCTTCTTTCAGTCCTTCTATAAATAGAAGCTCATTCCTTCATTCTTTCTTACGAATTCACTGAAACTCTAGAGAGAGAAACTATAGAGAGAAAGAAGAAAAGTATTCTACTATTTCACTACTCCATTATTCAAATTTTCTAAGGTAAGGGGTGACAACCCCAAAACAGGTCCATTCCATCCAACCTATTCTGAGTCGCTAAATACATGGTACAGAAAATAACTACAACTTTATTACAACAATTGTCGTGCAAAATACAACAACACATATGCTATGAGTTTGGATACAAATATATACCAAATGTAACTCATGTCCCAATCGTGGGCAACACCTCACAAAGATACCTTACATAAAGGTATAGTCAAAAACTGTTTTAGAAATTAGAATCTTTTGGAAGTATTCAAGGAAACCTTCGAACATGGGAGGTCATGCATCTAGGTTATGATAGATATCATATGGCCACAGAATTATCCTTGGTTGACCCAATAGATCCCAAAGAAAAACGAGAAGATTACTATCATATTCTTCCCAATGGTGAGTCTTCTTTTGACATATCAGTATCTCTACTGTCTCTAATTGAGAATTATACTTCAAACAAACATCAAGATTATATAGGTAGTGCTCGTATATATACTCTGCAAGTGGATGAGCACAATCTTATCTTATGATGATACAAGGTTGTATGTCATTAGACATCTTGTATGATAGTGACAAAACACCCTTCCAACGTTGGGTACACCTTACCCTATTGGATTCACCAAATAAAACTACTAAATGAACTTTTCTATACTACTTTGGGAGAACATCCACAGCTAGAGATCACCGTTCTATTTCCCCGTTACCCTCGCTCGACCCAGCTACACTCTTATTACCTGAAAGGAATTGTGAAGCAAAAGGGTGAGCACAACTAGCTCAGTAAAGAATATCATGACTAAAGATAATTAAATTATCAATAGCCTTCATCAATAATAAATCAGAGATTTAGAACATATGGTAAATGATAAAAATTTCAACCATAGTTGCAGCGGAACGAGCAATCCATTAGAAGAGTCAAATAGACCATAAAGTCTATTATCTCCTCCATGTTAAAAGTCCACCAATAATGTTTTATCCATGTAACATCACTCAACAGTTCCTTTCCACAATCATATGAATAACTCATAATCATAATTGTGACTCTAAATTTTTCTTCGTACCCAGGACGAAGATTATTTTCATCACCTGTCTTTACATGAAACATCAAAGATCATGGTTACACCAAATCACATTTCCTGTTCATAATCATACTAATAACTTTATCTTTGCACTACGGCCAAAGATATTCATTTGTATCACCAGTTGGTCATGTTCATCTCAACATCTGTTCATCTTTGCACTACAGGCCAAAGATATTCCTCAACAGTTTATATTTGCACTACGGCCAAATATATTCATCAACAGTTCATATTTGCACTACAGGCCAAATATATTAATATCTCAAAGAAATATATAATCATTTTAGAACTTATATAAACAATAATTATAACCATGTTGATCAATTCACCTTTGCACTTAAGCTAAAGATATTCAATTATAAATTCAATGGTCATGATCATACCCGTCACAATTCAACTTTTCCACTACCGGCCAAAGACATTTTTCAGTCACGATCATACCAATAATTTACCCATCTTTACACTCAAGTGAAAGAAAAATTCAACATCAGGGTTATAAAAATATTATATATGATAATAAAAATAATATGATCAACAACTGCATTTATTTTCGAGAGCAACAATCATAAATCAACGATAATTTGGTTAGAAAAAGCCACCAATTTTTGTCGTGAATAGTACCCATGAATAGTAACTCGTGAATAGTAACTCGTGAATAGTAAGTCATGAATAGTAACTCATGAATAGTACTCCGTATTCGTACATAGTACCGTATACGTAAATAATGTCGTATACGTAAATAGTGCCGTATACGTGAATAGTAACCCCGACTCAAAAAGGTAAAAATTTCACAATAAAATCCAGACCAATATTTCAGTATAATGATATTGAAATAATAACATCATTATGAAGGATATAACATCCCTTAATATCCCTTACTATCCCTTACAATCCCTTACCTCAAAAGTGCAGTATTTCTGATTGGAATGCAAAGCCGAAGGAAACTCGCACTGAATAGCAACTCTCAAAGTATCTAAATACTCACAAAATATACTTCATAATATAGAGAGAGAAAGAGACAAAGCTTATGTTTCTGGTGTGATTTTCAATTCTAACTTAGCCCTCTATTTATAGGAAAATGTTAGCACGCCGAAGCAGACTTAACCTGCAACCTGATGGCTTTACCTGCTACTATTCTCACCCACCACATTTGAATAAAAATCTCAGCACATTTCTTCACCAACTAAGAGTGGGGCCCACTAATTCTAGAATTTTCTACCAAAATGATTAACTCCGAAAATTCAACAATTTATGAACCAGTCATCTCGTAAAATTCATAACAAATCATACGTTCATTTTTAATAGTTTAAAATTTGTGGACATATACTCAACTTATATATGTATAACATATCCAAATATTACCACGATCCAACGGTCGGATTAAAAATTATAACTCTCGCAAAATATCTCAAAAACCCTAATTTGATTTTCAATACCTCCGTTCCGACAAAAATACAGATAAAACACCTCAACATTAACTCCTTCATTTTTAACCACAAAAATATATCCCTCATTTATATCCACATAAAATAAATATTTCCTTATCATATGAATCAATAATTAATTATTCACAAATAATATTACAGAATCACATTAATGACAACCAGGCCGTTCCCAGGAAAGAGTGGGTTTTCCAATAAGAATTTCTCCTTACTAGCGCGCAATTAGATGACCAAACCTCTCCTTAGACAGAACTTTCTAGACATTGCCGATAATGCTATCTAATAATATTATTTAAATAATATGAATTATTGATCTGATAATGGAAAATACTGTGCAGCAACAATTATTGAACAACAATAATATAAAATTTCAATGTAGCAATTATTGAATCAATAAAATAAAATATTGAACAATAATTACTTTAACAATTATTGAGTAGTGCCTTCTTACGTAAGGATCAATAATTCAACAATATTGTGCAATACCGTGTGCTACTGTACATCCATGCGTATTACTGTATTTTAACTACTGGGTATTCCAACAGTGTTAACGGTAACAACTACGCCGTTATTTATAAAAATTCAATTTTTGTGGTTATCTTCATCCGACAGTTATTCTGTTATGGGACCCACAAATGTCTGCACCGTCGTACGAATATTCTCCGACAGAAAGAATATTCCACGAGTATACGAATATTCCCCGACAACAATGAATATTTTATAACCACTTGTGTATTTTGAAAAAAAATTCATATATCACCCCTAACTTTAACATTTATCAATTTAACCATTTACTGAATAGTAATTATAAGAAAAATTGAATACTTTTATTTCATAAAATTTGGGGTCTTACATAAGGGATATTATTTGTTGTACTTGTAAGGAATATTATTTGTTGTACTCGTAAGGGGTATTATTTTTTTTCGTATTCATAAAGAGAGCTTCTGTTATTCCATTCTTTATAACTATGTTGAAATAACCTGTTTATGCGAAGTACCGCATACATGGTGAAATTCTTCTGTTATTTCATTCTTTATTATTCTGTTGGAATAACCTGTCTATCCAGAAATCAATAACGTCCAAATTGTCAACATGATACTGCTTTGTGGAGTAAAATTCAAGAATAATATTCATGTACTAAAAATAATTTGGACAGAAAAGAAATATATTTTTTTTGGGTGAATAGTACCGTGTGAATAGTACTTCGGGAATAGTACCTCGACATGAAAAGTACCCCAAATAACCGAGTGAATAATATTTGGGTGAATAGTATTTGGGTGAATAGTAACCTGTGAATAGTACTCCGATACGAAAAGTACCCTAAATACCCGCGTGAATGATACTAGAGTGAATAGTAACAGGGTGAATAGTAACCCGTGAATAGTAACTCGTAGAAGAAAAATATAAAAAAAATGATATTTCATGACGAGTACAAAAGAAATGATATCTCATACGAGTATAATAGAATATACGAAACTGCAAATGGATTTTCATCCGCTATGCGGTAATCCACGTAGACAGATCATTTCTAACAGAATAATAAAGAATGGAATAATAAAAGAATTCACCAGGCATGCGATAGACCGCACAGACAAGTTATTCCCAACAGAATAATAAAGAATAGAATAATAGAAGAATTCATCTAGCATGCGATAGAGCGCACAGACAGGTTATTCCCAATAGAATAATAAATAATGGAACCAGGTCATGCGTAATACGCACAGACATGATATTCTAACAGAATAATAAAGAATGGAACCAGGTCATGTGTAATCCGCACAGATAGGATATTCCAACTGAATAATAAAGAATGGAATAACAGAAGAATTTTACCATGTATGCGGTACTTCGCATAGACAGATTATTCTAACATAATAATGAAGAATTAAATAACAGAAGAATTTTACCATGTATGCGGTACTTCGCATAGACAAGTTATTCCAACATAATAATAAAGAATAGAATAACAGAAGCTCTCTTCATGAATACGAAAGAAATAATACCCCTTACCTTAGAAGAAAACTGGAATAGTGAGGTAGCAGACTTCTCTTCTTCTTTCTCTCTATAATTTCTCTCTATAATAATTATTCTATAGCTTTAGTGAATTGGACAGAAATGAAGAAAGAATGAGCTTCTATTTATAGGAAAATATAGTTTCAATAATTGCACATTTTGGGGCTCAAAATATTACAGTATAATACCTTCCTCTCTTTTTTTCATTTTTAATTTAGTCCTGCAAGTATTATCAAACTTGCACCACTTCCCCTAATAGTAAATCATGTGAATTAATAGTTCATTCATATGACTCAATAGTATAATCATGTGAAAAAACTAATTACAGTATAGTACTTTCATCTATACCTCCATTTTTAACTTAGTCATGCAAGTATTATCAATCTTGCACCCACTCCCCTAATAGTAAAAGAATGTGAATTAATAGTACATACATGTGAACAAATAGTTATAAGCATGTGAAATAATAGCAATTAATTGCTCATTTATCCGGTTAATTACCCGATTGGTCAATATAACCTCCAGACATTAATTATTTTCGAAATAAATGTCGATTTCCACTAACACTAATAATTCTCACATAATGGAACTATCAATTTCATCTTTAATCAACACGAACTTATTCATCATTAATATTATAATTCATACTATTTAACAATCAGGTCGTTCCCAGGAAAGAGGGGGCTTTTCGATAAGGATTTCTCCCTATTGGCGCGCAATTAGATATCTAACCTCTCCTCGACAGAACTTTCTAGACATTGTCAATATTGCAAATAATAATATGAATAACTTTGTCGTCTCAATTATTGATTTAATAATATAACATATTATACAGATGATATTGTGACAATAATTGAATCAATAATATGAGAGATATGATGCAGCAATTACTGTAGTAATAATTAAGTATAACTGAGTGACTTCTTACGTAAGCATCAATAATCAATACCGTGTGCTACTATGTAACCACGCGTATTACTGTACTTTTACTACCAGGTAGTTCAACAGTTTTAACGGTAATACTTTCGCCGTTATTTTTATAAAATGATAATTCTGTCGTTTTCTAACTACGACAATACTTTCGTTGTGGGGTCCATTAATGATTGTGCCGTCGTACGAATATTCCCCGATAAAAAGAATATTCCCCAACCAAACGAATATTTTATAACAACTTGCATACTTTGCAAAAAATTTCACATATCACCCTTAACTTTAACCTTTTATTAATTTAACCATTTACAAAATAAAATAATAATTATAATAAAATTGAATACTTTCATTTCATAAAATTCGGGGTCTTACAATTTTCCCTCTTTATGAAATTTCGCCCTCGAAATTTACGTACATACCTGATATGCCGAAGAGATGATGATACTTCGTCAGATTCTAACTCTTGAGGTATAACCTTTGAGCGTAGAATATAATCCTTCTTATCCAAGATTTTAACACATATCTCCTCATACATTAAATCTTCTGCTATCTCGTCTATTTCTAATTCAATATTGTGGTTCGGGTCGTCCACATATTTACGTAACATCGATATGTAAAAAAAATATTATGAACACGCGACATACTTAGCGGTAAGGCAAGTCTATAGGCCATAGTTTCTACTCGATCAAGTATTTCAAATGGGCCAATTAAATCGAGGGTTGAGATTTCCTCTCTTCGTCGATTCTTGCTTCTAGAATAACGCCCTCTTGAATCTTCTTCTTCACATTCATCAGATTCGGGTGTGTAGCTTGAGCGGCTTTAACTTTATCGATTAAAGTCGATTCTACTCGTATATTCGTTATCTTCACTTGGGTCCCTAGAGTCTTTAACTCTATCTTCATCATTTGTAAGTTATACGAAATGGGTTTTTGTGTTAACAACATCGCACTCGTAAACGCATATGATCTTCTACTCAACACGTCAGCTGCCACGTTAGCTCTTCCACAATGATATTGAATGGTATAGTCGTAATCTTCAACATCTCGAGCCAACGTCTTTGGCACATAATACGTTCTTTCTAGGTGAAGAAATATTTAAGGGTTTTATACTGGGGTCAATACAAAATTCGATTTCACGCTCTGGGGGTAGGCTAGGAAGTCTTCAAGAATACGTTAGGAAATTTATTAACAATAAAAATATCATTCAAAACTGTGACTCTCATCCAAGACTTGGATAGCACATATAATGAAGGTTTCTCCTAACAGAGTTTAAACCGATAATTTAAAGTCTAATTTCTCCGGAGTCAAATTTAAACGTTGAGCGCAAGCAAGAGAGATAAAAGAATGGATAGAAGCGGTATCTAATAAGGTATAGACTTCGCAAGAATTTATAATTAACTAACTCGTGCTAACTTCGTTTGATTTACTCGCTTTTTGAGAAGTCACAAAAAACGCTCTTCCTGAAACTACCGACTTTGTTTTGTCCGTATCCGCCTTTGGTACCACCGTCCCAGCTGGACTTGACTTTGGTTCACGACAAAATCGGGCTAGGTGACCTTCTCTTCCATAATTGTAATATGTTTTGGACGGCATCACGCAGTTTGGACTGATATGTCCCTCCCCTCCACATTTGTAACATACGAACGGCGGTCGTTCTCCTTCCTTAACAACAGGTGCTGGTGCTGACGTCTTTCCATCATTGTTGAACATTCTCTTCTTGAAATTTCCACTCCTATTATCTTGGCCATGATTACCACCGAAGTGGTTACCATTCTTGGCATGATAATTTCTCCCACGATGGTTATCATTGTTCCGATGGCCGTTGCCACCGGTACGATTATTATCGTGTTGTTGGTCGTTACCTTTTGGTTATGCTGACTCATTATCGCGCTCCAATAACTGAGCCCTATTCACAACATCTGAATATAAATAAAGTTTGTGAGAAATGAGGTATTGACATATATCGGGTTTCAAACCTTTTAGAAATATTCGCGTCATTCGTTCCTCATTATCGACCAAATGGGATGCAAACCGGGATAACTTCATAAATTTAGCCTCGTATTGCGACACGGTCATATTATTTTGCTCCAACTTGATAAACTCCACCTTCTTCATGTGACGAATACTTTTGGGAAAGTACTTATCGTTGAACAGCTCTTCGAACTTCTATCAAGACATCTTGAGTGCGTCAGGCTGCGTACGCTTTACAGATTTCCACCAATAATCTGCCTCTTCACGCAATATAAAGGTGGCAAAAGGAACCTTTTACTCCTCGGAGCATCCCAAGACATCAAATATCTTGGTGATCTGCTTTAACCACGTCTCCGCCTTAAGTGGTTCTAGCTTTTTCAAAAACTTCGGTGGTCCCAGCTCCTTGAACTGCTTAGCGGTGACCAACTGTGGGTTGCCATTATTTCCAAATACCCGAGTGAATGATACTAGAGTGAATAGTAACCCGTGAATAGTAACACGTAGAAGAAAATTACCAAAAAAATGATATTCCATGATGAGTACAAAAGAAATGATATCTCATACGAGTATAATAGAATATACGAAACTGCAAATGAATTTTCATCCGCCATGCGGTAATCCACGTAGATAGATCATTTCTAATAGAATAATAAAGAATGGAATAACAAAAGAATTCACCAGGCATGCGATAGACCGAACAGACAAGTTATTTCCAACAGAATAATAAAGAATGGAATAACAGAAGAATTCACCAGGCATGCGATGGACCGCACAGACATGTTATTTCCAACAGAATAATAAATAATAAAACCAGGTCATGCGTAATACGCACAAACATGATATTCCAACAGAATAATAAAGAATGGAACCAGATCATGCGTAATCTGTACAGACAGGATATTCTAACAGAATAATAAAAAATGGAATAACAGAAGAATTTCACCATGTATGCGGTACTTCGCATAGATAGGTTATTCCAACATAATAATAAAGAATGGAATAATAGAAGCTTTCTTCATGAATACGAAAGAAATAATACCCCTTACCTTAGAAGAAAACTAGAATAGTGAGGTAGCAGACTTCTCTTCTTCTTTCTCTCTATAATTTCTCTCTATAATAATTACTCTATAGCTTTAGTGAATTGGTGAGAAATGAAGAAAGAATGAGCTTCTATTTATAGGTAAATATAGTTTTAATAATTACACATTTTGGGGCTCAAAATATTACAGTATAATACCTTCCTCTTTTTCTTCATTTTTAATTTAGTCCTGCAAGTATTATCAAACTTGCACCACTTCCCCTAATAGTAAATCATGTGAATTAATAGTTCATTCATGTGACTTAATAGTATAATCATGTGAAAAAACTTAATACAGTATAGTACCTCCATCTATACCTCCATTTTTAACTTAGTCATGCAAGTATTATCAATCTTGCACCAACTCTCCTAATAGTACAAGAATGTGAATCAATAGTACACACATATGAACAAATAGTTATAAGCATGTGAAATAATAGCAATTAATTGCTCATTTATCCGGTTAATTACCCGATTGGTCAATATAACCTCCAGACATTAATTATTATCGAAATAAATGTCGATTTTCACTAACACAAATAATTCTCACACAATAGAACTATCAATTTTATCTTTAATCAACACGAACTTATTCATCATTAATATTATAATTCACACTATTTAACAACCAGGTCGTTCCCAGGAAAGAGGGGGCTTTCCGATAAGAATTTCTCCCTATTGGCGCGCAATTAGATTATCTAACCTCTCCTCGACAGAACTTTCTAGACAATTAGACATTGTCAATATTGAAAATAATAATATGAATAACTTTGGCATCTCAATTATTGATTTAATAATATAACATATTATACAGATGATACTATGACAATAATTGAATCAATAATATGAGAGATATGATGCAGCAATTACTGTAACAATAATTGAGTATAACTGAGTGACTTCTTACGTAAGCATCAATAATCAATACCGTGTGCTACTATGCAACCACGCACATTACTGTACTTTTACTACTAGGTAGTTCAACAGGTTTAACGGTAATACTTTCGTCGTTATTTTTATAAAATGATAATTTTGTCGTTTTCTAACTCCGACACTACTTTCGTTGTGGGGTCCACCAATGATTGTGCCGTCGTACGAATATTTCCCGATAAAAAGAATATTTCCCGACCAAACGAATATTTTATAACAACTTGCATACTTTGCAAAAAATTTCACATATCACCCTTAACTTTAACCTTCACTACTACAAAATAGTAAATAGACAACACTTAAACCACAACGTTTTTATAAAAAATGTTGTGGTATTTTTTTCCACAACGTTTTTTAACAAAACGTTGTAGATGCATATGAAAAATGTTATCTATTTAAAATGACATTTTTTTGGTTTTAAATAGATAACTTTTTTTAAAAAAAAAGTTGTGTAGGTCAAAAACACGGAGGTCAAAAAAAAATCTCGCGGCTTGAAATTAAAAGCCCTCCCCTTCCTGAAGCAACTCTCCCAAATCTCAATCTACACCCTCCCCTTGCTAATTTCACCACCACCCACTACTAGAAATCTCATAAGACAAAATCATCTTACCCAACCTCTAAATGGCCAACAACGATCCAGAGCAAAGAGAAGAGGAAGAAACTGATGCCGACAAAGATGAAGATACCGGAGCACAAGTCACTCCGATCGTAAGGCCAAAAATAGTCATCGTCACTACCGCTGAAGAAGATGAAGACACAATCCTCGATCTATACTTTCTCTCCATCTATTATTTGTTAATCGATCAAAGAGAAGAGGAAGAAACTGATGCCGACAAAGATGAAGATACCGGAGCACAAGTCACTCCGATCGTAAGGCCAAAAATAGTCATCGTCACTACCGCTGAAGAAGATGAAGACACAATCCTCGATCTATACTTTCTCTCCATCTATTATTTGTTAATCGATCTGTTAGAAATTTCTCAAACCCTAACCCTCTTATTTACCCCTAAATATTTCTTATTCCATTAACATTTATATACAATTGCACAAAAGAAGCTTAATGAAGAGTAAGCTTTTAGATTTCGTGTTTTTTGCTTCTGAAAATGTTTTGAACAGTTTATACGTGTTTTGTTGATCTTCAATTTCAATTTAATTTGATTTTTACTTTGTGATGTGAAGTTTGGCGAAAGATGATTCAGATTCCAAAGCGATGAAGCGTCCTCCCAGTGCTTTCTTCGTCTTCATGTGGGATCTACTTTTGAATTCTACATATATAGCAATTCTTTGTTTTGATCTATAGCAATTCTTTGCAGTAATTTTCATTTTTTGTGTTTATCTTAATGATTTGACAGGGGGGAGTTTATGAATTTATTCAAGCAGAATTTTCCTGAAAACAAATCAGCGACAGCTGTATGTTGTTTTAGGCGTCCTTTCTAAGCATTTTGATACTTTCAATCAAATTTTGTACAATTTCACTTGCATTCTTTTAGTTGTGCTCCTTCAGCATAGTTGAACCAGGGAAATTCGTGCTCATGATATCTGATAAGGAACAGAATAACCTCATATCCCGTGTGCCATGTGATTTTACTGTTTATATTGGTGGGCCTTTTAGTGTATGTATTTATTGGAACTTCTATATCCTATTATCCTGCCATCATATGCTCTTGATAAAGTTTCATCATCTCTTTTTGTCAATTTTATGAAAAATATTGCAGGCTAGTGGTTCATTTCCTCTTCCCATCACCATCTATGGCTGCTGTAGTTCTGACTTTGGTCAGTTGCAGTGTCAAGAATAACATTTACATTTTGATAAATCATGTTTTGCTTTCCCCTCTCAGAAGTAAATATTTTGTTTATCAGAGCTTAAATATGATGTATTGTTTGTAAATTTAGTGGTGGCTTGACTGATTTTTATGTGAAGTTAACGATTTGAAAAAGATCCTTAAGATGAAAAGTTTTCTTTGTGTATGAATGTATCTGATGACTGATTAGTGCATGCATATATTATTTGCCAATATGAGTTGTGGAGTGGTGAGCATAAATGGGAATGTAAAAACTAGCATCAATCTCCTCTTCTCGTGCAATAGAAATAGTGAAACGTGGGCTGCAAGCTGCATTGGCTAATGAGTACACTCATTGGCCTTTCACTTGTGTTTTTGGCTTCTGGCAGGTTGCTGCAGCAAAAGCAGATTTGAACTATATTGGGTTGTAGACAACTGAACAACAGGTTCATGAGGTAATTCACCTACTAGTATAATTATTGAAGACAAAAAAATTACTAATAAATATAATTTTTTTTAAAGGAGATTTATACATTTGGTTATTTATTCTTTTTATGTTTTATTCCATATGGTTCTTCTACATGGTGCAGGATGGAGCTTAAGAGGAGACTAACATCTGCATTATCTCAAGGATGATGAAAAGAAAGTAATTGTACATAGAAAAACTTTTAGTACTTTCTTTGGACTACGAATTTTCAGAGATTCTGTTGAATTGCACGTTCAATAATAACACCAAGAGGAAGCCAACTAAATCTACATGACCAAGCTCAATGTAATTGTCAACTAAATCTACCTCCTAGACTCCAAATGGTTTTTGACTGTTAAAGAGCATGATTTCTTTTGAGGCTCTACACATAATATTATCCCTTCATTCCAGTATCAGAGAACAAATTCAAATTCTGCAGTCAGTTCCTCTCGACAAGGTGCTGATATGGGAGCACTAGTACAAAGTTAAGGACACGTGATTGTAAAATTGTGATGAGATGTTTTACATGCCGTACAATATAAATGCTCAGGTTTTTGGTAGTGCTCTGCTTGAATTGCTTATTGTGGCCCTTCTCTGCTACAGGTGTGTTATATTATAATTTAGTTTGTTCCCTAGCTCAACTTTCTTTAGCACAATACCCTGTTGATATGATCAGATAGCCATAAAACATGAACTTAAATGTGGAGCCATCTTATAGCATGAGCATACATCTCTTTAAATTGGATAGTTTGTACTTCTGCAGTTGTATTGTACATGTTCTATGATCTTATCAGGACCTTAAGGTCTTGAACAATTAAAATGGATAGGTTGGCCTAAGCCAGACTAAACCAAAGTAGGAGAAGGAAGAAAGGGACATAAAAAAGAGAGAAATGGGGAAGGGAGATGGGCTCACAGCTCTCTCAATTTCATATATTCATCAACATAATGGAAACATTTCATTCCTTACATATTTATACCAGACTTACTAGCTGGAAAATTAAACTTAAACTATAACTACTCACTTATCCTACACCACATAGTAACCAACTCACATGGAGTATGTTGATTCTAGAGACTACTATTAGTAACTACTTTTCCAAAATAACCTTAACTAACAATTCAAATTGCTGGGTCTTGACAATATATTGTTTATGTTTTTTATTCTCAATATAATATCATAAAGAATAAGTATTTGATTTTAGTTAGTCAACACGATGTTCTAATGCTGTAAGTTCTTTTACAATTTTCAGGTGTTCAGTAAACTTACCAATAACATGAGGTGATTTTAAAATTCCTGCTTTTGATTGAGCCCAGGCCTCAGTATTGCCAATAACATTGAGTTCTAGACTACTAGTTATGTGTTTAATTCTCAAGTCAGACTTGACTTTATGTCTATGTGATTATGTCATCCATTTCAGTAATTTCTGAAGTAAGGAGCTAAACTATAGGGACAGAAAAATCCAACCTTACCATGATAAACTTTCGAGAACTGGCAGGTGTAACATTATAGAAGTTGATACCTAGCGTAGTTACGCAGTGAGAATTTGAATATGGCAAATTGGTCAGATTGGTGGTGAAAATATATTAACTGTGGTTCAATAGTTTTTGGCTATTGTGTGTAATTACTAGCTCAATTAATTATACTAGTATTTTAGTGTTACCGGTGCACACATACACAATTGAGATCCGCACGCACAAATTACTTTCTTGTAAAAATTAGATTTGCTAACCTGCAGTAGCCAAACAAATGTTTTCCACAATTTCAATGCAAATATTTAATGTTTCTTCAACATTAAAACCTATATATACACACTAAACTTTCTTTCATGTTGATTATGCAGTATCCCATTATGGATTTTTGCACTCATCTTCTTGCTTCTAAATGTCTACAGTTAGTAACTCTCTCTATCAATCACTGTCTCAAAAACAAATACACAATATTATATATGAGTTCAATCATTCTAAATATTTGTGTCCCGTGTTTTAACAATGTTGCAGAGTGGCATACACTAGCTTGGCTTTCAGTAGTGCCACTTTTGGTAAGATATTTGGTCCCTGACTTGATTAGCACAAATTGATCTCTGCTAAAATATGTATATAAATTGGTCTTAATATGTACTAGCGATCATTATCAATGCTTCTGATTAAATTGTTAGATTGAATAAAGGCATACCTCATTTAAATTGGTGTTCAAATACTTCTGCTGGTGGGTACAAAACTAGAACTGGTGATCATGGAGATGGCTCAACAGATCTAAGATCGAACCACCGTTGTAAGAGGAGCTGGTGTTCAGATAATAATTGTGTGTTTTTTGCATATTTTTTTAAAAAAAAAACTTAATATCATGTGTTGACAATTGTAATTAATGCAATATCATTTCTCTTTGTTTTGGTGTCACTGGTCTCTTTTCAGGATTAAATCAAGGTGTCACTGGTCTTCCATTGAAGGGTTGGCCTCTAACAGTGAGTTATTCATGATATTTTTTATGTTTGTTCCTTTAATATATGTAACATGGAGGTGTATGAGTGCTTGCCGATTGGATATCATGCAGGGAATTGACATATTGGAAATGGATATGCCCCGGTTCTTGATTGCCACACCTCTCACATTGATGTCAAGTTTGCTGAGCTCTTGACCAAGATCGACAGCTTAGGTAGTGCACCACAGCTTAGGTAGTGTTCCACAACTTAATTTTATGGATAGTTTGGTATATTTTGTGGATGTAGTAATTTGAAACTGTAAACGAATGATATTATTGGGATGTATTTTGAATGGTTGATACATTTTTGCTTTAAATTTAAATGAGAATTTAGACCTTTTAGCTATATATCATGGCATTAGCATATTGCAGGTGCATTGGTAATATAGGTGAACCACAACCTTATTTTTTCTTTATCTACAACATTTTAAAAATGTTGTATAAATTGGTTAAAAACGTTGTCTAATATATTAAACTACAACGTTTTTATCCAGAAAATATTGTGGAATCATATCTTCTACAACATTTTTAAGCATCTGTTAATTTATGGAAAACAAATCTACAATGTTTTTTTCTTAAAAAAGTTGTGTAATGTGCTTAACTACAACGTTTCTAAAACATTGTGTAAGGATGTCAAATAGATGACACCCTTAACCACAACGTTTTTTTGACAGAAACCACAACGTTTTTTTCGCGTTATCTATTTACTGTTTTGTAGTAGTGCTTTTATCAGTTTAACCATTTAAGAAATAAAATAATAATTATAAGAAAATTCAATACTTTTATTTCATAAAATTTGGGGTCTTACAGACGCGTTGAATAGAAGATCGTATGATTTTACGAGTGCGATGTTATTAACACAAAAACCCATTTCGTATAACTTACAAATGATGAAGATAGAGTTAAAGACTCTAGGGATCCACGTGAAGATAACAAATAAACGAGTAGAATCGACTTTAATCAATAAAGTTAAAGTCGTGCAAGCTACATACTAAGAGCTGATGAATGTGAAGAAGAAGGTTCAAGAAAGTGTTATTCTGGAATCAAGAATCGATGAAGAAGAAATACTTCGACTCAACTCCAGACTTTGTGTTCCTAACGATTCTGACTTGAAGTATAAAATCATGATAGAGGCGCACAACACACTGTTTGCAATCCATCCTGGGAGTACCAAAATATATCGTGATCTTCGACATACATTTTGGTGGAGTAATATGAAGAGAGAGATAGCGGGATTTATCTCAAGGTGTCTAACTTGTCAACGAGTCAAGGCGGAGCATCAAGTACCAAAAGGTCCATTGCAACCACTTGAAATTCTAGAATGGAAGTGAGAGAACATTACCATGGATTTCATTACTGGTCTTCCCAAGGTTTCTCAAGGCATAGATGCGATTTGGGTCATTATTGATAAATTGACCAAGTCATCTCATTTCTTACCGATACGAGAAACTTATACACTTGAACGTCTTACTAGTATGTACATAAATGAGATTATAAGATTGCATAGTATGCCAGTATCCATAGTTTCTGATCAAGACCCAAGATTCACTTCAAGATTTTGGGTTAGTTTGCAAAAAGCTATGGGCACGGATTTACGATTTAGTTCGGCATATCATCCTCAAACGGACGGGCAGTCGGGAAGGACTATTCAAACTCTTGAAGATTTATTAAAACTCTGTGTCCTTGACTTCAAGGGAAGTTGGGACAAGTTCTTACCATTGCTGGAGTTTTCCTACAACAATAGTTATCAAGCAAGTATTAGCATGGCTCCATTTGTGGCGTTGTATGGAAAAAAGTGTCGTTCTCCAGTATGCTGGGATGAGGTGGGTGAAGCAACGTTGTTGGGACCGGAGTTGATACGTATATGAAAAAGATTCAAATGATCCGACAACGTATAAAAACCTCACAAGATCGACAAACGAGTTATGCTGATCTTCATCGAAAGGACGCGAAATTCAATATTGAAGATCATGTGTTGTTACGTGTTGCTCCATGGAAAGGAGTTATGAGATTTAGAAAGAGAGGAAAGGTCAATCCTCGATTCATTGGCCCATTTTTAATCCTCGAGCGAGTAGGAACTGTGGCCTATAGACTCGCCTTACCACCAATTATGTCTCGTGTTCATAACGTTTTTCACATATCTATGTTACATAAATATATGAAAGTCCCGAACCACATTATTGAGTTAGAACCAGACAGAAGATTTAACGTATGAGGAGATACGTGTTAAAATATTGGATAAGAAAGATCGTATTCAAAACTCAAAGGTTATACCTCAAGAGTTAGAATCTGAAATGAAGTCAAGATATCCTCATCTCTTCGACATACCAGGTATGTACCCTAATTTTGAGGATAAAATTTCATAAGAAGGGGAGGTTGTAAGACCCCAACTTTTATGAATAAAGAATAATTTTCTCAAAATATATTTTTAAATATTATAGTGTGGATTTGATATAATATTATAGTTGTGGGTAATATTTACAGATTTTGCAAAGTAAGCAAGTGGTTATATAATATTCGATTGGTCGAAAAATATTCGTTTTAACAGGAAATATTTGTACGACGACACAATCATTGGTGGACCCCACAACAGAAGTATTGTCGTAGTTAGAAAACGACAAAATTATCTTTTTATAAAATAACGGCGGAGGTGTTACTGTTAAAACTGTTAAACTACCCGGTAGTAAAAGTACAGTAATACGCGTGGTTACATAGTAGCATACGGTACTGATTATTGATGCTTACATGAGAAGTCACTCAGTTATATTCAATTATTGCTACAGTAATTGCTGCATCATATGTAACGATCCCAAAATAGGTTCATTCCATCCAATCTATTCTGAGTCGCCAAATACATGGTACAGAAAACAACAACAACTTTATTACAACAATTGTCATGCAAAATACAACAACACATATGCTGTGAGTTTTGATATAAATATATACCAAATGTGACTCATGTCCCAACCATGGACAACACCTCACAATGACACCTTACATAAAGGTATAGTTAAAAATGTTTTAGAAATTAGAATCTTTGGGAAGTGCTCAAGGAAACCTTTGTACATGGGAGGCCATGCTTCTAGGTTGTGATAGATATCATATGGCCACAGAATTATCCTTGGTTGACCCAATATACCCCAAAGAAAAACGAGAAGATTACTATCATATTCTTCCCAATGGTGAGTCTTCTCTTGACTTATCATTATCTCCACTGTCTCTAATTGAGAATTATACTTCAAACAAACACCAAGATTATATAGGTAGTGCTCGTAAATATACTCAGCAAGTGGATGAGCACAATCCTGTCTTATGATGAAACGAGGTTGTATGTCATTAGACATCTTGTATGATAGTGGCAAACCACCCTTCCAACGTTGGGTTCGCTTCACCCTAGATGATTCACCAAATAAAACTACTAAATGAACTTTTGTATACTGCTTCGGGAGAACCTCCACAGCTAGAGACCACCGTTCTATTTCTCCGTTACCCTCGCTCGACCCAGCTACACTCTTATTACCTGAAAGGAATTGTGAAGCAAAAGGGTGAGCACAACTAGCTCAATAAAGAATATCATGACTAAAGATAATTAAATTATCAATAGCCTTCATCAATAATAAATCAGAGATTTAGAACATATGGTAAATGATAAAAATTTCAACCAAAGTTGCAGCGGAACGAGCAATCCATTAGAAGAGTCAAATAGACCATAAAGTCTATTATCTCCTCCATGTTAAAAGTCCACCAACAATGTTTTATCCATGTAACATCACTCAACAGTTCCTTTCCACAATCATATGAATAACTCATAATCATAATTGTGACTCTAAATTTTTCTTCGTACCCAGGATGAAGATTATTTTCATCACCTGTCTTTACCTGAAACATCAAAGATGATGGTTACACCAAATCACATTTCCTGTTCATAATCATACTAATAACTTCATCTTTGTACTACGGCCAAAGATATTCATTTGTATCACCAGTTGGTCATGTTCATCTCAACATCTGTTCATCTTTGCATTACTGGCCAAAGATATTCAACAACATGTCATCTTTGCACTACGGGCCAAAGATATTCATCAACAATTCATCTTTGCATTACAGGCCAAAGATATTCATCAATAATTCATCTTTACACTACAGGCCAAAGATATTCATCAATAGTTCATATTTGCACTACAGGCCAAATATATTCATATCTCAAAGAAATATATAATCATTTCAGAATTTATATAAACAATAATTATAACCATATTGATTAATTCACCTTTGCACTTAAGCTAAAGATATTCAATTATAAATTCAATGGTCATGATCATACTAGTCAACAATTCAACTTTGCACTACTGGCAAAATGGAACTCATAGTCATGATCATACCAAAAATCTACCCATCTTTACACTCAAGTCAAAGAGAAATATCATCATTAGGGTTATAAAAATGTTATACATGATAATAAAATCAATATAATCAACATATAGATTTAATCTCAAGAGTAATATTCATAAATCAACTATAATTTGGTCAGAAAAAGAAACTAATTTTGTCGTGAATAGTAACTTGTGAATAGTAACTCCTGAATAGTAACTCCTGAATAGTAACTCGTGAATAGTAACTCATGAATAGTAACTCGTGAATAGTACTACGTATTCGTACATAGTACCGTATAAGTAAATAATGTCATATACGTAAATAGTGCCATATACATGAATAGTGTCGTATACGTGAATAGTGCCGTATACGTAAATAGTAACCCCGACTCAAAAAGGTAAAAATTCCACAATAAAATCTATACCAATATTTCAGTATAATGATATTGAAAGAACAACATCATTATGAAGAATATAGCATCCCTTAATATCCCTTACTATCTCTTATTATCCCTTACTATCCCTTACTATCCCTTACAATCCCTTACTATCTCTTACAATTCCTTACCTCAAAAGTGCAGTATTTCTGACTGGAATGCAAAGTCGAAGGAAACTCGCACTGAATAGCAACTCTCAAAGTATCTATATACTCACAAAATATGCTTCATAATATAGAGAGAGAAAGAGAGAAAGTTTATGTTTCTGGTGTGATTTTCAATTCTAACTTAGCCCTCTATTTATAGGAAAATGTTAGCACGCCGAAACAGACTTAACCTGCAACCTAATGGCTTTACCTGCTACTATTCCCACCCACCACATTTGAATAAAAATTTCAGCACATTTCTTCACCAACCAAGAGTGGGGCCCTCCAATTCTAGAATTTTCCATCAAAATGATAAACTCCGAAAATGCAACAATTTCTGAACCAGTCATCTCGTAAAATTCATAACAAATCATACGTTCATTTTTAACGGTTCAAAATTTGTGGACATATACTCAACATATATATGTATAACATATCCAAAAATCACAACGATCCAACGGTCGGATTAAAAATTATAACCCCCGTAAAATATCTCAAAAATCCTGATTTTTAATACCTCCATTCCGACAAAAATACTGATAAAAACCTCAACATTAACTCCTTCATTTTTAACCACAAAAATATATCCCTCATTTATATCCACATAAAATAAATATTTCCTTATCATATGAATCAATAATTAATTATTCACAAATAATATTACAGAATCACATTTATGACAACCAGGCCGTTCCCAAGAAAGAGGGGGCTTTCCAATAAGGATTTCTCCTTACTGGCGCGCAATTAGATGACCAAACCTCTCCTTAGACAGAACTTTCTAGACATTGCCAATAATGTTATCTAATAATATTATTCAAATAATATGAATTATTGATCTGATAATGGAAAATACTGTGCAGTGACAATTATTGAAACAACAATAATATACAATATCAAAGCAGCAATTATTGAATCAATAAAATAAAATATTGAACAGTAATTACTGTAACAATTATTGAGTAATGGCTACTCACGTAAGAATCAATAATTGAAAAAAATACTGTGCAATATCGTGTGTTACTGCGCAACTACGCGTATTACTGTATTTTAACCACCGGGTATTCCAACAGTGTTAACGGTAACAACTACGCCGTTAATTATAAAAACTCAATTTTTATTGTTATCTTCATCCGACCGTTTTTTGTTATGTGGCCCACAAATAGCTGCGCCGTCGTACGAATATTCTCCGACAGAAGAATATTCCACGACCAAACGAATATTCCCCGACAAAATGAATATTTTATAACCACTTATTTATTTTGAAAAACATTCATATATCACCCTTAACTTTAACTTTTTATCAATTTAACCATTTACTAAATAGAAAAATTGAATACTTTTATTTCATAAAATTTGGGGTCTTACAATCTCCCCTCCTTATGAAATTTCGTCCTCGAAATTTACGTACCTGGTAATTCAAAGAGTTGAGAATACCTTGCTTTCATTTCAGATTCCATCTTCCCTGTCATCATGATTTCTCCATTGCTCATCTCCTGTATTTCAGATATCATTCTAGAATACAGCTTCAAAATAAGGGTTAATTGAACAAATTAACATATCACATAATATCCCGATATTATGACTGACCAACAAATAAGCTTAGGTAGGACACACTAGCGCAGGATTTACTCATCTCTCCCCTCCTAGTTATATTTCCCGATCTCCGCCAGAGATCATATCCCTAAGCTCTGATACCAACTGTAACGCCCCCAAAATAGGTCCATTCCATCCAATCTATTCTGAGTCACCAAATACATGGTACAGAAAACAACTACAACTTTATTACAACAATTGTCGTGCAAAATATAACAACATATATGTTGTGAGTTTTGATACAAATATATACCAAATGTGACTCATGTCCCAACCATGGACAACACCTCACAATGACACCTTACATAAAGGTATAGTCAAAAAATATTTTAGAAATTAGAATCTTTGGGAAGTGCTCAAGGAAACCTTTGTACATGGGAGGCCATGCTTCTAGGTTGTGATAGATATCATATGGCCACAGAATTATCCTTGGTTGACTCAATATACCCAAAGAAAAACGAGAAGATTACTATCATATTCTTCCCAATGGTGAGTCTTCTCTTGACTTATCATTATCTCCACTGTCTCTAATTGAGAATTATACTTCAAACAAACACCAAGATTATATAGGTAGTGCTCGTAAATATACTCAGCAAGTGGATGAGCACAATCTTGTCTTATGATGATACGAGGTTGTATGTCATTAGACATCTTGTATGATAGTGGCAAACTACCCTTCCAACGTTGGGTTCGCTTCACCCTAGATGATTCACCAAATAAAACTACTAAATGAACTTTTGTATACTGCTTCGGGAGAACCTCCATAGCTAGAGACCACCGTTCTATTTTCCCGTTACCCTCGCTCGACCCAGCTACACTCTTATTACCTGAAAGGAATTGTGAAGCAAAAGGGTGAGCATAACTAGCTCAATAAAGAATATCATGACTAAAGATAATTAAATTATCAATAGCCTTCATCAATAATAAATCAGAAATTTAGAACATATAGTAAATGATAAAAATTCAACCATAGTTGCAGCGGAACGAGCAATCCATTAGAAGAGTCAAATAGACCATAAAGTCTATTATCTCCTCCATGTTAAAAATTCACCAACAATGTTTTATCCATGTAACATCACTCAACAGTTCCTTTCCACAATCATATGAATAACTCATAATCATAATTGTGACTCTAAATTTTTCTTCGTACCCAGAATGAAGATTATCTTCATCACCTGTCTTTACCTGAAACATCAAAGATCATGGTTACACCAAATTACATTTCCTGTTCATAATCATACTAATAACTTCATCTTTGTACTACGGCCAAAGATATTCATTTGTATCACCAGTTGGTCATGTTCATCTCAACATCTGTTCATCTTTGCATTACTGGCCAAAGATATTCAACAACGTGTCATCTTTGCACTACGGGCCAAAGATATTCATCAACAATTCATCTTTGCATTACAGGCCAAAGATATTCATCAATAATTCATCTTTACACTACAGGCCAAAGATATTCATCAATAGTTCATATTTGCACTACAGGCCAAATATATTCATATCTCAAAGAAATATATAATCATTTCAGAATTTATATAAACAATAATTATAACCATATTGATTAATTCACCTTTGCACTTAAGCTAAAGATATTCAATTATAAATTCAATGGTCATGATCATACTAGTCAACAATTCAACTTTGCACTACTGGCCAAAGGGAACTCATAGTCATGATCATACCAAAAATCTACCCATCTTTACACTCAAGTCAAAGAGAAATATCATCATTAGGGTTATAAAAATGTTATATATGATAATAAAATCAATATAATCAACATATAGATTTAATCTCAAGAGTAATATTCATAAATCAACTATAATTTGGTCAGAAAAAGAAACCAATTTTGTCGTGAATAGTAACTCATAAATAGTAACTCCTGAATAGTAACTCTTGAATAGTAACTCGTGAATAGTAACTCGTGAATAGTACTACGTATTCGTACATAGTACCGTATACGTAAATAATGTCATATACGTAAATAGTGCAATATACATGAATAGTGTCGTATACGTGAATAGTGCCGTATACGTGAATAGTAACCCCGACTCAAAAAGGTAGAAATTCCACAATAAAATCCATACCAATATTTCAGTATAATGATATTAAAAGAACAACATCATTATGAAGAATATAGCATCCCTTAATATCTCTTACTATCTCTTACTATCCCTTACAATCCCTTACTATCCCTTACAATCCCTTACCTCAAAAGTGCAGTATTTCTGACTGGAATGCAAAGCCGAAGGAAACTCGTACTGAATAGCAACTCTCAAAGTATCTAAATACTCACAAAATATGCTTCATAATATAGAGAGAGAAAGAGAGAAAGCTTATGTTTCTGGTGTGATTTTCAATTCTAACTTAGCCCTCTATTTATAGGAAAATGTTAGCACGCCGAAACAGACTTAACCTGCAACCTGATGGCTTCACCTGCTACTATTCCCACCCACCACATTTGAATAAGAATTTCAGCAGTATTTCTTCACCAACCAAGAGTGGGGCCCACCAATTCTAGAATTTTCCATCAAAATGATAAACTCCAAAAATACAACAATTTCTGAACCAGTCATCTCGTAAAATTCATAACAAATCATATGTTCATTTTAACGGTTCAAAATTTGTGGACATATACTCAACATATATATGTATAACATATCCAAAAATCACAACGATCCAACGGTCGGATTAAAAATTATAACCCCCGTAAAATATCTCAAAAATCCTGATTTTTAATACCTCCATTCCGACAAAAATACTGATAAAAACCTCAACATTAACTCCTTCATTTTTAACCACAAAAATATATCCCTCATTTATATCCACATAAAATAAATATTTCCTTATCATATGAATCAATAATTAATTATTCACAAATAATATTACAGAATCACATTTATGACAACCAGGCCGTTCCCAGGAAAGAGGGGGCTTTCCAATAAAGATTTCTCCTTACTGGCGCGCAATTAGATGACCAAACCTCTCCTTAGACAGAACTTTCTAGACATTGCCAATAATATTATCTAATAATATTATTCAAATAATATGAATTATTGATCTGATAATAGAAAATACTGTGCTGTGACAATTATTGAAACAGCAATAATATAAAATATCAAAGCTGCAATTATTGAATCAATAAAATAAAATATTGAACAGTAATTACTGTAACAATTATTGAGTAGTGGATTCTCACGTAAGAATCAATAATTGAAAAAAATACTGTGCAATACCGTATGTTACTGCGCAACTACGCGTATTACTGTATTTTAACCACCGGGTATTCCAACAGTGTTAATGGTAACAACTACGCCGTTAATTATAAAAACTCAATTTTTATTGTTATCTTCATCCAACCGTTTTTTGTTATGGGGCCCACAAATAGCTGCGCCGTCGTACGAATATTCTCCGACAAAAAGAATATTCCACGACCAAACTAATATTCCCCGAAAAATGAATATTTTATAACCACTTACTTATTTTGAAAAATATTCATATATCACTCTTAACTTTAACTTTTTATCAATTTAACCATTTACTAAATAGAAAAATTGAATACTTTTATTTCATAAAATTTGGGGTCTTACATCATATCTCTCATATTATTGATTTAATTAATGTCACAGTATCATCTGCATAATATGTTATATTATTAAATCAATAATTAAGACGATAAAGTTATTCATATTATTATTTGCAATATTGACAATGTCTAGAAGTTCTATCAAGGAGAGATTTGGTCACCTAATTACGTGCCAATAAGGAGAAATCCTTATCGAAAAGCCCCCTTTTTCCTGAGAACGACCTGGTTGTTAAATATTGTGAATTATAATATTAATAATGAATAAGTTCGTGTTGATTAAAGATGAAATTGATAGTTCCATTGTATGGAAATTATTAGTGTTAGTAGAAATCGATATTTATTTCGATAATAATTGATGTCTGGAGGTTATATTGACTAATCGGGTATTCGGGGCACTTTTCATGTCGGAGTACTATTCACAAGTTACTATTCACCTGATTACTATTCACTCTAGTATTATTCACTCGGGTATTTAGGATACTTTTCGTGTCGAGGTACTATTCACGAGGTACTATTCTCAAAATACTATTCACGGGGTACTATTTACCTGAAAATATATTTCTTGTCAGTCCAAATCATTTTTGAGTGCAATATTATTCCATGAGAAGATGTGATAATTTTTCAGACAGTTGGTTGAAATTATAATAGTAAATCAATATGGATCGTTGGTTTAAAGTTTTAATAGTAACTTGTCCCTTCGATTTTCTAAGAGTTACTTGTCTCTTCGGTATTCCAAGAGTTAATTGCCCCTTCGCAAATAGTAGTTGTCTCTTCAATATTACCAAGAGTCATTTTGACCCTTCGTTAAGACCAAGAGCTTCTTTCAGTTCTTCTACAAATAGAAGCTCATTCCTTCATTATTTCTTACGAAATCACTGAAACTCTAGAGAGAGAAACTATAGAGAGAAAGAAGAAAAGTATTCTGCTACTTCACTACTCTAGTATTCAGTTTTTCTAAGGTAAGGGATATTATTTGTTGTACTCGCAAGGGATATTATTTGTTGTACTCGTAAGGGGTATTATTTCTTTCGTATTCATGAAGAGAGCTTCTATTATTCCATTCTTTATTATTTTATTATTATGTTAGAATAACCTGTTTATACGAAGTACCGCATACATGGTGAAATTCTTCTGTTATTCCATTCTTTATTATTCTGTTGGAATAACCTGTCTGTGCGGTCTATCGTATGCCTGGTGAATTCTGTTAATATTCCATTCTTTATTATTCTGTTGGAATATCCTGTCTGTGCGGATTACGCATGACCTGGTTCCATTCTTTATTATTCTGTTGGAATAACCTGTCTATGCGGTCTATCGCATGCATAGTGAATTCTTATGTTATTCCATTCTTTATTATTCTATTGGAATAACTTGTCTATGTGGATAACCACATGCATGGTGAATGATCCTTCGTATTCATTCCTTATTAAATTGTGGAAATGATCTGTCTACGTGGATTACCTCATGGCGGGCGAAAATCCATTTGCAGCTTCATATATTCTATTATACTCAGTTGGTTAAAGCTTTGGCTCCTATACTTCATGAAATTAGTGGAATATCCTTGATATTTGTGCTTCATCCAGTATCTTTTCATGGAAATATTCTTCTGAGCATTCTTGAATTTTACTCTACAAAGCAGTATCATGTTGACAATTTGGACGTTATTAGTTCCTGGATAAATTAATTTATAAATCTTTAAAATTTATTCTTGAACTTGTTTTATTGAATTATTATGTCATTGTCATCATCCTCATGCTTATATTGTGATGAAAGTCATCTTTGGCTTACGTGCATAGATGGACTTGGTATGATTATGACCAGAGATTATTCGGTATAATCATGACTGTAATGTGACGAATGATGTGGTAAAAGTTCTCATTGGCCTGTAATTCATTGGTGGACAGTTGTTGGTATGATTATAACCAGGGATTATTCGGTATAGTCATGACCATTGATGATTACATGAATATCCTTGGTCGTGGAGCAGGGATGATTCAATTTTATTTATTAAGCTGAGTTTCAGCGATAAAGTTGATGAAAAACTTTTTAAATCATAGAAGATGGTATATTTTATACTCTTCTAATGGATTGCTTATTTCCGCTGCAGTTTTTGATCTAAAACTTGTTGTCTATTATATTCTATCAGTTGTTATACTGTTGAAGGCTAAGGATAATTTATTCTGCATTATCTTAGTCATAATATTTCTTATTGGGCTAGTTGAGCTCATCCTTTTGCTTTCATTGATCTCTTCAGAAAATGAGAATGTAGTTGGGACTAGTCGGGAAACAGAGTGATGGTCCTAGATGGTGCATTAATAGTCCTCACTATTCTGTGAAATAGTGTGATAATAAATATAATGAGGACTCCATTGAGTGTGTATATTGTCTAGAGGACAATATTTGTATTAAAACCCACAGCCTATGTTTTGTCGTATTTTACACGACTGTTGTATAATTAGTTTGTATTTGTATTCAGTACCTTGTATCTGGCGACCCAAGATGGGTGATGTATACCTATTTTTGGGGCGTCACAATAAGTTTTAGATCAACAACTGCAGCGAAAACAGCAATCCATTAGAAGAGTTAAGTAAAGAATAAATTCTACTATCTTCTAGGATTTAAAAGTCCATCATCAATATTTTATCCCTGTAACATCAATCAATATACATCTTGAATCAATATTCGTCTTTGGACTACAGGCCAAAGATATTCATCAGTTGGTCATGTTCATCTAAATACCTGTACATCTTAGCACTACGGCCAAAGATATTTATCAGAAAATCATTCATCTTTGCACTACAGGCCAAAGATATTCAGTAATATTATCATTTAGGACTGAAGATGATGAAAAATATTTTAAAGAAAACGAATCCAGTGAGATAAAAGATTAAGAATTAAGGATTCGTATTTTAGTTAATCCATGTTCAAAAATACTCCATAATAAACCATTGTGAAGCAAAATTTAAGAATGAGGATCAAAACATGGATACAATCAAGGCTAGTAACCATAATAAACAACTTGGACAAGAAAAGAAAATTTTAATTTTTCTGTGAATAGTGTCGTATACGTGAATAATAACCCCAACACAAAAAGACAAGAATTTCACAAGAAAAATGTTATCAATATTCCGGTATAATGATATTAAAAGAAATAACATCATTTACGAAAAAAATAACATCCCTTACCTCAAAAGGACAGTACTTCTAATTGGAATACCAGATATAGTGCTGAAGGAAATTTGCACCGTATAGCAACACTCAAAGTATCAAAATACTCACAAAAATACACTCGATAATATAGAGAGAAAACTTCAATTTCTGGTGTGATTTTTAATTCTAACCTAAGCACCCTATTTATAAGAAAATGCTTAGAACACCGAAGTAAAAAATTTAATAAAATATTAATATAATTAAAAAAATTTCATGCCCACCTTAGACAAACTGATTTCAGCATGTTTACAACACCTGTGGGGCCCACCCAATTTTATTAAAAAAATATTTAAAACTTCAAAATTAATTATTCTGAAACTTCAATAATTCATAATAAATAGCCTTTTATCAGAAAAATTCAAATCTTATGTCCATTCCATAGGAAATTCAATTCTCTACAACTTTTTAAGTTTAAATTTTTTCAAATTCCAAATAAAAATTGACCGAAATCCACATACGGACAATTTTACAGGCTATAATCAAATTTCAGTCAAAAATTGGGCCCACCGACATGTTTAATATGTTTTTATCATTTATTGCAACAAAAATACTCTTTTTCCTCATTTATTCATATATCAAACATTCATCGTAAAAATATCATTATTATTATATTATTAAAATATAATATATTTAAATAAATTATTTTATCAGAAAAGATAAAATATCAATTTTTAACAATTGTCACTTTTTTAAAAATCCCTCCATTTATATCAACATAAATAAATATGTTCCTTATCGTATAAATCAATAATTAATTATTCATAAATAATATTACAGAATCACAATACTGACAACCATGCGGTTCCCAAGAAAGAGGGGGCTTTCCAATAAGGATTCCTCCTTACTGGCGCGTAATTAGGTTACCAAACCTCTCCTTAGATAGAACTTTCTAGACATTGCCAATAATGTTATCTAATAATATTATTAAAATAATATGAATTATTTATCTGATAATGAGAAATATTATGCAGTGACAATTATTGAAACAACAATAATATAAAATATCAACGTAGCAATTATTGAATCAATAAAATAAAATATTGAATAATAATTACTGTAACAATTATTGAGTAGTGCATTCTTACGTAAGAATCAATAATTAGTGCAATATCGTGTGCTACTGTGCAACACCGCGTATTACTGTGTTTTAACCACCGGGTATTCCAACAGTGTTAACGGTAACAACTACGTCGTTATTTATAAAAACGCATACTTGTCGTTTTCTTCATCCAATCGCTTTTCGTTATGGGGCCCACACAAGGCTGCGTCGTCGTACGAATATTCCCCGACAATAAAAATATTTCACGACCAAACGAATATTCCCCGACAATAATGAATATTTTATAACCACTTGCTTATTTAAGATATTTACGCATTTTACCCATAATTAACCACATTAATCAAATCAACCCTTACTATTTCAAAATAATAAATAGAGGAAATTCAATTTCATTTATAAAAAGTTGGGATCTTACAACCTCCCCTCCTTATGAAATTTCGTCCTCGAAATTGACGTACGTACCTGGTGTTTCGAAAAGGTTAGGATACCTCGCTTTCATTTCCGTTTTCAACTCTCAGATCATTTCCTCAATAGCATGGTTCTTCCACAAAACTTTGACTTGTGGTATAACCTTTGTGCGTAAGACATGCTCCTTCCTATCCAATATCTTGACAGGTACCTCCTCGTATGTTAAGTCTTCAGCTATCTCGTCTGGTTCTAACTCAATAATGTGGTTCGGGTCTTTCACATATTTACGAAGCACAGATATATGAAAAATATTATGAACACGAGACATGCTTGGAGGTAACGCAAGTCTATTGGCCACATTTCTTACTCGGTCAAGAATCTGAAATGGACCAATAAATCGTGGATTGAGCTTTTCTCTCTTCCCAAATCTTATAATTCCCTTCCATGGAGCAACATGCAATAATACATGATCCCCAATATTAAATTCCACGTCCTTTCGATGAAGATCCGCATAACTCTTTTGTCGATCCTGTGCCGTTTGTATACGTTGTCGAATCATTTGGATCTTTTCTATAGTCATACGTACCAATTCTAGTCCCAACAATGTTGCTTCACCCACCTCATCCCAACATACTGGAGAGCGACACTTTCGTCCATACAATGCTTCGAATGGAGCCACACCTATACTTGCTTGATAACTGTTATTGTAAGAGAATTCTACCAATGGTAAATACTTATCTCAACTCCCTTTGAAGTCTAGGACACAGAGTCTTAATAGATCTTTAAGAGTTTAAATAGTCCTCTCTGAGTGTCCGTCCGTTTGAGGATGGTATGCCAAACTGAATAGTAAATCTGTGTCCATATCTTTCTGCAAGTTAACCCAAAATCGTGAAGTGAATATTGGGTCACGATCCGAAACTATGGATACTGGCATGCCATGCAACTTCACAATCTCACTCACGTATATAAGAGCAAGATGTTTAAGGGAATAAGTCTCTCGTATTGACAATAAATGAGCAGACTTAGTTAATCTATCAACAATAACCTAAATCGCGTTTATGCCTTGAGAAACCTTTGGAAGACCCGTAACGAAATTAATGGTAACGTGTTCCCACTTCCATTTCGAAATCTCAAGTGGTTGCAATGGACCCTTTGGCACTTGATGCTCCGCCTTTACACGTTGACAAGTTAAACACCTCGAGATAAACTTTGCGATCTCTCTCTTCATATTGCTCCACCAAAATGTATGTCGAAGATCACGATACATTTTGGTACTTCCATGGTGAATTGCAAACGGTGTGTTGTATGCCTCCATCATGATCTTATACTTCAAATCAGAGTCATTAGGAACACAAAGTCTAGAATTGACTTGAAGTATTCCTTCTTCATCGATTCTTTCTTCTGGGATAACACCTTCTTATACTTTCTTCTTCATACGCATCAACTCTGGGTCTGTGGCTTGAGTAACTTTAACTTTATCGATTAAAGTTGGTTCTATGAGTATACTTGACATCATCGCATGGGTCCCTGGAGTCTTGAATTTTATCTTTATCTTTTGTAAATCACACAAAATGGGCCTTTGTGTTGACAACATCGCACTCGTTCCCGCATATGATCTTCTACTCAATGCGTCAGCTACCATGTTCGTTTTTCCAAGATGGTATTGAATGGTATAGTCATAATCTTTCAACAACTCGAGCCAACGTCGTTGCCGCATGTTGAGTTCCTTTTGGGTGAAAAAATATTTGAGGCTTTTATGGTCCGAATATATCTCCACTTTCTCCCCATATAGATAGTGCCTTCAGATTTTTAGAGCGAAAACGACTGCTGCCAACTCTAGATCATGAGTAGGGTAATTTCTCTCATATTCTTTGAGTTGTCGCGAGGCATAGACTATAACCTTCCCATGTTGCATGACAACACATCCTAACCCTTTGCCCGAAGCATCGCTGTAGATAACAAATCCATCCGAACCAGATGGTATTGTTAGAACAGGTGCCGAAATGAGTCTCCTCTTAAGCTCTTGAAAACTCTTCTCGCATTCCTCGCTCCATACGAATTTTGTATCTTTCCGAGTCAGTTGAGTTAACGGAGTAACGATTCTAGAAAATCCTTCCACGAATCTTCGATAATAACCAGCTAAACCCAGAAAACTACGTACTTCGGTCACCGACTTCGGTTGCTCCCAACTTTGTATTGCTTCAATCTTCGTCGGGTCAACAGATACTTCATGCTTTGACACCACGTGCCCAAAAAATGCTACTTCCTCAAGCCAGAACTCGCATTTCTTCAACTTGGCATATAGCTTATTTTCACGAAGCCTTTGAAGTACCATCTTCAAATGGTGCTCATGATCTTCACAACTTTTGGAATATATGAGGGTGTCATCAATAAAGAAAACAACGAACTGATCCAAATATTCCTTGAATACTCGGTTCATCATATCCATGAAAGCCGCAGGAGCATTAGTCAATCCAAAAGACATGACTAAGAATTCATAATGCCCATACCAAGTTCTATTCCTCTATTTATATCCACGTAAATAAATATTTTTATTATCATATAAATCAATAATTAATTATTCACAAATAATATTACAGAATCACAATACTAACAACCAGGCCGTTCCCAGGAAAGAGGGGGGCTTTTCAATAAGGATTTTTTCTTAGTGGCGCGCAATTAGATGACTAAACTTCTCCTTAGACAAAACTTTCTAGAGATTGCCAATAATGTTATCTAATAATATTATTAAAATAATATGAATTATTGATCTGATAATAAAAAATACTACATAGTGAAAATTATTGAAACAACAATAATATAAAATATCAACGTAACAATTATTGAATCAATAAAATAAAATATTGAACAGTAAATACTATAACAGTTATTGAGTAGTGCCTTCTTACGTAAGAATCAATAATTGGTGCAATACCGTGTGCTACTGTGCAACACCACGTATTACTGTGTTTTAACCACCGGATATTCCAATAGTGTTAACGGTAATAACTACGCCGTTAATTATAAAAACTCATACTTGTCTTTTTCTTCATCCAATCGCTTTCCGTTATGGGGCCCACACAAAGCTGCGCCGTCATACGAATATTCCCCGACAGTAAAAATATTTCACGACCAAAAGAATATTCCCCGACAACAATGAATATTTTATAATCACTTGCTTATTTAAGATATTTGCGCATTTTACCCATAACTAACCACATTAATCAAATCAACCCTTACTATTTCAAAATAATAAATAAAGGAAATTCAATTTCATTTACAAAAAGTTGGGGTCTTACATTCAGCATTCTACATTAATTATAATGGATGTTGCTCCATGAAATGATCAAAAGTTGAAAAATAATAAAGCAAAAAAAAAGTAAAACAGTTCAAGCTATTAGATCTTCAAACGATCAGGAATTAAGTTAACAAAATCTGTAATATATGACCATCTAGATACGGGTATAAACATTTAAGTTGGAGGTAATTTGGCAAAAGACATAGGCTTTAGGAACCTCAAAAATGCTGCAAATAGTTCCTAGTTTCGTAAATAGAATAGTGAATAAGTTACAAAAATATCATGAGATAACACAATCATTACAATCACTTGACAAGTGCCATGACCGACACTACCAAGGCTAGCCCACAAAAGAACACGATGATATTGATGATGTGTTTAAGATTTGCCACATTGATTTCAATGACTCCAAGTCGAGCATCATCATTGCTACGCCGCTGCACGTGTGCTTCATCAGCGCAGTTGGGTTTGCCATACCCAATTGGATTGCACCAGTCCCAAAACTTACATTTTCCTTTGTCCTTCTCCCTTGGACAGTCATAGTAGAGCTTTCCAGGATTCTTCTCTGATTTAGATATTCTCACAGCAGCTCTCAGGTGACAATAACACATCTTGTTTTGAAATCGGGTATCATGAGTTTGAATGCTCATGTTGCTTGAAGTAGACATGCCTTTGTTGAACCTTATCTGCCAAAACCACCATAAGATTGTAATGTTTTAGAGACATTCTACAGTTGGTAATCCACAGATCATTACACATAATATATATAGTTAGAATAATCAAAAACATATTTTCTTAGCAAGAATAATTAAGTAATTTTGAATTTCTTCAAATATCTACCATTGTACAAAGCAGGTTAACCTGAAAATATAGTGCAAATGTAGAAAAAGCTACTTTGACAATATAATATCAAAGACTATTCTCATATCCAGCCTACCCACAAAGCTTTGCATCAACACTCAAATTAGCTGGACAACAGTGCATAATGGTCTTTCACAGAATTAAAGTAGGATGTTCATATATTTCCTTGAATTACTACTACATTACAATCATATACCAATCCACTCCAGTGGTCTAATTACTCCCTTTGTTCCACAGTAAGAATCCCAACTGTAAATATTTGTTGTGCCACAAAAGAGTCCTTTTTTTTTGCTGGACAATAGGACATAATGGCCTGTCAAAGTATTAAAGTAGGATGTTCGTATATTTCCTTGAATTACTATTATGTTATGTTGCAGAAATTAGAAGATCCAAATAGTAATGTTGCAGAAATTAGGAGATCTTAAAGAAATTAGAAGATCCAAGATATAGCGCAAGATATCGCACAAATGACCACATAGAAAAATTGCAAATTCAATTTAACACATGAAAGACAACCCATATATCATCACAGAAAAATCTACACAATCAACAAAATTTATTGCCAAACCCTAGATTTCATTCATTTGGTTCAAACAGAAAAATAGAAAATACCTTAGGAGACTCCTAAATCGCGGTTGTGCTTAGTTTGATAGATCCCATGAGATTCAAAAAAGTTTGGGAGACTAAATCTTCTTAATCGATTTTGAGAAACGCTCCTTTGATATTGCTTTCATCAAGATTGCTGAACCTCAAGATTGCTGAACCAATCTTCTTAATCTTCTTAGTCAAGATTGTTGAACCTCAAAACGCTCCTCTTAATCTTCTTAAGATTAGAAAATGTATCCTCAAGATTACTGAACCAATTGCTCCTCTGATATTCTTTCGTCCGGCACAATTTGAAAGAGAAACGCGATTTGGGAAAATTTGGAGGCATTTTCTTTTTTGACCTAAAAAGAGATCCGCGTATTTTTTTCCCAACAGCTTTCTTGGGCCGTTGGATGTATCTGACGGCTAAAATCAGAAGTTCGTTTTTTTGCTAAATTCAGGGATCCCGGACCAGATCTCTTCCGTGTGTGTATATATATATATATATATATATATATATATATATATATATATTAATATTCAAAAATTTTAAAATGCATAATGATATAATATTATCTTGTTATTGTAAATTGTTAGTTAATTTTACATATTATATATGATAATTTTTTATTGAAATAAATAATCAAATAAGGAAAAAAATTTGGCATGCATACTAGTCCAAAATAAAATAAAGACTTTGGGTTGAACGAAAGAAATTGAAAACCAAAGTAAAATTTTGTGCTTAGACAAATGTCGATCTCGTGCATTACCTTAAACAAACTTTCTCCATCTCCAACTTCATCTTCAACCGAAGTCCATCTTCAACTTTATACCCCATGTATGTCCATACTTAAGACCGTAGCTACAATCTTGAAACCCAATAACGAACAGATTGACTACCATCAATCCTGATACACATCTATGATTTCCATAGCTTGTGGACTTCAATTTTGAATCTCCCATCATGGCGGTCATCTCACAAATATATCTACAAAATAACTCATTTCATCCTCTTCTCTATTCCATTCTTTCACCAATTTCATTCTTTCAATGCAACCTTAGCATTAACATTAATCTTAGTATGTGGCGATTGGATTTCTTTATTACAACAATTGTCGTGCAAAATACAACAACACATATGCTATAAGTTTGGATACAAATATATACCAAATGTGACACATGTCCCAACCGTGGACAGCACGTCACAATGACACCTTACATAAAGGTATAGTCAAAAATTATTTTAGAAATTAGAATCTTTGGGAAGTGCTCAAGGAAACCTTCGTACATGGGAGGGCATGCGTCAAGGTTATGATAGATATCATATGGCCACAGAATTATCCTTGGTTAACCCAATAGACCCCAAAGAAAAACGAGAAGATTACTATCATATTCTTCCCAATAGTGAGTCTTCTCTTGACATATCATTATTTTCACTTTCTCTAAATGAGAATTATACTTCAAACAAACACCAAGATTATATAGGTAGCGCTCGTAAATATACTCAGCAAGTGGATGAACACAACCCTGTCTTATGATGACACAAGGTTGTATGTCATTAGACATCTTGTATGATAGTGGAAAAACACCCTTCCAACGTTGGGTTCGCCTCACCCTATTGGATTCACCAAATATAACAACTAAATGATGACCACCGTTCTATTCCCCTATTACCCACGCTCGACCCAGCTACACTCTTATTACCTGAAAGGAATTATGAAACAGAAGGGTGAGCACAACTAGCCTAGTAAAGAATATCATGACTAAAGATAGTTAAATTATCAATAGCCTTCATCAATAATAAATCAGAGATTTAGAACATATGGTAGATGATAAAAATTTCAACCATAGTTCCAGCGGAACGAGCAATCTATTAGAAGAGTCAAATAGACCATAAAGTTTATTATCTTCTCCATGTTAAAAATCCACCAACAATGTTTTATCCCTATAACATCACTCAACAGTTCCTTTCCACAATCATATGAATAACTCATAATCATAATTGTGATTCTAAATTTTTCTTCGCACCCAGGACGAAGAATATTTTCATCACCTATCTTTACCTGAAACATCAAAGATCATGGTTATACCAAATCACAGTTCCTGTTCATAATCATGCTAATAAATTCATCTTTGCACTATGGCCAAAGATATTCATCAACAAACAATCTTTGCACTACAGGCCAAAGATATTCAACAACAGTTCATCTTTGCACTACAGGCTAAAGATATTAAACAACAGTTCATCTTCGCACTACAGGCCAAAGATTTTCATCAATAATTCATCTTTGCACTTCAGGCCAAAGATATTCAACAACAGCTCATCTTTGCACTACAGGCCAAAGATATTCATCAATAATTCATCTTTGCACTACAGGTCAAAAATATTAATATCTCAAAGAAATATATAATCATTTCAGAATTTATATAAATAATAATTATAGCCATGTTGATCATTTCACCTTTGCACGTAAGCTAAAGATATTCAATTATAAATTTAATGGTCATAATCATACCAGTCAATAATTTAAATTTGCACTACTGGCCAAAGGAAACCCATGTCATGATCATATCAAAAATCTACCCATCTTTACACTTAAGTTAAAGAGAAATTTTTTCACCAGGATTATAAAAATGTCATATATAATAGTAAAATCAATATAATCAAAACATCTAGATTTAATCTTAAGAGTAATATTCATAAATCAACTATAATTTGGTTAGAAAAAGAAACCAATTTTGTCGTGAATAGTATCTCATAAATAGTAACTCGTGAATAATAACTCGTGAATAATAACTCGTGAATAGTAACTCAACACAAAAAGGTAGAAATTCCACAATAAAATACATACCAGTATTTCGGTATAATGATATTGAAAGAATAGTATTTCTTAAGCTTATAAACAATTTATTTTAATTATTTACACTTTACTAAATACTACATTTAATCATCCTAAAATGCCAAACTCATAAGATTTCATCACCAATAACCAAAAACCCTCATCCAAAATCTGCATATACCTCATATAGGATTCTCAAGCCATAAAATCATATTTTCTAATTTTCTTACTTCACATAACATATTTAATTCATTTACTCATAACTAGTCTATTTTCATAAAAAATACCAAATCAGTTCTAAAAATATTTCTTTTCTGAGATTTAGCATAATATAGTCCCATATTGAACTTATATTTTTCTCAGAATTTTTATAACTCATTTACTATTTTTCAAATGGCCAAAACCGCCGAATATTTAGACATTTATCATAAATTGTACTTTTATCCAAAAATTTCAAAATTCACAGAGTACACTTATATTATATAGATATACTTCCAATAAAAAGTTCATCAATTTTGGAGTTAACCACAAGGAGTTATAAGCGGCTACTTTTAAAATAGTCTTTTCTCATAAAATTCATAATTTTTAATCTATACATCCAAAAATTACCATTTTTGGACACAATCAATAAAACTCATCAAAATATCATTTTAACTTTTTTCAGAATTTTCTGAAGGTCGGAAGAAGTACGAACTGAAAAACATAATAACCCTTAAAATTCTTTACCTCAAAAGAACAGTATTTCGGAGGAAAAATCGGAGGAAACTTCTACTAAATAGAAATTCTCAAGTATCTAAATACTCCCAAAAATATGCTTGATAATACAGAGAGAAAGAAAATTTATTTCTGGTGTGATTTTTAATTCTAACATAAGCACCTATTTATAGAAAAATGCTAGAACGCCATAGGAGAATAAAATAATAAAATATATTATTTTATTTCTTCTTTTCTATGCATGCCCACATGTTTGATCTGCCACCAGCCATCTTTGAACAAAGCTAGCAGCCCACATGTGTTAAAACATAAGTGGGTCCCACCCATAAATTAATTAAAATTATTTTATTTTCTGAAACTTCCATAATTCGTAGAAAATAGCTCGGTTATCAGAAAAATATGAATCTTGCATTTTTTTTATAGGAAATTCAATTCTCTACAACTTTACAGAAGAAAGTTTTTCCAAATTCCAAACAGAAATTGACCGAAATTCATATACGGACGATTTTACAAGCTATAATCAAATTTCAGTCAAGAAATGGGGTCCACCGACACACAAAACATATGTTAATCATTTAATACAACAAAAATACTCTTTTTCCTCATATACTCATATATCACACATTTATTATAAAATATCATCATTATTATATTATAATAATATAATAAAATATTATTTTATCAGAAAAGATAACATATCAATTTTCAACAATTGTCACTTTAAATAAGAATTATTCACAAATAATATTACAGAATCACAATCTTGATAATAATTAATTATTCACAAATAATATTACAGAATCACAATCTTGACAACCAGGCAGTGTCCAAGAAAGAGGGGGCTTTCCAATGAGAATTTTTCCTTACTGGCGCGCAATTAGGTGACCAAACCTCTCCTTAGACAGAATTTTCTAGACATTGCCAATAATGTTATCTAATAAAATTATTCAAATAATATGAATTATTGATCTGATAATGGAAAATACGGTGCAGTAACAATTATTGAACAATAATAATATAAAATATAAACGCAGCATTTATTGAATTAATAAAATAAAATATTAAACAGTAATTACTGTAACATTATTGAGTAGTGCTTTCTTACGTAAGAATCAATAATTTAAAAATACTGTGCAAAACCGTGTGCTACTGTGCAACAACGCGTATTACTTTACTTTACCCACCGGGTATTCCAACAGTGTTAACGGTAACAACTATGTCGTTATTTATAAAAACTCATTTTTTGTCGTTTTCTTCATCCGACAGTTATTCGTTATGGGGCCCACAAATGGTTGCGCCGTCGTACGAATATTTCCCGATAAAAAGAATATTCCACGACCAAACGAATATTTCCCGACAATTGAATATTTTATAACCACTTGCGTATTTAAAAAAAATTCATATCTCACCTTTAACTTTAAACTTTTATCAATTTAACCATTTACTGAATAGTTATTATAAGAAAAATTGAATACATTTATTTCATAAAATTCGGGGTCTTACACTCTCCCCTCCTTATGAAATTCGTCCCCAAAATTTACGTACCTGGTATTTCGAAAAGTTAAGAATACCTTGCTTTCATTTCAGATTTTATTTCCCTGATCATCATGATTTCTCTGTTGCTCATCTCCCGTGATAACTTCATTTGGGTTCCTCATTTGTTGGGAAGTCATGACAACCGCCATCCCTCGAACTACCCGACTTTGACTTGTCTGGGGCAGCATTTGGCATCATCACTACCGTTGGAATATACCTTTCTATAGGACATATTCCTCCCTCAACTGCCTCGTCGTACTCCTGATTCATGATCTGAATCATCAATCTTCAATCCATATCGAATTCCGGTTGACCGCTATGTAAAGAGTAATTCAAAACTCGATGTTGGGTTCTCCCAATTACTTTCCAAAAAGAAAAATTCATATCATCTATTTTAGCCTTCTTAGATCGGACATCTATTTTCACAATATCCACGTGTCGTGCGACTTTTGCCCATGCATCACTTATTCTCACTCGTTCAGTTTTTTCTTCTTTCAGCTTAGATTCCATCTTTATCATCTTATACTCTGCCAAAGAATGCTTCTATTCAAGTATCACATATCGGGTAACACAAGCTTGAATTGTTACATCCTTCTGCTCCACGACCGCCTGTCGTTCTTCAGCCTGCTCTTCTAACTCATCAATACGATTTTGAAATTCTACATTTTGATCATATAATACCTCTAATAAACTCTCATCAGGTACCTCTTCTTCTTCTTCTTCTTCCTCACTCTCAGCTGTTACCTCTGCGACTATCTCGGGTGCAACTATCAATTCTTCACTCACCACATGGATATCTCTAATTCTTTCTTCGTCTGACATCACATTATCTTGGTTAGTGATTAGAGGTATCCCCACAGTCTCATTCACTTTATTGTTAGCATTCTCAGTTGCCATTCTCAAATATTGCCATAAAACAAGGGTTAATTAAGCAAATTAACGTATCACATAATATCCGTATATTATGACCGACCAATAATTAAGCTTAAGTACGACACACTAGTGAATGATTTACTCATCTCTCCCCTCCTAGTCCTATTTCCCGATCTCCACCAGAGATCATATCCCTAAGCTCTGATACCAAATGTGACAACCCCAAAACAGGTCCATTCCATCCAACCTATTCTGAGTCGCCAAATACATGGTACAGAAAATAACTACAACTTTATTACAACAATTATCATGCAAAATACAACAACACATATGCTGTAAGTTTGGATATAAATATATACCAAATGTGACACATGTCCCAACCGTGGACAGCACGTCACAATGACACCTTACATAAATGTATAGTCAAAAACTGTTTTAGAAATTAGAATCTTTGGAAAGTACTCAAGGAAACCTTCGTACATGGGAGGCCATGCGTCAAGGTTATGATAGATATCATATGGCCACAGAATTATCCTTGGTTGACCCAATAGACCCAAAAAAAAATGAGAAGATTACTATCATATTCTTTCCAATAGTGAGTCTTCTCTTGACATATCATTATCTCCACTGTCTCTAAATGAGAATTATACTTCAAACAAACACCAAGATTATATAGGTAATGCTTGTAAATATACTCAGCAAGTGAATGAGCACAACCCTATCATATAATGACACGAGGTTATATGACATTAGACATCTTGTATAATAGTGGCAAAACACTCTTTCAACGTTGGGTTCGCCTCACCCTATTTGATTCACCAAATATAACTACTAAATGATGACTACCGTTCTATTCCCCTGTTACCCACGCTTGACCCAGCTACACTCTTATTACCTGAAAGGAATTGTGAAACAGAAGGGTGAGCACAACTAGCCCAGTGAAGAATATCATGACTAAAGATAATTAAATTATCAATAGCCTTCATCAATAATAAATCAGAGATTTAGAACATATGGTAGATGATAAAAATTTCAAATATAGTTGCAGCGGAACGAGCAATCTATTAGAAGAGTCAAATAGACCATAAAGTCTATTATATTCTCCATGTTAAAAATCCACCAACAATATTTTATCCTTATAACATCACTCAACAGTTCCTTTCCACAATCATATGAATAACTCATAATCATAATTGTGATTCTAAATTTTTCTTCGCACCCAGGACGAAGAATATTTTCACCACATGTCTTTACCTAAAACATCAAAGATCATGGTTATACCAAATCACAGTTTCTGTTCATAATCATGCTAATAAATCCATCTTTGCACTACGACCAAAGATATTCATCAACAAATTATCTTTGCACTACAGGCCAAAGATATTCAACAAAAGTTCATCTTTGCACTACAGGCCAAAGATATTCAACAACAGTTCATCTTCGCACTACAGGCCAAAGATATTCATCAATAATTCATCTTTGCACTACATGCCAAAGATATTCAACAACAGTTCATCTTTGCACTACAGGCCAAAGATATTCATCAATAATTCATCTTTGCACTACAGGCCAAAGATATTAATATCTCAAAGAAATATATAATTATTTCAGAATTTATATAAACAATATTTATAACCATGTTGATCATTTCACCTTTGCACGTAAGCTAAAGATATTCACTTATAAATTCAATGGTCATGATCATACCAGTTAATAATTCAACTTTACACTACTGGCCAAAGGGAACCCATAGTCATGATCATACCAAAAATTTACCCATCTTTACACTTAAGTCAAAGAGAAATTTCTTCACCAGGATTATAAAAATGTCATATATAATAGTAAAATCAATATAATCAAAACATCTAGATTTAATCTTATGAGTAATATTCATAAATCAACTATAATTTGGTTAGAAAAAGAAACCAATTTTATCGTGACTCGTGAATAGTAACTCATAAATAGTAACTCATGAATAGTAACTCATAAATAGTAAATTCGACACAAAAAGATAGAAATTTTATAATAAAATACATATCAATATTTCGGTATAATGATATTGAAAGAATAATATTTCTTAAGCTTATAAACAATTTATTTTAATTGTTTACACTTTACTAAATAATGCATTTAATCATCCTAAAATGCCAAACTCATAAGATTTCATCACCAATAACCAAAAACCCTCATACAAAATCTGCATATACCTCATATAGGATTCTCAAACCATAAAATTCTATTTTCTAATTTTCTTACTTCACATAACATATTTAATTCATTTACTCATAACTAGTCTATTTTCATAAAAAATACCAAATCAGTTCTAAAAATATTTTTTTTCTGGAATTTAGCAGAATATAGTCCCATATTGAACATATATTTTTCTCAAAATTTTTAAAACTCATTTACTATTTTTCATATGGCCAAAACCGCCGAATATTTAGACATTTATCATAAATTGTACTTTTATCCTAAATTTCCGAAATTTATAAAGTACACTGATATTATATAGATATACTTTCAATAAAAATTTCATCAATTTTGGAGTTAACCACAAGGAGTTATAAGCGGTTACTTTTAAAATAGTCTTTTCTCATAAAATTCATAACTCTTAATCTATACATCCAAAAATCACTATTTTTGGACACAATCAGTAAAACTCATCAAAATATCATTTCAAATTTTTCTAGAATTTTTTGAAGGTCGGAAGAATTACGAACTGAAAAATATAATAACCCTTAAAATCCCTTACCTCAAAAAAGCAGTACTTCGGAGGAAAAATCGGAGGAAACTTCTACTAAATAGAAATTCTCAAGTATCTAAATACTCTCAAAAATATACTTAATAATATAGAGAGAAAGAAAATTTGTTTCTGTTGTGATTTTCAATTCTATCATAAGCACCTATTTATAGGAAAATGCTAGAACGCCATAGGAGACTAAAATAATAAAATATATTATTTTATTTCTTCTTTTCTACGCATGCCCACATGTTTGATTAGCCACCAGCCATCTTTGAACAAAGCTAGCAGCCCACATGTGTTAAAACACAAGTGGGTCCCACCCATAAATTAATAAAAATTATTTTATTTTCTGAAACTTCCATAATTCGTAGAAAATAGCCTGGTTATCAGAAAAATACGAATCGCACAACTTTTTATATGAAATTCAATTCTCTACAACTTTACAGAAGAAAGTTTTTCCAAATTTCAAACAGAAATTGACCGAAATTCACATACGGACGATTTTACAGGCTATAATCAAATTTCAGCCAAGAAATGGGGTCCACCGACACACCAAATATATGTTAATCATTTAATACAACAAAAATACTATTTCTCCTCATATACTCATATATCACACATTCATTGTAAAATATCATCATTATTATAATATAATAATATAATAAAATATTATTTTATCAGAAAAGATAAAATATCAATTTTCAACAATTGTCACTTTAAAAATTTTCTCCATCTATATCCACATAAAATAAAAATTTTCCTTATCATATAATCAATAATTAATTATTCACAAATAATATTACAGAATCACAATCTTGACAACCAGGTAGTTCCCAGGAAAGAGGGGGCTTTCCAATAAGAATTTCTCCATACTGGCGCGCAATTAGGTGACCAAACCTCTCCTTAGACAGAACTTTCTAGACATTACCAATAATGTTATCTAATAATATTATTCAAATAATATGAATTATTGATCTGATAATGGGAAATACTGTGCAGTAACAATTATTGAACAACAATAATATAAAATATCAACGCAGTAATTATTGAATCAATAAAATAAAATATTGAACAGTAATTACTGTAACAATTATTGAGTAGTGCTTTCTTACGTAAGAATAAATAATTTAAAAATACTGTGTAAAACCGTGTGCTACTGTGCAACAACGCGTATTATTTTACTTTACCCACCGGGTATTCCAACAGTGTTAACGGTAACAACTACGCCGTTATTTATAAAAACTTAATTTTTATCGTTTTCTTCATCCGACAGTTATTCGTTATGGGGCCCACAAATGGTTGCGCCGACGTACGAATATTTCCCGACAAAAAGAATATTCCACGACCAAACGAATATTTCCCGATAATTGAATATTTTATAACCACTTGCATATTTAAAAAAATTCATATCTCACCCTTAACTTTAAACTTTTATCAATTTAACCATTTACTGAATAGTTATTATAAGAAAAATTGAATACTTTTATTTCATAAAATTCGGGGTCTTACAATATATATATATATATATATATATATATATATATATATATATATATTGTGACGCCCCCAAAATTAGGTATACATCACCCATTCTGAGTCGCCAGATACATGGTACAAAATTCAAATACAACTTCATTTATACAACTGTTGAGCTGTCGTATAGAAGACGTCCACAGTTAACTATGAGTTTTAATACAAATATATGTAACTCTCATGGTACCTCGACCACAACCTTACAATGATATTTTACATAAAAGTATAGTCAAAAAATATTTTAGAAATTAAAATATTTGGGAAGTGCTCAAGAAAACCTTCGTACATGGGAGGCCATGCGTCTAGGTTATGATAGATATCATATGTCCACAGAATTATCCTTGGTTGACCCAAAAGTCTCCAAATAAAAACAAGAAGATTACTATCATCTTCTTTTCAATGGTGAGTCTTTTCTTGACATATAAATATCTCCGTTGTCTCCAAGTAAAAATTATACTTCAAATAAATTCCAAGATCATATAGATAGTGCTCGTAGATATATTCAGCAAGTGGATGTGTACAACCATGTCTTATGAGAACACGAGGTTGTATGTCATTAGTCATCTTGTATGATAGTGGCAAAACACCCTTCCAAAGTTGGGTTCGCCTCACCCTATTTGATTCACCAAATATAACTACTAAATGATGTATAGAATACAACACACTTTTCTATACTGTTTAGGGAGAACCACCACAGCTATCACACTATTTCATAGAATAGTGAGGACTACTAATGATATCATCTGGACCGTCATTCTGTTCCACGACTAGTCCCTGCTGCATTCTCACTTCCTGAAGAGAACAATGAAAGCAAAAGGGTGAGCTCAACTAGTCCAGTAAAGAATATCATAATTAAAGCTAATTTACATCATCAATAGCCTTCATCATTAATAAATCAGAGATTTAGAATATATGGTAGCTGATAAAACTTTTCAACCATAGTTGCAGCGGAACGAGCAATCCATTAGAAGAGTCAAATAGACCATTAGGTCTATTATCTTCTCCATGTTAAAAGTCCACCAATAATATTTTATCCCTGTAACATCAATCAACCATTCCTATCCACAATCATATGAATAACACATAATCATAATTGTGATTCAAAATTCCTCTTCGCACCCAGGACGAAGATAATTTTCATCACCTATATTCACCATAAAAGAAACTTGATATTGGAGTAGTGAAGTAGCAGAATACTTTTCTTCTCTCTTTGTATAATTTCTCTCTCTAGAGTTTCAGTGAATTCGTAAGAAATAATGAAGGAATGAGCTTCTATTTATAGAAGAATGGACTACATAGTAACTAATTCATTAACAGTCCAGATTGATTTATTTTTAATCGGACGGTCCATATTTAAAGCAAAATCTTTTAACTAAAATATAATATATTCTATTTATAATCTAATAAAACGAATAACTTTATAAAAGATTTTACTATACAAATTTTATGCAGGCACTATGCAAATAATATGCATAATAAAATATAATATATTCTAATTATTGTCTAATAAAACAGATAACTTTATAAAAGTATTCTGTTTTATATAAAAAGATTTTACTATTAGCCTAATAAAACGAATAACTTTATAAAAGTATTTTGTTTTATATAAAAAGCTTTTCTGTTTTATTACATTAATAATACTAATAAAATAAAACTAAGTGACTTCTTACGTAAGCATCAATAATCAATACCGTGTGCTACTATGCAACCACGCGTATTACTGTACTTTTAACACCGGGTGTTTCAACAGTTAACGGTAAAACTTTCGCCGTTATTTTCATAAAAATATTTTTATCGTTTTCTCAATCTGACAATAATTCCGTTGTGGGGTCCACCAATGATTGTACCGTCGTACGAATATTTCCCGATAAAAAGAATATTCCCCAACACAACGAATATTTTATATCAACTTGCTTACTTTGAATTTTTTTTTTCACATATTACCCTTAACTTTAAACTTTTATCAATTTAACTATTTACCAAAATAGAAAAATTGAATACTTTTATTTCATAAAATTCGGGGTCTCACATATATTTATATAAAATATAAGTAATATCATGTGGGTATTGCACAAAGATCAATCCAGAGCGATTTTCGAACCGTTTCTGGATAGACATGATTTGACTAGGCCAAACCCAATCCTAAAGCCTACTCAAACTAGGCCAGTCTAGGTTGGCCTTTATGATTAAAATGATGGACTGTTTTGGGCATGCAGGCTAAGCCTGCGGTTTGCCTAAATTTGATACTAGCAAATATGCAAGTATACAAGTATACGCAGTCCACAAGTAATATAATGATGAGTAGAGTATCGTTCCCACATAGAAAAATATTATAATTTATACTAACAAGTACTAATTTTATATTAACTTGATTTTATTAAACCAATGATTAAGTTATGAATTTCTGACAATTATCAACTAACTAAACTAAAGCTAAATAACACAAGGTCAAAAATAGATATTAAGAGACTTAATATTATAATTTCACTTATTGTTTCATTTAGGTCAATACATTTCCTATCAAATTACATTAACTATTTCAAAATGTTAATCAAGAATTCATCAGTATTTATGACCATCTCTCAATGCGCACCATAAACATATCAGCTTAAATCCACATATGATAGAATTAAGATGAACACCCTAGTTAACTAATTCACTACATCTCTATGTGAATTAAAATTAAAAAGACTTTGAAACACAGATTCTCTATCAAATTAAATGCGGTGTGTAGGTATATATATATATATATATATATATATATATATATATATATATATATACACACACATCTTAAACACAAATCATGAATTTCATTGCCATGCAGAAAACACAATCACGTGTTATTATGGTTAGATCTAAACCTATAATCCATCTCTCGAATTCATATAGATTATCACAGTAATTGTTGATCAGACAATTAAATAATTAAAAACAAACCATAATAGACAATCCCGTAATAGTCAATTATAATTAGCAAGGAATTGTTCATATCTAAACTACGTAATAAGGTCCATTGTAATCTTAAGATAAAATTTAGTTCCTCATGACAAAAGTGAATAATTAATCCGTAGAAGAATTAAACATCTGAAAACACAAGAATTAAAAGAAAAGAAAGAATAAACTCTGCAATAAATCCTTCGTCCCAATCCTTCACTTGAGCTTCGAATGATCCGCCTTCTAGGTTCTTCAAAATCTCCTTGTATAATGTTCCAATTTGTGTATCCCTTGTGTGTTGAGTATTGTTGTATCTCCTCTCTATGTAAAATACCCCAGTCCCACATCGAAACATAGGAAAAAAATTTGTCTGCATATAAGGAAAAAAGTTACTACCAATAATATCTTCAAGTCATGATCTTTTGGGCGAGCCTGTGGCAGGTTAGGATAACCCAAGAATATACTATTGGGCCAGTGGTTTGAGGCCTTATTTTGATGGATTTGATTCGATTCGGACTTGGGATTTGACTCGAGATTTGTTCTGGACTCAGAATTTGACCCGGATTGTTACATATGGTATCAAAGTCGACTCTCAAAAGCTCGAGTCGGGTCATTTGATCGGGTTGCCGAAGGTGGGGACACGAAGGTTGGTGGTATTATCCCACAATAGAGATATGGAGATCCGGATGTGGGAACACGAAGCTAGTCGACATTATTCCACAATGGCTAGAGAGACAAAGATCTTTGGACCGTGTGTGTGATCGGTTTTGACGGAAACGTCAAAAATTTAAGTGGGGGAGTTTGTAACACCCCAGTCCCACATCGAAAGATAGGAAAAAAATTTGTCTGCATATAAGGAAATATAAGTTACTACCAATAGTACCTTTAAGTCATGACCTTTTAGGTGAGCCTGTGATGGACTAGCTAGGATGAACCAAGAAGATACTATTATGTCAGTAGTTTGAGACCTTATTTTGATGAATTTGATTCGATTCGGACTTGAAATTTGACCCGAGATTTATTACGGACTCGGGATTTGACCCGGGTTGTTACACTCTGCCTCTCCAATTGTTATTTTAATTTTATGTCCTTTGAATTCCTTCCCAAATCAGCCACCAGAATCCTTGTCAAAACCAACTTCTCAAAATAAGCCAACTGCCTTTTCCCGACTGAATCCACCGCAGAGGATTCAATGCCTAGAGGAGCTCGCCCCTGCGCATTCAATATGTCAATTCACCCCGACCGGTTCATTTACACTAGGGAAATTCGCCCAAGTGTATTCATTAAACCAAAAATTACAGAAATGTCATTATGTCCCAATTTTCCTGTTTTAACCATCCAAAGCCATGCATGTCCTACAAAAGAAACACGAAAATAAGTAAAATGATATTAAAAATACTTGAAGTTAACAAAGAATTAAGCTTAAACGGTATCCGATTCGTATGCATAAAACTCACTCATCAATTTCATGGGGGTTCCAGCTTTTTCAGGCCTCTGCTTTATGTGTTGTTTTATACTTTTCAATGCTTTTAATAAATTTAGAGTTCTTCTATGTATTGCGATAGATTTAAGCTGAATTACATAAAATTGGTAGGAATTATAGGAGGGTCCCATTTATTACACATCTCTCCAAAATATATTACCACTAATACTTATCCACATAACTGGCAATCAAAACTCGACGAAAAACATTCGCAATATATATCATTATGATAAATTTACTCTTATTTTACTTCAAAAAATATATAAGTAACATGAAGTAAAGCCAAGATAAGTTAACTCTTAATTATTTAGAGTTTTAAAATACAAATAACATCAATTGACAGAATTAAAAAATAATTTGTAATACATGGAACTGTAATATATAAAATAGACAATGCAAATATACATACAAATGAATATAGTTTTTGAAATTTGATGAACGAAAATACCCTCAAACTTGGGCTTAATATAGCTGACTCAACTCAGCTTGAAGTCACTAGATCCAGCAAGTTTAAATCCGGCAACATTTGGTTGGCTAGTGGAAGAATTAACTAAAATCTGGGGGGTTCTTCAATCCCTGCCGTCGTCCTTATCTAATCGATTCAGCAGGAGTTCTGGTTTGTCTAGCAGCATGAGTTATTGATTTTCTTGTTGTTTAGCAAAATATAAAAATAAAAATAAATACTCATTCCGTCCCATATTATTTAGTAATTGTTAATTTTTTTAAGTCAACTTACGAAAATTTTAAATTTAAAATTGACTTAATTTTTTTTAATTTTAATCAATATATTGATAAATATTATAAATTAGCTAAAAAATATTATTCATTATAAGTTTTATTATTTTTAATGAGTCGTCTCAATTTTAAATTTAAAAATATTTAAAATTAGTTTTCAAAATTCAATAATAATCCTATAATTTGAAACGGAAAAAGTACATAAATAAAATTATATTAGCATTTACCATAGTTTGTGTAAATCAAGTTTATTTTTTATTTTTCTTATTTAAATGCCTTTTAATTAGAAAACCTTTTTGTTCGATGAGTACAACTCTTGAATGATAAATATGAATTTCAAATGACTAATATAATCGCCGAAAAAGTGATTGATTTGACAACAAAGAAATATAAAGAAAAAATCTGCTCAAAAAAAAAAAATATAAAGAAAAAATAGGTCAAGTGGTGGTTGATATAATGACAAATTTCTCGAGAGTACTTCTACGACTACATTTTTTTTTGACATTGAATAGCGACATTTTTTTAGTTTTTTATTTTTTTGGTATTTTTTTTGTAGTACCTCTCAAAAAATATATAATATTTATTCCAACTGAAATTTTTATAAAAAATTGTGTTTTAAATGTAATTTGGATACAGGAAAGAAACATGGATATACAGACTGTACATACCCTGTTTTTTGTATGTATCTAAATTATACCTAAAACACTGCTTTTTATAAAAATTTCAGTTGAAATAAATACTATACATTTTTTGAGAGGTATTACAAAAAAAAATTTAATAATAATGTCGCTAACAATGTCAACAAAAAATGTCCCCCTAGAATTATTCATTTCTCAAACAACAATCCGGCCGCTTGATTAGGTGAGAATTTGAGTTCAGTCGTAAATTCGAAAATCTTGAGCTCGACCTCAATTTAACAAAACGCTTGATTCAGTGGGAATTTGAGTTTAGTTGTAAATTCGAAAATCTTGAGTTCGACTCAAATTCTAACAGAACAAGGGTCACGAAACACAAATACAAATCTGTTTCGAAAGTTTTATTTAAAACTAGTCAGACGTAAGTCGGGATACTCTACGTATTAAAATAAAAAAAATAAAGAGTAGATAACTGTGTACCTACTAGCGAATAGACTTGTGCCAAACTCTGATTTGATAATGAAGCTTAGTACAATTATGAGTTCCAAATTCTTGATCCTTGTCATTTGGATGGTAGTGACAATGTCCATTTGAATTTGTTCTATACTACTCCTACATTTTTTATGTGTCTTTTCATATAGAAAATTTTGTTTCTATATTTATATGCGGTTTGAATTTTGAGAAAAATTAGTTATTTAATTTTTCATATTATACCTAAACATTAAGCACAAATCAGTTTATCTCTAATCTATTCAACAAATTTACTTTAATGAGATGACATTCCTTCTTTTCTCTCAAATCTTTCTAATAAATTTAGAAGGGTATAATAAATTTAGTTCTATATTTTTTTTATTAAATTTTTTTCTTAATTAAATTAAAATTCTTTAACACTTAAAATTTGAACATATCACACTTGTAAGACCCCAAATTATTAATAAATGAAATTTAATTTCCTCTATTTATTATTCTGAAATAGTAAGGGTTGATTTGATTAATGTGGTTAGTTATGGGTAAAATGCGCAAATATTTTAAATAAGCAAGTGGTTATAAAATATTCATTGTTGTCGGGGAATATTCGTTTGGTCGTGGAATATTCTTACCGTCGGAGAATATTCGTACGACGGCGTAGTCTTTTGTGGGCCCCATAACGGAAAGCGATTGGATGAAGAAAACGACAAAAATAAGTTATTTAAATAACGGCGTAGTTGTTACCGTTAATACTGTTGGAATACCCGGTGGTTAAAGCACGGTAATACGCGTTGTTGCACAGTAGCACACTGTATTGCACCAATTATTGATTCTTACGTAAGAAGAAACTACTCAATAATGGTTACAGTAATTACTGTTCAATATTTTATTGATTAAATAATTGCTACGTTGATATTTTATAATTGTCACTACACAGTATTTTTTATTATCGGAGCAATAATTTATATTATCTGAATAATATTATTAGATAACATTATTGGTAATGTCTAGAAAGTTCTGTCTAAGGAGAGGTTTGGTCATCTAATTGCGCGCCAGTAAGAAGAAATCCTTATTGGAAAGCCCCCTCTTTCCTGGGAACGGCCTGGTTGCCAGTACTGTGGCTCTGTAATATTATTTGTGTATAATTAATTATTGATTTATATGATGAGAAAAATAGTGATTTTATGTGGATATAGATGGATAAAATTTTTAATGTGACAATTGTTGAAAATTAATATTTTATCTTTTTCTGATAAAATAATTCATTTAAATATATTATTTTAATAATATATTGATGGTAGTATTTTTACAATGAATGTGAGATATATGAGTATATGAGGAGGAAGAGTATTTTTGTGGCATTAAATGATTAACACATGTTTTGTGTGTTGGTGGACATAATTCTTGACCGAAAATTTATTATTGACGGTAAAATCGACCGTTTGTAAATTTCGGTCAATTTCTGTTTGGAATTTGGAAAAACTTTCTTCTGCAAAGTTGTAGAGAATTGAATTTCCTATAAAAACTCGCGAGATTCGAATTTTCTGACAAAAGGGTTATTTATTATGAATTATTGAAGTTTCGAAATTCCGAAATAATTGATTTTTGAGAGTTTTAGTTAATTATTTTGAGAAAAACGTTTTTTGTATTTTTTTGGACATCATAAACATGTGCAAGGTGGCTGATTTCAGATTTTCTAAGGTGGGCTTGAAAATTTATATATATATATATATATATATATATATTATATTAAATTTTCTGCTTTGGTGTTCTAAGCATTTTCCTATAAATAAGGTGCTTAGATTAGAATTGAAAATCACACCAGAAACACAAGTTTCTCTCTCTTTTTTTCTCTATATTAGTGAGCGTATTCTTGTGAGTATTCTAATACTTTGAGTATTGCTATACGGTGCAAGTTCAAGTCATAATCTATATCCGGTGTTTCAACTAGAAGTACTGTTTTTGCTGAGGTAAGGGATGTTATTTCTTCTTAAATGATATTATTTTTTTCAATATCATTATGTCGAAGTATTGATCTGAACTTTTTATCAAATTTAAAACTTTTCATGTCGGGGTTACTATTCATGAGTTACTATTCATGAGTTACTATTCACGAGTTACTATTTACGAGTTACTATTCACCGAAAAATGAAATTTTCTTCTTTTCGTCCAAAATATCTATTCTGGATACTAGCTTTGATTGTATCCATGTTTTGATCATTCTTGAATTTTACTCTACTATGATTATTTATGAGGTATTTTTGGACATGGAATAGCTGAAATACGAATCCTTAATATTTATTATTTTGTTTTACTGGATTCGTTTCTTTTAAAATATTTTTCATCATCCTCAGTCCTAAATGATGATATAATTGAATTTCTTTGACCTGTAATGCAAAGATGAATGATTTCTGATGAATATCTTTGGCCCGTAGTGCAAAGATGAACAGGTATTGAGGTGAACATGACCAACTGATGAATATCTTTGACCTGTAGTGTAAAGATGACTATTTGATTCAAGATATTTATTGATTGATATTACAGGGTTAAAATGTTGATGATGGGCTTTTAAATTCATAGATAATCGTATATTTCATTCTCTACGTAACTTTTCTATGAATTATTATTTTCCGCTGCGAATATTGATTTAAAACTTGTTGTCTATTGTATTCTATTATATTTTTCCCTGTTGAAAACTAACGATAATTTGTTCTATGTTATCTTAGTCATAATATTCGTTACTGGGCTAGTTGAGCTCACCCTTTTCCTTTTTGTTCTATTTTTCTCAGGAGGCGAGAATGTAGCGAGTACTAGTCGGAGTATGGAATGAAGGTTCTAGGAAGTTGTTTTAGTAGTCCTCACCATTTTTTTTGTAAAATATTGTATTGTACCAATAATTGTAATGAGGACTTATTTGAGTGTGGATATTGTCTAGATGACAATATTTGTATTTACACTCACAATTTTTATGTTGTATTAATAAAGTTGTAGTTGTTTCTGTACCATGTTATTGACGACACAGAATGGGTGTTGTATAACTGTTTTGGGGGCGTCACAACACTGTTTAATAATATTATTGATTATGTACTTTTCTTATTAAATTAGTTTTCTAGTTAAATTAATATTCATTAATACTTAAATTCTTAATTACACATCACGGGTTTAATTATATTCATTTTAACTACGAATTTCTTTAGTAACTTAGTGTCATAAATAGGTTCAAGTTCATTAAAACTTAAATTCTTATCAAATTACGTTGCATAATTGTTAAATCTATTAATATAATAATTATCTTCTATGTTTCCTAATAACTATACATCACATTAAATTGATTATATTTGAATATTTAAGCGAAAAAATTTACACTGTATGGTTGAATTAGTTACTCTAATAAAAATAAAATTTTGATAATTTTCTTCTAGAAGTCTTAATTAAATATATCTATATTACATGCATTCAATTCAATATGTTATTAATTAATTGAAATATTTTTAAAAAAGAATTGGAGAAATTGTTGATTTAAGAAATAAAATAAATAATATGTTATATTTTAAAACCAATATTGATATCTGTAGAACAACAAAAGAAGCCGTCAATTAAGAAAGATTAGTGATAGCCGAAAGATGAGAATATTATATAGAAAATTGACATTTTTACATGAATTTTTAATATTTATATGAAAACTGTCGCTATAGATGTGTAGCGACGGTAAAAACCGTCGTTATAAATTTTATAACGACGATTTTCATATAAAAATATCAAAAAGTCATATGAAAATATCAGTTTTCTTTTATATACTTCCTACCAATATAATAGTGGATAATAATGACAAAGAAACCCCTTCCAACATACACACACTCATTTTGAAAATAATAATAATAATAATAATAATAATAATAAAATTATTAAATATTAAGCTTAGTAATAATAACATTATAATAAAATTGTAAAGATAAATTTATTATAATACTTTTCTCTTTCTATTAACATTAAAAAAAATTGGCAAAGAAATTTTTATTGTCAAACAAGGGGAGTTGATAAATAAAAAACTGACAAATTACATTAGTTTACAAAGAAAAATAATACAAAACTAGCATACCAAACATCAAATTATTTATTTAGTTTAGACATGTATAACAAATTTTGCATAATTTTCATTTTATGATGGGGGTAGTAACTGTTATGTTAAACTATTAACTAGTGATACCAAAACATAAAAATCAAGTCTCTCATGGCTTAATGGTAAAAAAATTATTCTCTCCGTTTTTTAATATAAGTCGTTTTAGAGAAATATTTTTGTTCCTTAATATAAGTCGTTTTAGAATTTCAAGTAAACATTAATTGCTTAATTTTCAATATTATCCTAAGTATTAAATGTAATTTTGATTCTCTCACTATTTTTTGTCTAATAAATAACATTCTCTTCTTCCAATACAAGGGCAAAATAGACAATTGATATTATAATTAATGTTATACAATCATTTTCTTAATACTTGTGTACAACTCTAAAACGAAATATATTAAGGAACGGAGGGATTACTATTTATTACTTATTGTCAAGGCAAGAATGTTAACATTTTTAGTCCAATATAGCAAAAAAAAAAAAAAAAGTTGGAGTATTTTCCTTTAGAATTTAATTAACAAAAGAATCAGCAAGAAATCTTTTATAACTACTACAAACCAATAAAATCATAAAAAGAAATTAAAGAAAACAAAACTATAGACTTATTCAATGTAATTGCTTTCAATCAACATTGTACCATAATAATGCCATCACAAACTAACAAACTATCCCGCCAAATGGAGCTACGTCAGTGCATGCATGTATGTATACTCCCCAAATCAATTCAAATTCAATTTACCATTCTTCTCCTAGCTAGTAGTCATACAAAGTAGACTGCCAAAAAATCTATCCCGGCCCTCCGATTAACCGTCCGATATGTCCACCACCACTCCTGCCACTACTCTCCGGCAAAACCTTCTTCTCTCCCTGTCTCTCCTCTGCCTCCTCTCGGTCGCAAAATCCGACGAGCTCCAACTACTTCTGGACATCAAAACTGCGCTCCAAAACTCCAACACCAACGTATTTGCTTCTTGGGAACCGAACAATTCCATATGTAGCTTCGACGGAATTAAATGCACTGAGGTTGGTTCGGTCAAAGAAATCGAGCTCTCGCATCAACATTTAACGGGCACAGTTCCTTTTAACTCGATATGCAAGCTCAAATCATTGGAAAAGCTCTCCCTTGGGGCCAACTCATTGTATGGCCCCGTTACCGAGGACCTAAATAACTGTACTCAGTTGCAGTATTTAGATCTCGGTAATAATTTTTTCTCTGAATCTGTACCAGACATATCTTCACTTAACAGGCTAACGGTTCTGCATATGAATAGTAGTGGATTCTCGGGAATTTTTCCTTGGAATTCACTTGAAAATATGACGAGCCTAGTTGTGTTAAGCCTGGGAGATAATCCGTTTGACCGGACTTTATTTCCGAACGAGGTGTTGGAGCTTAAGAATTTAACTTGGTTGTACTTATCAAATTGCAGTATAGAAGGAAAAATTCCACCTGCAATTGGAAATCTCATACAGCTGGAAAATTTAGAGCTAGCAGATAATTACATCTCAGGGGAGATTCCATCGGAGATTTCGAAGCTACGGAATTTATGGCAGCTTGAGCTGTACAATAACGAATTGAATGGAACATTTCCTCCTGGATTCGGAAACCTGACAAAATTACGAAATTTTGATGCCAAGAGGAATTTTCTAGAAGGAGACCTTTCTGAACTCAGGTTTCTGAACCAACTTGTGAGTTTACAACTCCACACAAATCAGTTTTCCGGTGAAATTCCGGCGGAATTTGGAGAATTCAAGCGCCTTGTGAACTTTTCACTTTTCACTAATAAGCTCACCGGCTCGCTTCCACAAAAGCTCGGCTCGTGGTCGGATTTCGACTTCATCGACGTATCGGAGAATTTTCTGATCGGTCCAATTCCTGCAGATATGTGCAAAAGTGGTCAAATGTCCGAGCTCTTGATTCTACAGAACAATTTCACCGGCGAAATTCCAGAAACTTACGCGAATTGTGAATCTTTAACTCGATTTCGAGTAAGTAATAACTCTCTTTCGGGTAGAGTTCCAAGTGGTATTTGGGGATTGCCTAATGTTAATATTATTGATGTTGCAATGAATAATTTGGAAGGTCCAATTAGTCCCCACATTGGAAATGCAAAGTCTTTAGCTGAACTATACGTTGCCAATAATCGATTTTCGGGTGAATTGCCTACGGAATTAACCAAATCTTCCTCATTAGTTTTAATTGATTTGAGCAACAATCAGTTTTCTGGCAAAATTCCGGGAAATATTGGTGAACTAAACCAATTAAGTAGCCTTCATGTAGAAGTGAACAATTTTTTGGGCACGATACCGGATTCAATAAAATCCTGTGATTTTCTCAGTGACCTGAACATGGCTCACAATTCGTTTTCCGGTAAAATTCCGACCTCTTTAGGGTCTTTACGGACTCTAAATTCGTTAAATTTGTCCAATAACCAAATATCTGGTAAAATTCCGGAGAGTTTGTCATCATTAAGGCTTAGTCTTCTTGATTTATCGCACAACAGATTGACAGGTCGTATACCGGAATCTCTTTCTATTGAGGCCTATAACGGTAGTTTTACCGGAAATGATGGCCTTTGCAGCCAGAATATCGAGTTTTTCCGGCGGTGTTCATCCGGTGAATCTCGAGAGACCCGGACTCTTGTTGCTTGCCTTACAGTTGGTTCGATTGCTCTGTTTTCTTTACTAGCATGGTTCTTTTACTTGAAAAAGAGTGGTGATCAAAATCAAAAGGATGGTAACCGTTCATTGAAGGAAGATTCTTGGGATGTGAAATCATTTCATGTTTTGAGCTTTACGGAAGATGAGATTGTTGATTCAGTTAGAAAAGAGAATCTAATTGGAAAGGGCGGATCTGGAAATGTTTACAGAGTTGTGCTACCAAATGGGGTACAATTGGCGGTCAAACATATTTGGAATTCGGAATCCGATGGCCGGAAAAAGATCCGGAGTACCTCCCCTATTCTGTCCAAGAGCAGCCAGAGGACCTCACCGGAATTTGAGGCCGAGGTTCAAACATTGAGCGCCATACGGCACGTTAATGTGGTGAAACTGTATTGCAGCATTACGAGCGAGGATTCGAGCTTGTTGGTGTACGAGTACATGCCTAATGGGAGTTTGTGGGATCAATTGCATACTGACTTTGGGAAACGGGCACTTGATTGGGGACAAAGGTATAAAATAGCGGTTGGTGCCGCAAAAGGATTGGCTTATCTCCATCATGGCTGCGAAAGGCCGGTGATTCATCGTGATGTTAAGTCTAGTAACATTTTGTTGGACGAGTTTTTGAAGCCTCGGATTGCAGATTTTGGGCTTGCCAAAATTGTGCACTCTAATTCAAGTTTTTCTACTGGTGTTATTGCAGGAACATATGGATACATTGCTCCTGGTAAGTACATTACATTCCCCCATTATATTATTCCTAGATTCTACACCAATTTGTTACATGATGTATAACTACTGCTTCTTGTAATTTACAGAATATGGGTATACATATAAAGTGAACGAGAAGAGTGATGTGTATAGCTTTGGAGTGGTTTTAATGGAGCTTGTGACGGGGAAAAGCCCGATTGAGCCAGATTTTGGAGAAAACAAGGACATAGTGAGTTGGGTATGTAGCAAGTTGAGGGGCAAAGATAGCGTTTTAAGCGTAATCGACTCCAATATCATCCAAAGTTGCAAGGAAGAGGCTATTAAAGTTTTGAAGATAGCTATTCTCTGCACGTCGAGACTGCCTGCGTTACGACCAACAATGAAAAGCGTGGTTCAAATGCTAGAGGAAGCGGAGCCTTGTCGATTAATTGGCGTGCTTGAAATTACCATTGGTGGTAGTAAGAAAGAGGAATTGCAAGAGCAATGATAAACTTTAAGCCATGTCCCCTTTAAAATGGTCATTTTTAGGTGTCTAGGAAGGCCAACTTGGTTCATAGATTTGCTTTGAATTGTAATGTAATGATCATGGATAATATAATGAAGTCGTAAATTAGTTATATTGAGCAAAGTCGATATGAGCAAATTAAACTTGCCATATTAATCTAATATGTCACGAAAAAACCCACAATTTAGCGTTTTTGTTTTCAAGTTGATACAAAATGTATGAATAAGGAGTGCAGATAATTAGTTTTTTTTTGCCCACTTTATTTCACTTTCATATTGTCATTGTATGTGGAATGCTGTTCATGAGCTGCTGGCGGGGAGTGAATTAGCACAATCAGTCAATACCTTACAATGGAATAAAAGCCGCCCGCGCGCTATGACTTGGCTGTTGGATGTACATATACTGTTAACGTCTGATTTTGTAAGACTGGCGAAATTATCAAAACAGCATATCAAAATAACGCTAACAGTTAACAGTTGATAGAGTAGTTGATTGTATTGCTATGAAATCAAACTCACGAAATACACACAGATAAACATACACACATCATTGTAAGAGATAAAATATGAACAGAAGAAATTACGTGGAAACTCAATTGAAAAAAAACCACGGAGAGAGAATAAATCCACTATAATAATATAAAGAGTACAAATTGTTTATCTGTGCTATTGTGTCCTTCTAACATTTGCTTGTTGCTGTATTTATAGAAGCCATGTTCACCTGAATCCAATTATGAGTAGAAGCCCTTTTCAGAATCATCTTATAACTGCAATTAATGACTGATCGCTTCATTCCTAAGTTAGATCTCCTTATCCCAATTTTCACCAAATAAAAAAACACAATCTTACTTTAATAAAGACTCTTCCACTATTTGAGCAAGCTGTCCAAATAAACATATATGGGCAAACACCAAATTCGATCCATTAAATAAGTTGGGCTACACATTGGCTAGACCTAAATAATTACATCCCAACATTGCTCCTCAATGTCTTATTTATAAAAGACTTAAAATAACAGAGTATAAATTTATACCAACAAAAAATTCGTATATGCCGAAGATGAAATATCACACCCAAACAACCGAAGATAGATAAATAATCAACCTCATCACAACCGAAGATAGATAACTAATCAACATTATCACAACTATGTTAGTTTTTGAATTTATGATGTTTTGATTGATGACTAATTTAAGTGTGCATGGTTCATGGTGTGTTATTATATTATTAAATATGCATAGATTATGAGTTATTATATTATAATTGACATGCATTAGTTATGGGTATTGCATGATCTATTTTCGCTGATTTCTTTCCGTTGGTAAGTTGGAATGTTTTTAAAATTATGGAAGATTTTTTTTGGAGGACATCAAGGAAGTTTTGGATTGGAGTTTATTAAGGTATGTTGGTATAACTGATATTATCAAGGAAGATTTGTTGCTAGCCCAAATGGGCTCCTCGGTTCATCAGTATATCTCGTGGGTGATAATTTAATTAAGGAAGTTTGTTTGTATTTTGAATTTGAAATTCTATTTCAAGCATGTAAATCTTATCTGATTTGATATCCTTTGTTAGCTCCTTAACTTAAGTAATCATATCTTTATTCCATGATTAATGCTAACTATTTTCTTCTAGCCATTTGTTCCTTTCTCTATAAATCCTGCACGGCATTGGAAGTAGAGGGTGAAGAAGAGCAACACAAGCATATACCATTCAGACTCAGAAAGCTCTTAAGTCAACTTTTGTTACAGCCTTTATATTTCATCATTCTTATTTTATTGTGGGCTGATAATATTCTTGTAATCACAAAGTTTGTATTCTGAGTACAAGTGTAGTTGATAGTAGTAATTCTGTTCAAAGGAAGCTTCAAAGGTCTCAGTGGTGAGAAAGGTTGCAGAGGTTCAAAGGGGGCAGAGGTGTCCATCAGTGTAAAGCTTCTTTGTAACAGGGAGTTCTTTTTATTGTATTTAATTGAATATTAAGTTTAATAAAAAGAGTCTCCAATCCTAGTTGGGATTGGACGTGGATTAGGCCACTAGATTAGAGGATAGGGGCTGAACCACGTAAAAATCTTGGTGTGATTTTTACTTCTGTTTATCTCTTTAATTGTCATTCACGTTCTGAATTTTTTGTTATTCACGCCACTAATCCAGACACTAAAGCAGACAGGCGTAGCTGTCTGAATTATACCTGTAGCATAAAGTTATAAATAGTTTTCATCGTTTATCACTTTTAGCTTAAACACCTATTCACCTCCCTCTAGGTGTGCACATACATAGAATTACATTTGGTATCAGAGCGAGGCTCTACAAATATTGATCGTTGCAGGTCATAGGGGAAGATCTTATGGCACACCTAAACTTTCAAGAAGGTCAGTCCACAAGTAGGCCACCGCTGTTGCTCGGAAGTGAAAACTTCAACTTTTGGAAGTTCAGAATGAAGATCTATCTGAACCGTGACCCATGGGAATGGTGGGTAGTCGAAAATGGACCAGTCATTCCGCGACATGATGATGGCAAGCCAAAGAATCTCATGGAAATGGACTCAAATGAATCGTATATGTTATCCTATAATTCCAAGGCCATGAATACATTTTTAAGTGGCATGGTTTAGTCAGAGATTGATAAGGTCTCGTCTTGTACTACGGCTAAGGAAATTTGGGACACAGTCATCATGAGCCACGAGAGTACTACTAAAGTGAAGGAGGTCAAGCTGAGCATGCTAATGCACGAATACGAGCTATTCAAATTGGAGAAAAATGAATCAATTAGAGATGCCCAAGCAATATTCCTTACTCTAATGAATTCTTTAAGCATGCTCGGACGAAAGATTGATCAAAAGGAAATCAACCGAAAGCTTCTTAGGGTCATGCCAAAGCGATTCGCACCAAAGGTTACCACACTTCAAGACTCGGCCACAATCAGCACAATGGAAACTCTTACCTTATTTGGTGAACTTGAAGAGTTTGAAAACCAACTAAAATTGTATGATGAAGAAGATGAGGCACCTAAGAAGAAGACCTTAGCTCTACAAGTTGAAAGCTACATAGAAGGCAATGATGAAGATTTTGATGAAAAAAATTGAAATGCTCTCAAGAAAACTCGAGAGACTTCTTCAAAGAAAGAAACAAAGGAAGAATCAAAAAGGTAGCTCAACTCCAGTGAGTAAGTCCAAAGCGAAACAAGAAGAAGAAATTGGCCAATTATGTTTCATGGGACTAGAAGACGATGATCAACTTGAGGTAACAAATTTTCATGAAGCTTTTGAAATATCTATGCCTGATTATATTGCTTTACAAAATGAAAATCAAAGGCTTAAAAAGAAAACTGCTTATTTTAAGAACTGCGTAAATGAGCTAATGAATGAAGTTGAGTCACTTATTGAAGAAAGAAAAGAAAATGAATATCTTAAAAATAAAAATTAAATTTTAAAAGAAAAATTGAAAATGAGATATGTATGCATAGATGCTTTTAATGATGGAAAAATTATGAATATGCAACATGATGATAATGTAATAAATGCAGAAATAGCATCTTTAAAAAATGATCTTGTTAAATTTATACAAGGAGAAGAGAACCTAAATGTTATGTTAGGGGCACAAAGGTCCAGTCTTGATAAACAAGGGATTGGGTATAATCCTATTAAAAATGTGAAAAATAGGACTAATAATAATATTAGAATGATTAATAGTAAATCAAGACATAAACCACTTTATTGTTCACCGTTTGTTACTTGTAAAAAATGTGGTTTTAAATGTCATTTTAATACTAATTGTAATAAAATAAAAATAAAACAAGTTTGGGTAAAGAAAAGTGATTTATATGCTACTAACCCAAAAGGACCCAAGAAGATTTGGGTACCAAAAAGATAGAGACTATTTGTTTGTTTTGTAGGTGTCTCAAGATCAAAAAGGAGATGGATGATACTGAGTGAGTAAGTTATGTAAGACCCCGAATTTTATGAAATAAAAGTATTCAATTTTTTTTATAATTACAATTCAGTAAATGGTTAAATTGATAAAAAGTTAAAGTTATGGGTGAAATGTGAAAATTTTTCAAAATACACAAGTGGTTATAAAATAATCATTGTTGTCGGGGAATATTCGTTTGGTCGTGGAATATTCTTTCTGTCGGGGAATATTCGTACGACGGCGCAGCTATTTGTGGGCCCCATAACAGAATAACTGTCGGGTGAAGAAAACGACAAATTTAAGTTTTTACAAATAACGGCGTAGTTGTTACCGTTAACACTGTTGGAATACCCGGTGGTTAAAATACAGTAATACGCGTTATTGCACAGTAGCACACGGTATTGCACAATATTTTTGAAATTATTGATTCTTACGTAAGAAGGCACTACTCAATAATTGTTACAGTAATTACTGTTCAATATTTTATTTTATTGATTCAATAATTGCTACGTTGAAATTTTGTATTATTGTTGTTCAATAATTATTGCTGCACAGTATTTCCCATTATCAGATCAATAATTCATATTATTTGAATAGTATTATTAGATAACATTATTGACAATGTCTAGAAAGTTCTGTCTAAGGAGAGGTTTGGTCATTTAATTGCGCGCCAGTAAGGAAAAATTCTTATTGGAAAGCCCCCTCTTTCCTGGGAACGGCCTGGTTGTCATAAATGTGATTCTGTAATATTATTTGTGAATAATTAATTATTGATTCATATGATAACGAAATATTTATTTTATGTGGATATAAACGAGGGATATATTTTTATGGTTAAAAATAAAGGAGTTAATGTTGAGATTTTTATCAGTATTTTTGTCGGAATGGAGGTATTAAAAATTAGGGTTTTTGAGATATTTTGCGGGGGTTATAATTTTTAATCCGACCGTTGGATCGTTGTGATTTTTGGATATGTTATACATATATAAGTTGAGTATATGCCCACGAATTTTGAACCGTTAAAAATGAACGTATGATTTATTATGAATTTTACAAGATGACTGGTTCAGAAATTGTTGAATTTTTGGAGTTTATCATTTTGGTGGAAAATTCTAGAATTGGTGGGCCCCACTTGTGGTTGGTGAAGAAATGTGCTGAATTATATTTCAAATGTGGTGGGTGGGAATAGTAGCAGGTAAAGCCATCAGGTTGCAGGTCAAACCTACCAAAATTTTCCTATAAATAGAGGGCTAAGTTAGAATTGAAAATCACACCAGAAACATAAGTTTTCTCTCTTTCTCTCTCTATATTATGAAGCATATTTTGTGAGTATTTAGATACTTTGAGAGTTGCTATTCAGTGCAAGTTTCCTTCAGCATCATATCGGATATCCAGCCAGAAGTACTGCTCTTTTGAGGTAAGGGATTGTAAGGGATTGTAAGGGATAGTAAGGGATAGTAAGGGATTTTAAGGGTTGTTATGTTTTTCAGTTTCGTAATTTTTCTGAACTTCAAAAATTCTGGAAAAATTTGAAATGATATTTTGATGAGTTTTATTGATTGTGTCCAAAAATGGTGATTTTTGGATGTATAGATTGAGAGTTATGAATTTTATGAGAAAAGACTATTTTAAAAGTAACTGCTTATAATTTCTTGTGGTTAACTCCAAAATTGATGAAATTTTTATTGGGAGTACATGTATATGATGGAAGTATACTCTGTTAATTTCAGAATTTTTGGACAAAAGTATAATTTTTGATAAATGTCTAAATATTCGGCTGTTTTGGCCATATGAAAAATAGTAAATGACTTTTAAAAATTCTGAGAAAAATATATGTTCACTATGGGACTATATTATGCTAAATCCCAGAAAAGAAATATTTTTGGAACTGATTTGGTATTTTTCATGAAAATGGTCTAGTTATGAGTAAATGAATTAAATATGTTATGTGAAGTAAGAAAATTGGAAAATAGGATTTTATGGCTTGAGAATCCTATATGAGGTATATGCAGATTTTTTATGAGGGTTTTGGTTATTGGTGATAAAATCTTATGAGTTTGGCATTTTAGAATGATTAAATGCATTATTTAGTAAAGTGTAAACAATTTAAATAAATTGTTTATAAGCTTAAGAAATATTATTCTTTCAATATCATTATACCGAAATATTGGTATGGATTTTATTGTAGAATTTCTACCTTTTTGTGTCGAGTTACTATTCATGAGTTACTATTCACGAGTTACTATTCACGATAAAAATTGGTTTCTTTTTCTAACCAAATTATAGTTGAGTTATGAATATTACTCTTGAGATTAAAACTATGTATTGATTATATTGATTTTATTATCATATATAACATTTTTATAACCCTGATGTTGAAATTCTCTTTCACTAGAGTGTAAAGATGGGTAGATTATTGGTATGATCATGACTAGGGTTCTCTTTGGCCTGTAGTGCAAAGTTGAATTGTGACTGGTATGATCATGACCATTGAATTTATAATTGAATATCTTTAGCTTAAGTGCAAAGGTGAATTGATCAACATGGTTATAATTATTGTTTATATAAATTCTGAAATGATTATATATTTCTTTGAGATATTAATATCTTTGGCCTGTAGTGCAAAGATGAAATATTGATGAATATCTTTGGCCTGTAGTGCAAAGATGAATTGTTGATGAATATCTTTGGCCCGTAGTGCAAAGATGACATGTTGTTGAATATCTTTGGCCAGTAGTGCAAAGATGAACAGATGTTGAGATAAACATGACCAACTGGTGATACAAATGAATATCTTTGGCCGTAGTGCAAAGATGAAGTTATTAGTATGATTATGAACAGGAAATGTGATTTGGTGTAACCATGATCTTTGATGTTTCAGGTAAAGATAGGTGATGAAAATTATCTTCGTCCTGGATGAGAAGAGGAATTTAGAACTACAGTTATGATTATGAGTTATTCATATGATTGTGGACCAGAATTGTTGATTGATGTTACAGGGATAAAACATTGTTGGTGGATTTTTAACATGGAGAAGATAATAGACTTTATAGTCTATTTGACTCTTCTAATGGATTGCTCGTTCCGCTGCAACTATGGTTGAAATTTTTATCATTTACCATATGTTCTAAATCTCTGATTTATTGTTGATGAAGGCTATTGATAATTGAATTATCTTTAGTCATGATATTCTTTACTGAGCTAGTTGTGCTCACCCTTTTGCTTCACAATTCCTTTCAGGTAATAAGAGTGTAGCTGGGTCGAGCGGGGGTAACAAGGGAATAGAAAAGTGGTCATCATTTAGTAGTTTTATTTGGTGAAGAAAATAGGGTGAGGCGAACCCAACGTTGGAAGGGTGTTTTGTCACTATCATACAAGATGTCTAATGACATACAACCTCGTGTCATCATAAGACAGGGTTGTGCTCATCCACTTGCTGAGTATATTTACGAGCACTACCTATATAATCTTGGTGTTTGTTTGAAGTATAATTCTCAATTAGAGACAGTGGAGATAATGATAAGTCAAGAGAAGACTCACCATTGGGAAGAATATGATAGTAATCTTCTCGTTTTTCTTTGGGGTCTATTGGGTCAACCAAGGATAATTCTGTGGCCATATGATATCTATCATAACCTAGACGCATGGCCTCCCATGTACGAAGGTTTCCTTGAGCACTTCCCAAAGATTCTAATTTCTAAATTAGTTTTTGACTATACCTTTATGTAAGGTGTTATTGTGAGGTGATGTCCACGGTTGGAACATGAGTCACATTTGGTATATATTTGTATTCAAACTCACAGCATATGTGTTGTTGTATTTTGTACGACAATTGTTGTAATAGAGTTGTAGTTGTTTTCTGTACCATGTATTTGGCGACTCAGAATGGGTTGGGTGATGTATACCTATTTTGGGGTTGTCACATTTGGTATCAGAGCTATAAGTAAAGAGCCCCGAGCCTCTCGCTGGTGACTTCCTGTTGATGGGGGATGCACCGAAGCCAGACTCTCCGTAGCGGACGCCGTTCTGCGGTGGCAAACTGATAGGTATCAATGTAAGGTGCTGACATAGGTTGGTGTCCAGAGTTACATTTGGTATCAGAGCTTAGGGATATGATCTTTGGGGGAGATCGGGAAATAGAACTAGGAGTGGAGAGATGAGTAAATCCTTCGCTAGTGTGTCCTACCTAAGCTTATTTGTTGGTCAGTCATAATATCGGGATATTATGTAAATGTTAATTTGTTCAATTAACCCTTGTTTTGAAGCTGTATTCTAGAATGATATCTGAAATACAGGAGATGAGCAATGGAGAAATCATGATGACAGGGAAGATGGAATCTGAAATGAAAGCAAGGTATTCTCAACTCTTTGAAATACCAGGTACGTAAATTTCGGGGACGAAATTTCATAAGGAGGGGAGATTGTAAGACCCCGAATTTTATGAAATAAAAGTATTCAATTTTTTTATAATTACTATTCAGTAAATGGTTAAATTGATAAAAGTTAAAGTTATGGGTGAAATATGAATTTTTTTCAAAATACACAAGTGGTTATAAAATAATCATTGTTGTCGGGGAATATTCGTTTGGTCGTGGAATATTCTTTCTGTCGGGGAATATTCGTACGACGGCGCAGCTATTTGTGGGCCCCATAACAGAATAACTGTCGGGTGAAGAAAACGACAAATTTGAGTTTTTACAAATAACGGCGTAGTTGTTACCGTTAACACTGTTGGAATACCCGGTGGTTAAAATACAGTAATACGCGTTATTGCACAGTAGCACACGGTATTGCACAGTATTTTTGAAATTATTGATTCTTACGTAAGAAGGCACTACTCAATAATTGTTACAGTAATTACTGTTCAATATTTTATTTTATTGATTCAATAATTGCTACGTTGAAATTTTATATTATTGTTGTTCAATAATTGTTGCTGCACAGTATTTCCCATTATCAGATCAATAATTCATATTATTTGAATAATATTATTAGATAACATTATTGACAATGTCTAGAAAGTTCTGTCTAAGGAGAGGTTTGGTCATCTAATTGCGCGCCAGTAAGGAAAAATTCTTATTGGAAAGCCCCCTCTTTCCTGGGAACGGCCTGGTTGTCATAAATGTGATTCTGTAATATTATTTGTGAATAATTAATTATTGATTCATATGATAAGAAATATTTATTTTATGTGGATATAAATGAGGGATATATTTTTGTGGTTAAAAATGAAGGAGTTAATGTTGAGATTTTTATCAGTATTTTTGTCGGAATGGAGGTATTAAAAATCAGGGTTTTTGAGATATTTTGCGGGGGTTATAATTTTTAATCCGACCGTTGGATCGTGGTAATTTTTGGATATGTTATACATATATAAGTTGAGTATATGCCCACAAATTTTGAACCGTTAAAAATGAACGTATGATTTATTATGAATTTTACGAGATGACTGGTTCAGAAATTGTTGAATTTTTGGAGTTTATCATTTTGGTGGAAAATTCTAGAATTGGTGGGCCCCACTTGTGGTTGGTGAAGAAATGTGCTGAATTATATTTCAAATGTGGTGGGTGGGAATAGTAGCAGGTAAAGCCATCAGGTTGCAGGTCAAACCTACCAAAATTTTCCTATAAATAGAGGGCTAAGTTAGAATTGAAAATCACACCAGAAACATAAGTTTTCTCTCTTTCTCTCTCTATATTATGAAGCATATTTTGTGAGTATTTAGATACTTTGAGAGTTGCTATTCAGTGCAAGTTTCCTTCAGCATCATATCCGATATCCAGCCAGAAGTACTGCTCTTTTGAGGTAAGGGATTGTAAGGGATAGTAAGGGATTTTAAGGGTTGTTATGTTTTTCAGTTTCGTAATTTTTCTGAACTTCAAAAATTCTGGAAAAATTTGAAATGATATTTTGATGAGTTTTATTGATTGTGTCCAAAAATGGTGATTTTTGGATGTATAGATTGAGAGTTATGAATTTTATGAGAAAAGACTATTTTAAAAGTAACTGCTTATAATTCCTTGTGGTTAACTCCAAAATTGATGAAATTTTTATTGGGAGTACATGTATATGATAGAAGTATACTCTGTAAATTTCAGAATTTTTTGGACAAAAGTATAATTTTTGATAAATATCTAAACATTCGGCTGTTTTGGCCATATGAAAAATAGTAAATGACTTTTAAAAATTCTGAGAAAAATATATGTTCACTATGGGACTATATTATGCTAAATCCCAGAAAAGAAATATTTTTGGAACTGATTTGGTATTTTTCATGAAAATGGTCTAGTTATGAGTAAATGAATTAAATATGTTATGTGAAGTAAGAAAATTGGAAAATAGGATTTTATGGCTTGAGAATCCTATATGAGGTATATGCAGATTTTTGATGAGGGTTTTGATTATTGGTGATGAAATCTTATGAGTTTGGCATTTTAGATGATTAAATGCATTAATTAGTAAAGTGTAAACAATTTAAATAAATTGTTTATAAGCTTAAGAAATATTATTCTTTCAATATCATTATACCGAAATATTGGTATGGATTTTATTGTAGAATTTCTACCTTTTTGTGTCGAGTTACTATTCATGAGTTACTATTCACGAGTTACTATTCACGATAAAAATTGGTTTCTTTTTCTAACCAAATTATAGTTGAGTTATGAATATTACTCTTGAGATTAAAACTATGTATTGATTATATTGATTTTATTATCATATATAACATTTTTATAACCCTGATGTTGAAATTCTCTTTCACTGGAGTGTAAAGATGGGTAGATTATTGGTATGATCATGACTAGGGTTCTCTTTGGCCTGTAGTGCAAAGTTGAATTGTGACTGGTATGATCATGACCATTGAATTTATAATTGAATATCTTTAGCTTAAGTGCAAAGGTGAATTGATCAACATGGTTATAATTATTGTTTATATAAATTCTGAAATGATTATATATTTCTTTGAGATATTAATATATTTGGCCTGTAGTGCAAAGATGAAATGTTGATGAATATCTTTGGCCTGTAGTGCAAAGATGAATTGTTGATGAATATCTTTGGCCCGTAGTGCAAAGATGACATGTTGTTGAATATCTTTGGCCAGTAGTGCAAAGATGAACAGATGTTGAGATAAACATGACCAACTGGTGATACAAATGAATATCTTTGGCCGTAGTGCAAAGATGAAGTTATTAGTATGATTATGAACAGGAAATGTGATTTGGTATAACCATGATCTTTGATGTTTCAGGTAAAGATAGGTGATGAAAATTATCTTCGTCCTGGATGAGAAGAGGAATTTAGAACTACAGTTATGATTATGAGTTATTCATATGATTGTGGACCAGAATTGTTGATTGATGTTACAGGGATAAAACATTGTTGGTGGATTTTTAACATGGAGAAGATAATAGACTTTATAGTCTATTTGACTCTTCTAATGGATTGCTCGTTCCGCTGCAACTATGGTTGAAATTTTTATCATTTACCATATGTTCTAAATCTCTGATTTATTGTTGATGAAGGCTATTGATAATTTAATTATCTTTAGTCATGATATTCTTTACTGAGCTAGTTGTGCTCACCCTTTTGCTTCACAATTCCTTTCAGGTAATAAGAGTGTAGCTGGGTCGAGCGGGGGTAACAAGGGAATAGAACGGTGGTCATCATTTAGTAGTTTTATTTGGTGAAGAAAATAGGGTGAGGCGAACCCAACGTTGGAAGGGTGTTTTGTCACTATCATACAAGATGTCTAATGACATACAACCTCGTGTCATCATAAGACAGGGTTGTGCTCATCCACTTGCTGAGTATATCTACGAGCACTACCTATATAATCTTGGTGTTTGTTTGAAGTATAATTCTCAATTAGAGACAGTGGAGATAATGATAAGTCAAGAGAAGACTCACCATTGGGAAGAATATGATAGTAATCTTCTCGTTTTTCTTTGGGGTCTATTGGGTCAACCAAGGATAATTCTGTGGCCATATGATATCTATCATAACCTAGACGCATGGCCTCCCATGTACGAAGGTTTCCTTGAGCACTTCCCAAAGATTCTAATTTCTAAAACAGTTTTTGACTATACCTTTATGTAAGGTGTTATTGTGAGGTGATGTCCACGGTTGGAACATGAGTCACATTTGGTATATATTTGTATCCAAACTCACAGCATATGTGTTGTTGTATTTTGTACGACAATTGTTGTAATAGAGTTGTAGTTGTTTTCTGTACCATGTATTTGGCGACTCAGAATGGGTTGGGTGATGTATACCTATTTTGGGGTTGTCACATTTGGTATCAGAGCTATAAGTAAAGAGCCCCGAGCCTCTCGCTGGTGACTTCCTGTTGATGGGGGATGCACCGAAGCCAGACTCTCCGTAGGGGACGCCGTTCTGCGGTGGCAAACTGATAGGTATCAATGTAAGGTGCTGACATAGGTTGGTGTCCAGAGTTACATTTGGTATCAGAGCTTAGGGATATGATCTTTGGCGGAGATCGGGAAATAGAACTAGGAGTGGAGAGATGAGTAAATCCTTCGCTAGTGTGTCCTACCTAAGCTTATTTGTTGATCAGTCATAATATCGGGATATTATGTAAATGTTAATGTGTTCAATTAACCCTTGTTTTGAAACTGTATTCTAGAATGATATCTGAAATACAGGAGATGATCAGTGGAGAAATCGTGATGACAGGGAAGATGGAATCTGAAATGAAAGCAATGTATTCTCAACTCTTTGAAATACCAGGTACGTAAATTTCGGGGACGAAATTTCATAAGGAGGGGAGATTGTAAGACCCCGAATTTTATGAAATAAAAGTATTCAATTTTTTTTATAATTACAATTCAGTAAATGGTTAAATTGATAAAAAGTTAAAGTTATGGGTGAAATGTGAAAATTTTTTAAAATACACAAGTGGTTATAAAATAATCATTGTTGTCGGGGAATATTCGTTTGGTCGTGGAATATTCTTTCTGTCGGGGAATATTCGTACGACGGCGCAGCTATTTGTGGGCCCCATAACAGAATAACTGTCGGGTGAAGAAAACGACAAATTTGAGTTTTTACAAATAACGGCATAGTTGTTACCGTTAACACTGTTGGAATACCCGGTGGTTAAAATACAGTAATACGCGTTATTGCACAGTAGCACACGGTATTGCACAGTATTTTTGAAATTATTGATTCTTACGTAAGAAGGCACTACTCAATAATTGTTACAGTAATTACTGTTCAATATTTTATTTTATTGATTCAATAATTGCTACGTTGAAATTTTGTATTATTGTTGTTCAATAATTATTGCTGCACAGTATTTTCCATTATCAGATCAATAATTCATATTATTTGAATAGTATTATTAGATAACATTATTGGCAATGTCTAGAAAGTTCTGTCTAAGGAGAGGTTTGGTCATTTAATTGCGCGCCAGTAAGGAAAAATTCTTATTGGAAAGCCCCCTCTTTCCTGGAAACGGCCTGGTTGTCATAAATGTGATTCTGTAATATTATTTGTGAATAATTAATTATTGATTCATATGATAAGGAAATATTTATTTTATGTGGATATAAACGAGGGATATATTTTTATGGTTAAAAATAAAGGAGTTAATGTTGAGATTTTTATCAGTATTTTTGTCGGAATGGAGGTATTAAAAATTAGAGTTTTTGAGATATTTTGCGGGGGTTATAATTTTTAATCCGACCGTTGGATCGTTGTGATTTTTGGATATGTTATACATATATAAGTTGAGTATATGCCCACAAATTTTGAACCGTTAAAAATGAACGTATGATTTATTATGAATTTTACGAGATGACTGGTTCAGAAATTGTTGAATTTTTGGAGTTTATCATTTTGGTGGAAAATTCTAGAATTGGTGGGCCCCACTTGTGGTTGGTGAAGAAATGTGCTGAATTATATTTCAAATGTGGTGGGTGGGAATAGTAGCAGGTAAAGCCATCAGGTTGCAGGTCAAACCTACCAAAATTTTCCTATAAATAGAGGGCTAAGTTAGAATTGAAAATCACACCAGAAACATAAGTTTTCTCTCTTTCTCTCTCTATATTATGAAGCATATTTTGTGAGTATTTAGATACTTTGAGAGTTGCTATTCAGTGCAAGTTTTCTTCAGCATCATATCGGATATCCAGTCAGAAGTACTGCTCTTTTGAGGTAAGGGATTGTAAGGGATTGTAAGGGATAGTAAGGGATAGTAAGGGATTTTAAGGGTTGTTATGTTTTTCAGTTTCGTAATTTTTCTGAACTTCAAAAATTCTGGAAAAATTTGAAATGATATTTTGATGAGTTTTATTGATTGTGTCCAAAAATGGTGATTTTTGGATGTATAGATTGAGAGTTATGAATTTTATGAGAAAAGACTATTTTAAAAGTAACTGCTTATAATTTCTTGTGGTTAACTCCAAAATTGATGAAATTTTTATTGGGAGTACATGTATATGATGGAAGTAAACTCTGTTAATTTCAGAATTTTTGGACAAAAGTATAATTTTTGATAAATGTCTGAATATTCGGCTGTTTTGGCCATATGAAAAATAGTAAATGACTTTTAAAAATTCTGAGAAAAATATATGTTCACTATGGGACTATATTATGCTAAATCCCAGAAAAGAAATATTTTTGGAACTGATTTGGTATTTTTCATGAAAATGGTCTAGTTATGAGTAAATGAATTAAATATGTTATGTGAAGTAAGAAAATTGGAAAATAGGATTTTATGGCTTGAGAATCCTATATGAGGTATATGCAGATTTTTTATGAGGGTTTTGATTATTGGTGATAAAATCTTATGAGTTTGGTATTTTAGAATGATTAAATGCATTATTTAGTAAAGTGTAAACAATTTAAATAAATTGTTTATAAGCTTAAGAAATATTATTCTTTCAATATCATTATACCGAAATACTGGTATGGATTTTATTGTAGAATTTCTACCTTTTTGTGTCGAGTTACTATTCATGAGTTACTATTCACGAGTTACTATTCACGATAAAAATTGGTTTCTTTTTCTAACCAAATTATAGTTGAGTTATGAATATTACTCTTGAGATTAAAACTATGTATTGATTATATTGATTTTATTATCATATATAACATTTTTATAACCCTGATGTTGAAATTCTCTTTCACTAGAGTGTAAAGATGGGTAGATTATTGGTATGATCATGACTAGGGTTCTCTTTGGCCTGTAGTGCAAAGTTGAATTGTGACTGGTATGATCATGACCATTGAATTTATAAGTGAATATCTTTAGCTTAAGTGCAAAGGTGAATTGATCAACATGGTTATAATTATTGTTTATATAAATTCTGAAATGATTATATATTTCTTTGAGATATTAATATCTTTGGCCTGTAGTGCAAAGATGAAATATTGATGAATATCTTTGGCCTGTAGTGCAAAGATGAATTGTTGATGAATATCTTTGGCCCGTAGTGCAAAGATGACATGTTGTTGAATATCTTTGGCCAGTAGTGCAAAGATGAACAGATGTTGAGATAAACATGACCAACTGGTGATACAAATGAATATCTTTGGACGTAGTGCAAAGATGAAGTTATTAGTATGATTATGAACAGGAAATGTGATTTGGTGTAACCATGATCTTTGATGTTTCAGGTAAAGATAGGTGATAAAAATTATCATCGTCCTAGATGAGAAGAGGAATTTAGAACTACAGTTATGATTATGAGTTATTCATATGATTGTGGACCAGAATTGTTGATTGATGTTACAGGGATAAAACATTGTTGGTGAAGTTTTAACATGGAGAAGATAATAGACTTTATAGTCTATTTGACTCTTCTAATGGATTGCTCGTTCCGCTGCAACTATGGTTGAAATTTTTATCATTTACCATATGTTCTAAATCTCTGATTTATTGTTGATGAAGGCTATTGATAATTGAATTATCTTTAGTCATGATATTCTTTACTGAGCTAGTTGTGCTCACCCTTTTGCTTCACAATTCCTTTCAGGTAATAAGAGTGTAGCTGGGTCGAGCGGGGGTAACAAGGGAATAGAAAAGTGGTCATCATTTAGTAGTTTTATTTGGTGAAGAAAATAGGGTGAGGCGAACCCAACGTTGGAAGGGTGTTTTGTCACTATCATACAAGATGTCTAATGACATACAACCTCGTGTCATCATAAGAACGGGTTGTGCTCATCCACTTGCTGAGTATATTTACGAGCACTACCTATATAATCTTGGTATTTGTTTGAAGTATAATTCACGATTAAAGACAGTGGAGATAATGATAAGTCAAGAGAAGACTCACCATTGGGAAGAATATGATAGTAATCTTCTCGTTTTTCTTTGGGGTCTATTGGGTCAACCAAGGATAATTCTGTGGCCATATGATATCTATCATAACCTAGACGCATGGCCTCCCATGTACGAAGGTTTCCTCGAGCACTTTCCAAAGATTCTAATTTCTAAAACAGTTTTTGACTATACCTTTATGTAAGGTGTTACTGTGAGGTGCTGTCCACGGTTGGGACATGTGTCACATTTGGTATATATTTGTATTCAAACTCACAGCATATGTGTTGTTGTATTTTGTACGACAATTGTTGTAATAGAGTTGTAGTTGTTTTCTGTACCATGTATTTGGCGACTCAGAATGGGTTGGGTGATGTATACCTATTTTGGGGTTGTCACAAGTTACCTATAAATTATTTGGCAAAATCTTTTCTGCAGGTAAAGACAACTTGTTTAGTGGAAAACAGACAGCTCAATCCGGACAGCCTGAGCCGTCTGCATCAGAAGGAAAATCAGATGAACGTGGACAGCAAACAAATGAAATTAGACAACCCGAGTCATCTGTTTTAGTTGAAAATGCAGACATGCAGACGCCTAACGTCAGACAGCTCAACCCGTCTATATTAGAAGAAAAATTTGATGATCAGTTTGATGTGGAGCTTGACATTTCAGAACCTGAACCTGAAAAGCAAATGACTGCAGTAAGGCTTCCTAGATCATCTAGAACAGTAAAAAATTATCCTCCTAACCTGAGCTTTAAAGACATCAACATTGGGATGACCAAAAGGAGTGCTAGTGAAGAGATTTTTGATTCTGAAAATACAAAAGTCAAATCTACACTAAGGAGCACAGCTATCAAGATTTTTACTGGTAACAAAATGTTAATATGTAGGTAACAAATCACAAAGGTATGATTATATTGTTTACTTGCTATATGTGATTTTGTCATAACCTTGCTCCAATGTCATTCTTTGTGCTTAATTCTTTCAATTTGCAAAATGGGGTGAGATAACTAATTATATGAATTATTTTTTGTTGATGACAAAGAGGGAGAGATATAACTTGATGATTATTTATAATGAAAAAAAGGGAGAGATATTTGGGTATATTTGAATTGATATTGAGATACTATATTGTGTTGGAATATGCAATGATAAAGTCATTTTAATTTTGCTCTTTGATATGCATAAATTTAGGGGGAGTCATATACTTAGGGGGAGCATGTTGGTTAAAGTGGTGCATAAATTGTCATCATCAAAAAGGGGGAGAATGTTAGTTTTTGAATTTATGATGTTTTGATTGATGCTAATTTAAGTGTGCATGGTTCATGGTGTGTTATTATATTATTAAATATGCATAGATTATGGGTTATTATATTATAATTGACATGCATTAGTTATGGGTATTGCATGATCTATTTTCGCTGATTTCTTTCCGTTGGTAAGTTGGAATGTTTTTAAAATTATGGAAGATTTGTTTTGGAGGACATCAAGGAAGTTTTGGATTGGAGTTTATTAAGGTATGTTGGTATAACTGATATTATCAAGGAAGATTTGTTGCTAGCCCAAATGGGCTCCACGGTTCATCAGTATATCTCGTGGGTGATAATTTAATTAAGGAAGTTTGTTTGTATTTTGAATTTGAAATTCTATTTTAAGCATGTAAATCTTATCTGATTTGATATCCTTTTTTAGCTCCTTAAATTAAGTAATCATGTCTTTATTCCATGATTAATGCTAACTATTTTCTTCTAGCCGTTTGTTCCTTTCTCTATAAATCCTGCACGGCTTTGGAAGTAGAGGGTGAAGAAGAGCAACACAAGCATATACCATTCAGACTCAGAAAGCTCTTAAGTCAACTTTTGTTACAGCCTTTATATTTCATCATTCTTATTTTTTTGTGGGCTGATAATATTCTTGTAATCACAAAGTTTGTATTCCGAGTACAAGTGTAGTTGATAGTAGTAATTTTGTTCAAAGGAAGCTTCAAAGGTCTCAGTGGTGAGAAAGGTTGCAGAGGTTCAAAGGGGGCAGAGGTGTCCATCAGTGTAAAGCTTCTTTGTAACAGGGAGTTCTTTTTATTGTATTTAATTGAATATTAAGTTTAATAAAAAGAGTCTCCAATCCTAGTTGGGATTGGACGTGGATTAGGCCACTAGATTAGAGGATAGGGGCTGAACCACGTAAAAATCTTGGTGTGATTTTTACTTCTGTTTATCTCTTTAATTGTCATTCACGTTCTGAATTTTTTGTTATTCACGCCACTAATCCAGACACTAAAGCAGACAGGCGTAGCTGTCTGAATTATACCTGTAGCATAAAGTTATAAATAGTTTTCATCGTTTATCACTTTTAGCTTAAACACCTATTCACCTCCCTCTAGGTGTGCACATACATAGAATTACATTTGGTATCAGAGCGAGGCTCTACTAATATTGATCGTTGCAGGTCGTAGGGGAAGATCTTATGGCACACCTAAACTTTCAAGAAGGTCAGTCCACAAGTAGGCCACCGCTGTTGCTCGAAAGTGAAAACTTCAATTTTTGGAAGTTCAGAATGAAGATCTATCTGAACCGTGACCCATAGGAATGGTGGGTAGTCGAAAATGGACCAGTCATTCTGCGACATGATGATGGCAAGACAAAGAATCTCATGGAAATGGACTCAAATGAATCGTATATGTTATCCTATAATTCCAAGGCCATGAATATATTTTTAAGTGGCATGGTTTAGTCAGAGATTGATAAGGTCTAGTCTTGTACTACGGCTAAGGAAATTTGGGACACAATCATCATGAGCCACGAGGGTACTACTAAAGTGAAGGAGGTCAAGCTGAGCATGCTAATGCACGAATACGAGCTATTCAAATTGGAGAAAAATGAATCAATTAGAGATGCCCAAGCAAGATTCCTTACTCTAATGAATTCTCTAAGCATGCTCGGACGAAAGATTGATCAAAAGGAAATCAACCGAAAGCTTCTTAGGGTCATGCCAAAGCGATTCGCACCAAAGGTTACCACACTTCAAGACTCGGCCACAATCAGCACAATGGAAACTCTTACCTTATTTGGAGAACTTGAAGAGTTTGAAAACCAACTAAAATTGTATGATGAAGAAGATGAGGCACCTAAGAAGAAGATCTTAGCTCTACAAGCTGAAAGCTACATAGAAGGCAATGATGAAGATTTTGATGAAAAAATTGAAATGCTCTCAAGAAAACTCGAGAGACTTCTTCAAAGAAAGAAACAAAGGAAGAATCAAAAAGGTAGCTCAACTCAAGTGAGTAAGTCCAAAGCGAAACAAGAAGAAGAAATTGGCCAATTATGTTTCATGGGACTAGAAGACGATGATCAACTTGAGGTAACAAATTTTCATGAAGCTTTTGAAATATCTATGCCTGATTATATTGCTTTACAAAATGAAAATCAAAGGCTTAAAAAGAAAACTGCTTATTTTAAGAACTGCGTAAATGAGCTAATGAATGAAGTTGAGTCACTTATTGAAGAAAGAAAAGAAAATGAATATCTTAAAAATGAAAATCAAATTTTAAAAGAAAAATTGAAAATGAGAGATGTATGCATAGATGCTTTTAATGATGGAAAAATTATGAATATGCAACATGATGATAATGTAATAAATGCAGAAATAGCATCTTTAAAAAATGATCTTGCTAAATTTATACAAGGAGAAGAGAACCTAAATGTTATGTTAGGGGCACAAAGGTCCAGTCTTGATAAACAAGGGATTGGGTATAATCCTATTAAAAATGTGAAAAATAGGACTAATAATAATATTAGAATGATTAATAGTAAATCAAGGCATAAACCACTTTATTGTTCACCGTTTGTTACTTGTAAAAAATGTGGTTTTAAAGGTCATTTTAATACTAATTGTAATAAAATAAAAATAAAACAAGTTTGGGTAAAGAAAAGTGATTTATATGCTACTAACCCAAAAGGACCCAAGAAGATTTGGGTACCAAAAAGATAGAGACTATTTGTTTATTTTGTAGGTGTCTCAAGATCAAAAAGGAGATGGATGATACTGAGAGAGTAAGTTACCTATAAATTATTTGGCAAAATCTTTTCTGCAGGTAAAGACAACTTGTTTAGTGGAAAACAGACAGCTCAATCCGGACAGCCTGAGCCGTCTGCATCAGAAGGAATATCAGATGAACGTGGACAGCAAACAAATGAAATTAGACAACCTGAGTTATCTGTTTTAGTTGAAAATGCAGACATGCAGACGCCTAACGTCAGACAGCTCAACCCGTCTATATTAGAAGAAAAATTTGATGATCAGTTTGATGTGGAGCTTGACATTTCAGAACCTGAACCTGAAAAGCAAATGACTGCAGTAAGGCTTCCTAGATCATCTAGAACAGTGAAAAATTATCCTCCTAACCTGAGCTTTAAAGACATCAACATTGGGATGACCAAAAGGAGTGCTAGTGAAGAGATTTTTGATTCTGAAAATACAAAAGTCAAATCTACACTAAGGAGCACAGCTATCAAGATTTTTACTGGTAACAAAATGTTAATATGTAGGTAACAAATCACAAAGGTATGATTATATTGTTTACTTGCTATATGTGATTTTGTCATAACCTTGCTCCAATGTCATTCTTTGTGCTTAATTCTTTCAATTTGCAAAATGGGGTGAGATAACTAATTATATGAATTATTTTTTGTTGATGACAAAGAGGGAGAGATATAACTTGATGATTATTTATAATGAAAAAAAGGGGAGAGATATTTGGGTATATTTGAATTGATATTGAGATACTATATTGTGTTGGAATATGCAATGATAAAGTCATTTTAATTTTGCTCTTTGATATGCATAAATTTAGGGGGAGTCATATACTTAGGGGGAGCATGTTGGTTAAAGTGGTGCATAAATTGTCATCATCAAAAAGGGGGAGAATGTTAGTTTTTGAATTTATGATGTTTTGATTGATGACTAATTTAAGTGTGCATGGTTCATGGTGTGTTATTATATTATTAAATATGCATAGATTATGGGTTATTATATTATAATTGACATGCATTAGTTATGGGTATTGCATGATCTATTTTCGCTGATTTCTTTCCGTTGGTAAGTTGGAATGTTTTTAAAATTATGGAAGATTTGTTTTGAAGGACATCAAGGAAGTTTTGGATTGGAGTTTATTAAGGTATGTTGGTATAACTGATATTATCAAGGAAGATTTGTTGCTAGCCCAAATGGGCTCCTCGGTTCATCAGTATATCTCGTGGGTGATAATTTAATTAAGGAAGTTTGTTTGTATTTTGAATTTGAAATTCTATTTCAAGCATGTAAATCTTATCTGATTTGATATCCTTTGTTAGCTCCTTAAATTAAGTGATCATATCTTTATTCCATGATTAATGCTAACTATTTTCTTCTAGCCGTTTGTTCCTTTCTCTATAAATCCTGCACGGCATTGGAAGTAGAGGGTGAAGAAGAGCAACACAAGCATATACCATTCAGACTCAGAAAGCTCTTAAGTCAACTTTTGTTACAGCCTTTATATTTCATCATTCTTATTTTATTGTGGGCTGATAATATTCTTGTAATCACAAAGTTTGTATTCCGAGTACAAGTGTAGTTGATAGTAGTAATTCTGTTCAAAGGAAGCTTCAAAGGTCTCAGTGGTGAGAAAGGTTGCAGAGGTTCAAAGGGGGCAGAGGTGTCCATCAGTGTAAAGCTTCTTTGTAACAGGGAGTTCTTTTTATTGTATTTAATTGAATATTAAATTTAATAAAAAGAGTCTCCAATCCTAGTTGGGATTGGACGTGGATTAGGCCACTAGATTAGAGGATAGGGGCTGAACCACGTAAAAATCTTGGTGTGATTTTTACTTCTGTTTATCTCTTTAATTGTCATTCACGTTCTGAATTTTTTGTTATTCACGCCACTAATCCAGACACTAAAGCAGACAGGCATAGCTGTCTGAATTATACCTGTAGCATAAAGTTATAAATAGTTTTCATCGTTTATCACTTTTAGCTTAAACACCTATTAACCTCCCTCTAGGTGTGCACATACATAGAATTACAAACTGAAGATAGATAACCAACCTTATCACAACCGAAGGTAGATAACCAACAATATCACGATCGAACCAACCTTATTACAAGCGAAGATAACCAACCCTACCACAACCGAAGATAACTGCCCTTATTACAACCTAAGATAATCAACCTTATCACAACCGAAGATAACCAACCCTATCACAACCGAAGATAACCAACCTTATCATAACCAAAGATAGATAACCTACCTTATCACAACCGAAGATAGAAAAATAATCATCCTTGTCACAACCGAAGATAGATAAATAACCAACCTTATCAAAACCGAAGATAACCAACCTTATTACAACCGAAAATAACCAACCTTATCACAACCGAAGATAATCAACCCTACCACAATCGAAGATAACTGACCTTATTACAACCGAAGATAACCGATCTTATCACAACCGAAGATAACTAACCCTACCACAATCGAAGATATATATAATGAAAATTCTCATTTCGAAGAACTGAATGACAATTAATGAAGATATTCGTCCCCAAGAACCGGATATACCACCGATCACACAAAATATTCGTTCCTAGAAACTGAACACACCACCAAACTCTAAAAATAATGTTCACTCCCAAGAGCTGAATAGATCACCGATCACCAAAATAATGTTCACTCCTAGGAGCTGAACAGATTCTCTTGAACACCAAAATACTGTTTGCTCCCAAGAGTTGAACAAATTCCACCGAACACCAAAATACAATATTCGCCCCAAGGGTTGAACAGGTTCCACCGAACGCCAAAAATATTGTTCGCCCCAATTAAGGGCTGAACATGCCACCAAACTCCATAAAAAACAAATGTTCACCCCAAGGGCTGAACATACCACCGAACACAAATGTTCGCCCAAGGGGCTAAACATACCATCGAACTCCATAAACACAAATGTTCGCCCCAAGGGCTGAACATACCACCAAACTCTATAAAATAAATGTTCGCCCAAGGGGCTGAACATACCACTGAACCTTCTTTAACACCATGTTCGTTCCCAAGAACTGAATAACAGTCATTCGTTCACTGAATTGAACAACCCCGACCTTATAACACCTTATGTCCTCACAACTACCAAATGTAGATGGTCGAAGACAGAATGAAGCTGATGTGATGTAACCCGAAGTGTACGGCTATCATCTGAAGCGTCATGGGCGAACATCTCAGATTGTTGAAGTTTATACCAGGTTTATGTATTCTTCCTCCCAGTCACCTTAGCTTGAACATAATAGGAAATTCGAATCTAATATGCACAGAGCCGATCAGATACTAACCTTATAGTTTACCCATATAATGAAAAGAAAAACCACAAAATCCCATAATCAAAGTCATCCCAACTATCCTCCCACTGCCCATTGCCAAACAGTACCTCTATATCCAAAGTACTCTCCCACCAGTATCTGAAGAACTCTCCCACCAGTAGCCTCTATATCTAAATTACTCTCGCACCAGTAGCCTCTATATTCGAAGTACTCTCCTACTAGTAGACTCTATATCTGAAGTGCTCTTCCACCAGTAGCCTTCATATATGAAGTACTCTCCCACCATAAGCCTCCATATCCAAAGTACTCTCCCACCATAGCCTTCATATCCGAAGTACTCTCCCACTAGTAGCCTCCATATCTGAAGTTCGCTCCCGCCAGTAGCTTCAACAAATATATTAGGACCCACCTCCTCCACCATTATCTCTTCTCGACCAGATTTTGCAATTTAAAAAAAGAGAACCACTTATCATTTATGCGTAGGATCTACCCCCTTATCATAGCAAACCGGCACAGAGGTAGATTAATTGTGTTGGTGATTTTTTAAACAAAATTTTACTTTCCCACAGGCAACACTAATGTTAATGCCTTATTTTGTACGCATGACGAAATCACCAAAATAGTAGGCCAAAATAACGCTAACAGTTGATGGAGTAGTTGATTGTATTGTTGTGAAATTAAACTCACGAAATACACATAGATAAACATACACACATCATTGTAAGAGATAAAATATGAACACAATAAATTACGTGGAAACTTAATTGGGAAAAAATCACGGAGAGAGAAGAAATCCACTATAATAATATGAAGAGTACAAATTGTTTATTTGTGTCATATGCAATATGTGTTCTTCTAACCCTTGCTTGTTGTTGTATTTATAGAAGCCATGTCCACTTGAATCCAATTAATAGAATAAGGCCTTTTCAGAATCACCTTATAACTGTAATTAATGATTGATCGCTTCCTTCCCAAGTTAGATGTCCTTATCCCACCAAATAAGAAAACACAATCTTACTTTAATAAGGACTCTCCCACTATTTGAGCAAGTTGTCCGAATAAACGTATATGGGCCAACACCAAATTCGGTCCATTAAATAAGTTAGGCTACACCTTGGTTAGACCCAAATAATTACATCCCAACATATACATTTGCACATGTAAATTCTATTATACATTTTTGAACCTAAATTTAACTAAAAGTGCTTTTACGACAAATTTATATTTTTATTAAATATTGATGTGTGTAGATACGCATGAAGGATATGAGAGATTAAAAAGAAATTCATAATTCATCGTCATACACTATAACAAAAAGGCTTATCAGCGACCGCATATCTGCGACCGCAGACGGTCGCAGATGAATATTAGCAACCGAATGTGGTCGCTGATATTAGTCGCAGGTAATCTGGTCGCTGAGTGGACATCAGCGACCACTAACAGCGACCAAATTATTAGCGACCGCATACAGCGACCGACTCCGTCGCTACTCTAACTCATGCCGAGTCAGGTGTCAGGGATGACGTGGCAGCGACTGGTAATAGCGACCGATGCGATCGCTGGTTTCCAAGTAGTTATCAGCGACCGCGTTTAGTATTAGTGACCGCATGCGGTCGCTGATGTTGGGTTTTTTTTTAATATTTTTCCTGTTTTGTTGATTTCCCAAAAATAACCTGCTTTGTACCTGCTTTCTATCCCAAAATACAGCAGTATATATAAGCATCCATATAAACATACATCCATGATTTGTATATATCCCAACACATCGATCCACAATAGTATATATAAACATCCATCCATATGATAGAATCGTAAACCAACACAACACAATACAATCGTAAACATCCATATAATAGAATTGTAAACCAATACAATTGTCGAAAGAATGAATATAAAAGATTATAAGGCTTTAAATATCTAAAAAACAAGTCTAAATCTTCATGGATCATCCAAATCAAGACCCTATAATTAACAAAAGAATAAAACATGTTACATATATGTGTTGATGCTGCTATGACTTAGGGAAAGCTAAACAATAGGCAATGTAGTGAAACATATAAGTAAGATAGTGACAGTGATAGTAACAATATCGATATATACCTCATCATCATCCTGCTGTTGTGTTGTTGCTGCTGTTGCTGCTGCCGCCACTGCATCCGCCACTGCATTCGCCAACTCATTAGGACTTAGCGATTGCAAATGCCCGCCCAGTATACGAAGAAGATCACGATCCCGACAGATCGCTCTCACACAGTTAGCATGAGTATGATAGGCTGGATGACCTGATAACTGTGTAGACTGGGTAGCAGAGTTGCCTGTGCCACTGATGGTCGGGCGTCGTTTTTGTCCTTGGCCTTTAACATAGTTTTTCTTCACGACTGACGCCCTCTCCCACAATTCTTGATCAATCGACAGACGCAGGGTACCTTCAGGATAGCGCTCGTTTATTAAATTCGTATAAGTGTCCTGTCAGAAGGTCAACAATTATATAGTTAATAAGAAATAAAAAAAATGCTATAAAAGGTCGTCACAAATTATAAACAACATATTAGTATAAAGTTAACTTATTACCGCTATCTGAACAGCCTCAGGCAGACCATCGCGGGTGGCCACATACACATCCAACCAATTGATAGTTTGACCTTGAGACTGAGACTCCTACAGTTCATAGAAGATCATATTAATATGTAAACATATGATATTTTAGCTACAAAACATGACTATAAACACAACAAACGTACCCTAGCAGCAATATGTTGCAGCTGTGATATATTGACACCCCAATATGTGCCTTTTGCCTTTTTGCCTTCAGATACACCTGAGGATCTGTTCGAGGCAGCAGTCTTGCACCTCTTGACCCAGCCCTTAGCTCTCCACTGGTCACACATCTGCACCCATATAGATTGTACGCACCACCAGGGACTATGCTCATGCATATACTACTCACCTTGTCCTGAATGGTCAATCTCAGCATTATGCAGAGCTTTCTGTCGTTCCTTGTTCAGATTATCTTTAGTTTGGACGGCGCACTTCTGCCAGAACAATGTTTGAATAACTGAAGACTGCGCGTTGTTCCATCTATACCGCTTCTGCAAATAAAACAACAACAATAATATTAAAACTGTTATATTACCATAATCCAACATTACTAAACAATATTATTTGATTAACTATGTATTATCTATCAGAGTGATAAAAAAATATACCTGAAATTCAGCCCAAAATGCATCCTTATGGGCGAGAGGTGTTGTAATAACTCGAGAAATTAGATATTTATTAAAATCTTAAAAGATTGAATAAAGGTTAAATAATAGACCTAGACAGAAAATAAGTGTATGTATTTAACATTTTTAGGAATAAATTTTGTGAAATTAAAAAGTTTTGGTTAAGGTTTATAGTGTTAAGGGTATACATGTATATGTTCTGTGTGTATGATCATATATGTGTATAGTGTGACGCCCCCAAAATAGGTATACAACACCCATTCTGAGTCGCCAAATATATGGTACAGAAAGCAAACTACAACTTCAATAATACAAATGTCGTGCAAAATACGATAACACATACTGTGAGTTTAAATACAAATATTGTCTTCTAGACAATATCCACACTCAAATAAATCCCCATTACAATTATTCAAACACTATTTTACAGAAATAGTGAGGACTGCTAAAACATCTTTCTAGAACCATCACTCCATACCCCGACTAGATCCTGCTATGTTCTCACCTCCTGAGAAGAAAAATGGAACAAAAAGGAAAAGGGTGAGTCAACTAGCCCAGTAAAGAATATTATGACTAAGATAATATACAAACAAATTATCGTTAGTCTTCAACAGGGAAAAATCTGATAGAATATAATCGACAACAAGTTTTAGATCAACAACTGCAGCGGAAACAGCAAACCATTAGAAGAGTCAAGTAGAGAAAGAATTCTACTATCTTCTAAGATTTAAAAGTCCATCATCAATATTTTATCCCTGTAACATCAATTAATAATCATCTTTATCCAAATATTCATCTTTGCACTACAGGCCAAAGATATTCATTTGTATCACCTGTCATTCATGTTCATCTCAACACCTGTTCATCTTTGCACTACAGGCCAAAGATATTCATCAAGTAATCATACATCTTTGCACTACAGGCCAAAGATATTCATTAATATCATCATTTAGGACTGAGGATGATGAAAAATATCTTAAAGAGAACGAATCCAATGAGACAGAAGGACAAATAGTAGGGATTCGTATAACAGTTTATCCAAGATCAATAATACTTCATAATAATCAATTGTGAAGCAGAATTCAAAAATAAAGATCAAAACATGGATACAATCAAAGATAGTAACCATAATAGACATCTTGGACAAAAGGAAAAATTTTATTTTTCGGTGAATAGTGCCGTATTCGTGAATAGTGTCGTATACGTGAATAGTGCCGTATACATGAATAGTAATCCCGACACAAAAAGTTCCAAATTTGATAAAAACTCATATCAATATTTTAGCATAATGATATTGAAGAAAATAATATCATTTAAGAAGAAAATAATATCCCTTACCTCAAGATATCAGTACTTCTGGTCGGAATACCGGTATAAGGCTGAAAGAAACTTGCTCTGATGAATAGAAACTCTCAAAGTATCTAAATACTCACAAAATACACTCAATAATCTAGAGAGAGAAAGAGAGAAAACTTGTTTCTGGTGTGATTTTCAATTCTAACTTAGCCCTCTATTTATAGGAAAATTTTAGTAGGTTTGACCTGCAACCTGATGGCTTTACCTGCTACTATTCCCACCCACCACATTTGAAATATAATTCAGCACATTTCTTCACCAACCACAAGTGGGGCCCACCAATTCTAGAATTTTCCATCAAAATGATAAACTCCGAAAATTCAACAATTTCTGAACCAGTCATCTCGTAAAATTCATAATAAATCATACGTTCATTTTTAACGGTTCAAAATTTGTGGACATATACTCAACTTATATATGTATAACATATCCAAAAATTACCACGATCCAACGGTCGGATTAAAAATTATAACACCCGCAATATTTCTCAAAAACCCTGATTTGATTTTTAATACCTCCATTCCGATAAAAATACTGATAAAACACCTCAACATTAACTCCTTCATTTTTAACCACAAAAATATATCCCTCATTTATATCCACATAAAATAAATATTTCCTTATCATATGAATCAATAATTAATTATTCACAAATAATATTACAGAATCACATTTATGACAACCAGGCCGTTCCCAGGAAAGAGGGGGCTTTCCAATAAGGATTTCTCCTTACTGGCGCGCAATTAGATGACCAAACCTCTCCTTAGACAGAACTTTCTAGACATTGCCAATAATGTTATCTAATAATATTATTCAAATAATATGAATTATTGATCTGATAATGGAAAATACTGTGCAGCAACAATTATTGAAACAACAATAATATAAAATATCAATGCAACAATTATTGAATCAATAAAATAAAATATTGAACAATAACTACTGTAACAATTATTGAGTAGTGCCTTCTTACGTAAGAATCAATAATTGGTGCAATACCGTGTGCTACTGTATTTTAACCACCGGGTATTCTAACAGTATTAACGGTAACAACTACGCCGTTATTTATACTTGTCGTTTTCTTCATCCAATCGCTTTCCGTTATGGGGCCCACACAAGGCTGCGCCGTCGTACGAATATTCCCCGACAGCAAGAATATTCCACGACCAAACGAATATTCCCCGACAAAATGAATATTTTATAACCACTTGCTTATTTTGCAAAATTTGCACATTTCACCCATAACCAAAGTATTATATCAAATTAGCCCCTTATTATTCACAATAATATTTAGAGAAAATTTGATTTTATTCATTAATAAGTTGGGGTCTTACAACCTCCCCTCCTTATGAAATTTCGTCCTCGAAATTGACGTACGTACCTGATGTTTCAAAAAGGTGAGGATACCTCGCTTTCATTTCTGATTCCAACTCCCAGGTCATTTCTTCAATAGCATGGTTTCTCCACAAAACCTTAACTTGTGGTATAACCTTCGTGCGTAGGACATGCTCTTTCCTATCCAAGATCTTAACAGGTACCTCCTCGTACGTTAAATCTTCAGCTATCTCGTCTGGTTCTAACTCAATAATGTGGTTCGGGTCTTTAACATATTTACGAAGCATAGATATGTGAAAAACATTATGAACACGAGACATGCTTGGAGGTAATGCGAGTCTATATGCCACATTTCCTATTCGCTCAAGAATCTCAAATGGACCAACAAATCTTGGATTGAGCTTTCCTCTCTTCCCAAATCTTGTAACTCCCTTCCATGGTGCAACACGTAATAATACATGATCCCCAATATTAAATTCCACGTCCTTCCGATGAAGATCCGCATAACTCTTTTGTCGATCCTGTGCCGTTTGTATACGTTGTCGAATCGTTTGGATCTTCTCTGTAGTAATGCGTACCAACTCTGGTCCCAACAATGTTGCTTCACCCACCTCGTCCCAGCATACTGGAGAACGACATTTTCTTCCATACAACGCCTCGAATGGAGCCACACCTATGCTCGCCTGATAACTGTTGTTGTAGGAGAATTCCACCAATGGTAGGTACTTATCCCAACTCCCTTTGAGATCTAGGACACAAAGTCTTAATAGATCTTCAAGAGTTTGAATAGTCCTCTCTGATTGTCCGTCCGTTTGAGGATGGTATGCCGAACTGAATCGTAAATCCGTGCCCATAGCTTTCTGCAAGCTAACCCAAAATCGTGAAGTGAATCTTGGGTCACGATCCGAAACTATGGATACTGGCATGCCATGCAATCTCACAATCTCGTTCACGTACATACTAGCAAGACGTTCAAGGGAATAAGTCTCACGTATCGGCAAGAAATGAGCGGACTTGGTTAATCTATCAACAATAACCCAAATCGCATCTATGCCTTGAGAAACCTTGGGAAGACCCGTAACAAAATCCATAGTAATGTGTTCCCACTTCCATTTCGGGATCTCAAGTGGTTGCAATGGACCCTTTGGCACTTGATGCTCCGCCTTTACACGTTGACAAGTTAAACATCTCGAGATAAACTCCGCGATCTCTCTTTTCATATTGCTCCACCAAAATGTATGTCGAAGATCGTGATACATTTTGGTACTCCCAGGATGGATTGCAAACGGTGTGTTGTGTGCCTCCATCATTATTCTATGCTTCAAGTCAAAATCGTTAGGAACACAAAGTCTGGAGTTGACTCGAAGTATTCCTTCTTCATCGATTCTTGCTTCTGGAATAGCACCTTCTTGCACTTTCTTCTTCATACGCATCAGCTCCATGTCCGTAGCTTGAGCAGCTTTAACTTTATCGATTAAAGTCGGTTCTACTCGTATATTTGATATCATCATGTGGGTACTTGGAGCCTTCATCTCTATCTCCATCCTTTGCAAGTCATACAAAATGGGCCTTTGTGTTAACAACATTGCACTCGTACCCGCATATGATCTTCTACTCAATGCGTCAGCTACTACGTTTGCTTTTCCAGGATGGTATTGGATGGTATGATCGTAATCTTTCAACAGCTCGAGCCAACGTCGCTGCCGCATGTTGAGTTCCTTTTGGGTGAAGAAATATTTGAGGCTTTTATGATCTGTATAGATCTCCACTTTCTCCCCATACAGGTAGTGTCTCCAGATCTTCAACGCAAAAACGACTGCTGCCAACTCCAAATCATGAGTAGGATAATTCCTCTCATATTCTTTGAGTTGTCGTGAGGCATAGGCTATGACTTTCCCATGTTGCATGAGAACACATCCTAACCCTTTGCCTGAAGCATCGCTGTAGATAACAAATCCATCCGAACCAGATGGTATTGTCAGAACAGGTGCCGAAATGAGTCTCCTCTTGAGTTCTTGGAAACTCTTCTCGCATTCCTCACTCCATACGAATTTTGTATCTTTCCGAGTCAGCTGAGTTAACGGAGTAGCGATTCGAGAAAATTCTTCCACAAATCTCCGATAATAACCAGCTAAGCCCAGAAAGCTACGTATTTCGATTACCGACTTAGATTGCTCTCAACTGTGACTCATATCCCAACCTTGGATAGCACGTCACAATGACACCTATCAGTTTACTACCGCACGAATATGGCGTCCCCTACGGAGAGTTTGGCTTCAGTACATTCCGTAAAGGAAGTCACCAGATAAAGGCTCGGGTACAAACTTCTACAGTTAGGTTTTTAACTCCTGAAGTTCAATAGGAGCCATTCGATATGAGATTTTAGAAGTGAGTTTTGTACCAGATTCAAAGATGATATAAAATTCAATATCACGCGTAGGCCAAGAAATTCTTCAGGAAATACGTCAGGAAACAAACAGAAATATCACTCAAATCTGACGTATTTTTGTTCAAGTCCATGACATAGCTAAGAAAGCTTGACATCCGTTTTTCAATAAACGAATGACTTTACGGCTTGATATGAAAGAGTTTGACTTCAATGGTTTGGTTGCTTGAATTTGAATAACAGGTTGCTTAGGAATATGAAAACTAACAACCTTACGAAAGCAATCAATTTTGGCATGATGAGTAGTTAACCAATCAATTCCTAAAATCACATCAAAAGCAAGTATCTTTAAAGAGATAAGATCAACAGGTAATGTGATAGTGCCAACTTGGATCATGCAAGATTTATAAACTGTAGATGTAACGAAGGTTTCACCCAACGGAGTTTCAACAGATAAGTTAAAGTCCAATTTCTCCGGAGTCAAGTTTAAACGTTGAGCACAAGCAGGAGAGATAAAAGAATGGGTAGAACCGGTATCTAATAAAGTATAAACTTCGCAAAAATTAACTAACCCGTGATAACTTCGTTCGGGTTCCTCGCATTTTGGCCAGTCACGAAAACGCTCTTCCAGAAACCGCTGATTTCGACTTATCCGGGACAACTTTTGGAGTCACCATCCCCGCTGAACTTGGTTTTGCTACAGAACACTCTCGAGCTATATGACCCTCCTTTCCACAGTTATAACATACCTTGGATTGTTGTGGGCAGTTTGGGCTGATATGTCCCTCTTTCCCACATTTGTAACATACGACCGGTGGTCGTTCTCCTCCCCTAGAAACAGTTGATGTTTGTGCTGACGTCTTCACGTTATCATTGTTGTACCTTCTCTTCTTGAAATCTCCTCCCGACTCGCTCCTTCTATTATCACGACCACGATTACCACCAGAGTGGTTACCGCTTTTGTCCGAATGTTTTCCTCCCTGCTGGTTTTCATTGCTTCGATGACTGCCGCCACCGGTATGACCCTGGTTGTGGTCCCTCGGTTGCACATACTCATTATCTCGCTCTAATAATTGAGCCCTGTTTACAACATCTGAATATAAAGAAAATTTATGAGAGATAAGATATTGTCGAATCTCGGGTTTTAGACCTCTCAGAAACATCCTTGTCATTCGTTCCTCATTTTCGACCAAATGAGGTGCAAACCTGGATAACTCTGCAAACTTCGCCTCGTACTGGGACACCGTCATGTTGTTTTGTTCCAGTCTGATAAACTCTACCTCCTTCATATGACGAATACTTTCAGGAAAGTACTTGTCATTGAACAGTTTTTGAAATGTTTCCCAGGACATGTTGAGTGCGTCAGGCTGGGTACGCTTCACAGACTCCCACCAGTAGTCTGCCTCACCGCGGAACATAAAGGTGGCGAATGGAACCTTTTGTTCCTCCGTGCATCCCAAGACATCGAATATCTTGGTAATTTGCTTGACCCACGTTTCCGCCATGATCGGATCCGGCTTTCCCTTAAATTCTGGTGGTCCCAATTCTTTGAACTGCTTAGCTGTGACAAACCGCGCGTTATCATTTCCACCCGTATTCTGCACACGAGTCTCCCTCGTCTGATTTTGCATGAACTGCAAAAAGCTCCTAAACATTCCATCATTCATCGTTTGCTCGGTAACGTTGTTTACAGGAGGAATATTGCCTTCCTGTTGCACGTTCCCCTGGGTGGTGATCAAAGGTGTCTCCACGGTCTGATTTACTCCATTATTAACGTTCTCAGCTGCCATTCTTAAATACTGCCATAAAACAAGGGTTAATAGTCATGTCATATATTATCCCTATACTCTGACCGACCAAATAAACACCAAATAAACTTAGTCAGGTCATACTAGCGAAGGAATTCCCCGTCTCTCCCCTCCTAGTTCTTGTCTCACATCTCAGCCAGGGATCATATCCCTAAGCTCTGATACCAACTGTGACGCCCCCAAAATAGGTATACAACACCCATTCTGAGTCGCCAAATACATGGTACAGAAAGCAAACTACAACTTCAATAATACAATTGTCGTGCAAAATACGACAACACATACTGTGAGTTTAAATACAAATATTGTCTTCTAGACAATATCCACACTCAAATAAATCCTCATTACAATTATTCAAACACTATTTTACAGAAATAGTGAGGACTGCTAAAACATCTTTCTAGAACCATCACTCCATACCCCGACTAGATCCTGCTATGTTCTCACCTCCTGAGAAGAAAAATGGAACAAAAAGGAAAAGGGTGAGCTCAACTAGCCCAGTAAAGAATATTATGACTAAGATAATATACAAACAAATTATCGTTAGTCTTCAACAGGGAAAAATCTGATAGAATATAATCGACAACAAGTTTTAGATCAACAACTGCAGCGGAAACAGCAAACCATTAGAAGAGTCAAGTAGAGAAAGAATTCTACTATCTTCTAAGATTTAAAAGTCCATCATCAATATTTTATCCCTGTAACATCAATTAATAATCATCTTTATCCAAATATTCATCTTTGCACTACAGGCCAAAGATATTCATTTGTATCACCTGTCAGTCATGTTCATCTCAACACCTGTTCATCTTTGCACTACAGGCCAAAGATATTCATCAAGTAATCATACATCTTTGCACTACAGGCCAAAGATATTCATTAATATCATCATTTAGGACTGAGGATGATGAAAAATATCTTAAAGAGAACGAATCCAATGAGACAGAAGGACAAATAGTAGGGATTCGTATAACAGTTTATCCAAGATCAATAATACTTCATAATAATCAATTGTGAAGCAGAATTCAAAAATAAAGATCAAAACATGGATACAATCAAAGATAGTAACCATAATAGACATCTTGGACAAAAAGGAAAAATTTTATTTTTCGGTGAATAGTGCCGTATTCGTGAATAGTGCCGTATACGTGAATAGTGCCGTATACGTGAATAGTAACCCCGACACAAAAAGTTCCAAATTTGATAAAAACTCATATCAATATTTCAGCATAATGATATTGAAGAAAATAATATCATTTAAGAAGAAAATAATATCCCTTACCTCAAAATATCAGTACTTCTGGTCGGAATACCGGTATAAGGCTGAAAGAAACTTGCTCTGATGAATAGAAACTCTCAAAGTATCTAAATACTCACAAAATACACTCAATAATCTAGAGAGAGAAAGAGAGAAAACTTGTTTCTGGTGTGATTTTCAATTCTAACTTAGCCCTCTATTTATAGGAAAATTTTAGTAGGTTTGACCTGCAACCTGATGGCTTTACCTGCTACTATTCCCACCCACCACATTTGAAATATAATTCAGCACATTTCTTCACCAACCACAAGTGGGGCCCACCAATTCTAGAATTTTCCATCAAAATGATAAACTCCGAAAATTCAACAATTTCTGAACCAGTCATCTCGTAAAATTCATAATAAATCATACGTTCATTTTTAACGGTTCAAAATTTGTGGACATATACTCAACTTATATATGTATAACATATCCAAAAATTACCACGATCCAACGGTCGGATTAAAAATTATAACACCCGCAATATTTCTCAAAAACCCTGATTTTTAATACCTCCATTCCGACAAAAATACTGATAAAACACCTCAACATTAACTCCTTCATTTTTAACCACAAAAATATATCCCTCATTTATATCCACATAAAATAAATATTTCCTTATCATATGAATCAATAATTAATTATTCACAAATAATATTACAGAATCACATTTATGACAACCAGGCCGTTCCCAGGAAAGAGGGGGCTTTCCAATAAGGATTTCTCCTTACTGGCGCGCAATTAGATGACCAAACCTCTCCTTAGACAGAACTTTCTAGACATTGCCAATAATGTTATCTAATAATATTATTCAAATAATATGAATTATTGATCTGATAATGGAAAATACTGTGCAGCAACAATTATTGAAACAACAATAATATAAAATATCAATGCAACAATTATTGAATCAATAAAATAAAATATTGAACAATAACTACTGTAACAATTATTGAGTAGTGCCTTCTTACGTAAGAATCAATAATTGGTGCAATACCGTGTGCTACTGTATTTTAACCACCGGGTATTCCAACAGTATTAACGGTAACAACTACGCCGTTATTTATACTTGTCGTTTTCTTCATCCAATCGCTTTCCGTTATGGGGCCCACACAAGGCTGCGCCGTCGTACGAATATTCCCCGACAGCAAGAATATTCCACGACCAAACGAATATTCCCCGACAAAATGAATATTTTATAACCACTTGCTTATTTTGCAAAATTTGCACATTTCACCCATAACCAAAGTATTATATCAAATTAACCCCTTATTATTCACAATAATATTTAGAGAAAATTTGATTTTATTCATTAATAAGTTGGGGTCTTACAACCTCCCCTCCTTATGAAATTTCGTCCTCGAAATTGACGTACGTACCTGATGTTTCAAAAAGGTGAGGATACCTCGCTTTCATTTCTGATTCCAACTCCCAGGTCATTTCTTCAATAGCATGGTTTCTCCACAAAACCTTAACTTGTGGTATAACCTTCGTGCGTAGGACATGCTCTTTCCTATCCAAGATCTTAACAGGTACCTCCTCGTACGTTAAATCTTCAGCTATCTCGTCTGGTTCTAACTCAATAATGTGGTTCGGGTCTTTAACATATTTACGAAGCATAGATATGTGAAAAACATTATGAACACGAGACATGCTTGGAGGTAATGCGAGTCTATATGCCACATTTCCTATTCGCTCAAGAATCTCAAATGGACCAACAAATCTTGGATTGAGCTTTCCTCTCTTCCCAAATCTTGTAACTCCCTTCCATGGTGCAACACGTAATAATACATGATCCCCAATATTAAATTCCACGTCCTTCCGATGAAGATCCGCATAACTCTTTTGTCGATCCTGTGCCGTTTGTATACGTTGTCGAATCGTTTGGATCTTCTCTGTAGTAATGCGTACCAACTCTGGTCCCAACAATGTTGCTTCACCCACCTCGTCCCAGCATACTGGAGAACGACATTTTCTTCCATACAACGCCTCGAATGGAGCCACACCTATGCTCGCCTGATAACTGTTGTTGTAGGAGAATTCCACCAATGGTAGGTACTTATCCCAACTCCCTTTGAGATCTAGGACACAAAGTCTTAATAGATCTTCAAGAGTTTGAATAGTCCTCTCTGATTGTCCGTCCGTTTGAGGATGGTATGCCGAACTGAATCGTAAATCCGTGCCCATAGCTTTCTGCAAGCTAACCCAAAATCGTGAAGTGAATCTTGGGTCACGATCCGAAACTATGGATACTGGCATGCCATGCAATCTCACAATCTCGTTCACGTACATACTAGCAAGACGTTCAAGGGAATAAGTCTCACGTATCGGCAAGAAATGAGCGGACTTGGTTAATCTATCAACAATAACCCAAATCGCATCTATGCCTTGAGAAACCTTGGGAAGACCCGTAACAAAATCCATAGTAATGTGTTCCCACTTCCATTTCGGGATCTCAAGTGGTTGCAATGGACCCTTTGGCACTTGATGCTCCGCCTTTACACGTTGACAAGTTAAACATCTCGAGATAAACTCCGCGATCTCTCTTTTCATATTGCTCCACCAAAATGTATGTCGAAGATCGTGATACATTTTGGTACTCCCAGGATGGATTGCAAACGGTGTGTTGTGTGCCTCCATCATTATTCTATGCTTCAAGTCAAAATCGTTAGGAACACAAAGTCTGGAGTTGACTCGAAGTATTCCTTCTTCATCGATTCTTGCTTCTGGAATAGCACCTTCTTGCACTTTCTTCTTCATACGCATCAGCTCCATGTCCGTAGCTTGAGCAGCTTTAACTTTATCGATTAAAGTCGGTTCTACTCGTATATTTGATATCATCATGTGGGTACTTGGAGCCTTCATCTCTATCTCCATCCTTTGCAAGTCATACAAAATGGGCCTTTGTGTTAACAACATTGCACTCGTACCCGCATATGATCTTCTACTCAATGCGTCAGCTACTACGTTTGCTTTTCCAGGATGGTATTGGATGGTATGATCGTAATCTTTCAACAGCTCGAGCCAACGTCGCTGCCGCATGTTGAGTTCCTTTTGGGTGAAGAAATATTTGAGGCTTTTATGATCTGTATAGATCTCCACTTTCTCCCCATACAGGTAGTGTCTCCAGATCTTCAACGCAAAAACGACTGCTGCCAACTCCAAATCATGAGTAGGATAATTCCTCTCATATTCTTTGAGTTGTCGTGAGGCATAGGCTATGACTTTCCCATGTTGCATGAGAACACATCCTAACCCTTTGCCTGAAGCATCGCTGTAGATAACAAATCCATCCGAACCAGATGGTATTGTCAGAACAGGTGCCGAAATGAGTCTCCTCTTGAGTTCTTGGAAACTCTTCTCGCATTCCTCACTCCATACGAATTTTGTATCTTTCCGAGTCAGCTGAGTTAACGGAGTAGCGATTCGAGAAAATTCTTCCACAAATCTCCGATAATAACCAGCTAAGCCCAGAAAGCTACGTATTTCGATTACCGACTTAGATTGCTCTCAACTGTGACTCATATCCCAACCTTGGATAGCACGTCACAATGACACCTATCAGTTTACTACCGCACGAATATGGCGTCCCCTACGGAGAGTTTGGCTTCAGTACATTCCGTAAAGGAAGTCACCAGATAAAGGCTCGGGTACAAACTTCTACAGTTAGGTTTTTAACTCCTGAAGTTCAATAGGAGCCATTCGATATGAGATTTTAGAAGTGAGTTTTGTACCAGATTCAAAGATGATATAAAATTTAATATCACGCGTAGGCCAAGAAATTCTTCAGGAAATACGTCAGGAAACAAACAACAGAAATATCACTCAAATCTGACGTATTTTTGTTCAAGTCCATGACATAGCTAAGAAAGCTTGACATCCGTTTTTCAATAAACGAATGACTTTACGGCTTGATATGAAAGAGTTTGACTTCAATGGTTTGGTTGCTTGAATTTGAATAACAGGTTGCTTAGGAATATGAAAACTAACAACCTTACGAAAGCAATCAATTTTGGCATGATGAGTAGTTAACCAATCAATTCCTAAAATCACATCAAAAGCAAGTATCTTTAAAGAGATAAGATCAACAGGTAATGTGATAGTGCCAACTTGGATCATGCAAGATTTATAAACTGTAGATGTAACGAAGGTTTCACCCAACGGAGTTTCAACAGATAAGTTAAAGTCCAATTTCTCCGGAGTCAAGTTTAAACGTTGAGCACAAGCAGGAGAGATAAAAGAATGGGTAGAACCGGTATCTAATAAGGTATAGACTTCGCAAAAATTAACTAACCCGTGCTAACTTCGTTCGGGTTCCTCGCATTCTGACCAGTCACAAAAAATGCTCTTCCAGAAACCGCTGATTTCGACTTATCCGGGACAACTTTTGGAGTCACCATCCCCGCTGAACTTGGTTTTGCTACAGAACACTCTCGAGCTATATGACCCTCCTTTCCACAGTTATAACATACCTTCGATTATTGTGGGCAGTTTGGGCTGATATGTCCCTCTTTCCCACATTTGTAACATACGACCGGTGGTCGTTCTCCTCCCCTAGAAACAGTTGATGTTTGTGCTGACGTCTTCACGTTATCATTGTTGTACCTTCTCTTCTTGAAATCTCCTCCCGACTCGCTCCTTCTATTATCACGACCACGATTACCACCAGAGTGGTTACCGCTTTTGTCCGAATGTTTTCCTCCCTGCTGGTTTTCATTGCTTCGATGACTGCCGCCACCGGTATGACCCTGGTTGTGGTCCCTCGGTTGCACATACTCATTATCTCGCTCTAATAATTGAGCCCTATTTACAACATCTGAATATAAAGAAAATTTATGAGAGATAAGATATTGTCGAATCTCGGGTTTTAGACCTCTCAGAAACATCCTTGTCATTCGTTCCTCATTTTCGACCAAATGAGGTGCAAACCTGGATAACTCTGCAAACTTCGCCTCGTACTGGGACACCGTCATGTTGTTTTGTTCCAGTCTGATAAACTCTACCTCCTTCATATGACGAATACTTTCAGGAAAGTACTTGTCATTGAACAGTTTTTGAAATGTTTCCCAGGACATGTTGAGTGCGTCAGGCTGGGTACGCTTCACAGACTCCCACCAGTAGTCTGCCTCACCGCGGAACATAAAGGTGGCGAATGGAACCTTCTGTTCCTCCGTGCATCCCAAGACATCGAATATCTTGGTAATTTGCTTGACCCACGTTTCCGCCATGATCGGATCCGGCTTTCCCTTAAATTCTGGTGGTCCCAATTCTTTGAACTGCTTAGCTGTGACAAACCGCGCGTTATCATTTCCACCCGTATTCTGCACACGAGTCTCCCTCGTCTGATTTTGCATGAACTGCAAAAAGCTCCTAAACATTCCATCATTCATCGTTTGCTCGGTAACGTTGTTTACAGGAGGAATATTGCCTTCCTGTTGCACGTTCCCCTGGGTGGTGATCAAAGGTGTCTCCACGGTCTGATTTACTCCATTATTAACGTTCTCAGCTGCCATTCTTAAATACTGCCATAAAACAAGGGTTAATAGTCATGTCATATATTATCCCTATACTCTGACCGACCAAATAAACACCAAATAAACTTAGTCAGGTCATACTAGCGAAGGAATTCCCCGTCTCTCCCCTCCTAGTTCTTGTCTCACATCTCAGCCAGGGATCATATCCCTAAGCTCTGATACCAACTGTGACGCCCCCAAAATAGGTATACAACACCCATTCTGAGTCGCCAAATACATGGTACAGAAAGCAAACTACAACTTCAATAATACAAATGTCGTGCAAAATACGACAACACATACTGTGAGTTTAAATACAAATATTGTCTTCTAGACAATATCCACACTCAAATAAATCCTCATTACAATTATTCAAACACTATTTTACAGAAATAGTGAGGACTGCTAAAACATCTTTCTAGAACCATCACTCCATACCCCGACTAGATCCTGCTATGTTCTCACCTCCTGAGAAGAAAAATGGAACAAAAAGGAAAAGGGTGAGCTCAACTAGCCCAGTAAAGAATATTATGACTAAGATAATATACAAACAAATTATCGTTAGTCTTCAACAGGGAAAAATCTGATAGAATATAATCGACAACAAGTTTTAGATCAACAACTGCAGCGGAAACAGCAAACCATTAGAAGAGTCAAGTAGAGAAAGAATTCTACTATCTTCTAAGATTTAAAAGTCCATCATCAATATTTTATCCCTGTAACATCAATTAATAATCATCTTTATCCAAATATTCATCTTTGCACTACAGGCCAAAGATATTCATTTGTATCACCTGTCATTCATGTTCATCTCAACACCTGTTCATCTTTGCACTACAGGCCAAAGATATTCATCAAGTAATCATACATCTTTGCACTACAGGCCAAAGATATTCATTAATATCATCATTTAGGACTGAGGATGATGAAAAATATCTTAAAGAGAACGAATCCAATGAGACAGAAGGACAAATAGTAGGGATTCGTATAACAGTTTATCCAAGATCAATAATACTTCATAATAATCAATTGTGAAGCAGAATTCAAAAATAAAGATCAAAACATGGATACAATCAAAGATAGTAACCATAATAGACATCTTGGACAAAAGGAAAAATTTTATTTTTCGGTGAATAGTGCCGTATTCGTGAATAGTGTCGTATACGTGAATAGTGCCGTATACATGAATAGTAATCCCGACACAAAAAGTTCCAAATTTGATAAAAACTCATATCAATATTTTAGCATAATGATATTGAAGAAAATAATATCATTTAAGAAGAAAATAATATCCCTTACCTCAAGATATCAGTACTTCTGGTCGGAATACCGGTATAAGGCTGAAAGAAACTTGCTCTGATGAATAGAAACTCTCAAAGTATCTAAATACTCACAAAATACACTCAATAATCTAGAGAGAGAAAGAGAGAAAACTTGTTTCTGGTGTGATTTTCAATTCTAACTTAGCCCTCTATTTATAGGAAAATTTTAGTAGGTTTGACCTGCAACCTGATGGCTTTACCTGCTACTATTCCCACCCACCACATTTGAAATATAATTCAGCACATTTCTTCACCAACCACAAGTGGGGCCCACCAATTCTAGAATTTTCCATCAAAATGATAAACTCCGAAAATTCAACAATTTCTGAACCAGTTATCTCGTAAAATTCATAATAAATCATACGTTCATTTTTAACGGTTCAAAATTTGTGGACATATACTCAACTTATATATGTATAACATATCCAAAAATTACCACGATCCAACGGTCGGATTAAAAATTATAACACCCGCAATATTTCTCAAAAACCCTGATTTGATTTTTAATACCTCCATTCCGATAAAAATACTGATAAAACACCTCAACATTAACTCCTTCATTTTTAACCACAAAAATATATCCCTCATTTATATCCACATAAAATAAATATTTCCTTATCATATGAATCAATAATTAATTATTCACAAATAATATTACAGAATCACATTTATGACAACCAGGCCGTTCCCAGGAAAGAGGGGGCTTTCCAATAAGGATTTCTCCTTACTGGCGCGCAATTAGATGACCAAACCTCTCCTTAGACAGAACTTTCTAGACATTGCCAATAATGTTATATAATAATATTATTCAAATAATATGAATTATTGATCTGATAATGAAAAATACTATGCAGCAACAATTATTGAAACAACAATAATATAAAATATCAATGCAACAATTATTGAATCAATAAAATAAAATACTGAACAATAACTACTGTAACAATTATTGAGTAGTGCCTTCTTACGTAAGAATCAATAATTGGTGCAATACCGCGTGCTACTGTATTTTAACCACCGGGTATTCTAACAGTATTAACGGTAACAACTACGCCGTTATTTATACTTGTCGTTTTCTTCATCCAATCGCTTTCCGTTATGGGGCCCACACAAGGCTGCGCCGTCGTACGAATATTCCCCGACAGTAAGAATATTCCACGACCAAACGAATATTCCCCGACAAAATGAATATTTTATAACCACTTGCTTATTTTGCAAAATTTGCACATTTCACCCATAACCAAACTATTATATCAAATTAGCCCCTTATTATTCACAATAATATTTAGAGAAAATTTGATTTTATTCATTAATAAGTTGGGGTCTTACATATAGTATGTGATTAAGGGTCAAGGGTTGACCAGATAAACTATATCAGTCATAAACCCTAATAATATTTTAAGAACATCGACGTTCAGTTAGAAAACCCTAACGGTTGTTAAGAAACCCTAGCACCAGTTCTGGAAACCCTAGTTTCAGTTTCGAGAATCCAAAACCCTAATTCGGAGTATTAAAACCCTAATTATTCAACTGGAGACCCTAATATACAATTAGAGAAACCCTAATTATTAATTTATAGAGTTTAATGTTAATTAGGAAACCTTAACCCTAATTAGCAAACTTGAATGTGATTAGAAAACTTTACTATAATTAGGGAACCCTAATTATAATTTCCTATTTTTAGAACCTAATTAGAAAATCCTAGAATTTAAATTTGTGTAATCTTATGGTCAAACCCTAAGGGTCAAACCCTAAGGGTTGTGACAAATTACCTTTACGCCATTCACTTTATAAGTCTAATGACCAAACTACCCTTTTTTTATTTTAATGAGGTGGAGTGTAGATCTAGCCCTAGTAAGTGGTTGGTGACTAACCCTAAGCTATGCCATGTGCCTATATACTAAAAATCTCAGCCAACTTACTATAATAGATTCATTAAATCAAAAATCAAAGGATAAAAGTAAGTAAAGTAACTTACTTTACTTCTCATACTTGCCAAGACCTTCTCTCTCTATAATTTTCGAAATCTTGAGTGAGAGAGTGTGGGAAACAAAGCTCAGAACACTTCATAGCTTGACAAGGATCAGAATCAAAAGTCAGATTTAAGATCAAAGCTAGAAAAGGTATAAAAACCCTAAATTTCAAAATCCTTAGATTTGATGTTAGATGTAATGATTTATTATTTAATGTTGTGTAATAAGGTGTCTTTTAGTGATCTGAGTTGTTAAATCCCAGATCCATAACATCAAAATGCTCGGAATTGATGATTTTATAAATTTGGAAAAATATTAAAATGTGGCCTGACAGTCATATGTCAGAGGCCTTAGATCTTTCTCTATTTTTGATATTTGTTGTTTTATGTTATAAATGTGTTCTATGTCATGAGGACTTTGATCTGAAACTAGAAACATGGCTAGATCATGAGTAGATTGAGAGATATGAGCAGTCAAACTGCGTTGAGCAGCCAAACTGCGTTGACCAGTCATGGAGACTGAGTTTCTGGGTAACCCAGAAACCCAGATCTCGTCTGACAACGTCTTCTGAGCCCTTGATCTTGCAATATGTTAGTGTTTTGGTTATTTGGTTGTTTGATCCTTGTAGTCTGACATGAGGAGTACAAATCCATGTCCTTCGATCACCCAGACCCTAAACAGAATAGTAGCAAATCATGGTCAAACTGCGTTGACCGATCAGCCTGAAGAACAATCTGGAAAACCCAGATTCTTCAAAACCCGTTTTCTCTGACAATGTTTTACCAGCCTTAATCTTTCTGGTGTTATGATGTTATTATGTTACGATGCTATATAATTGTACCCTGTCATGTGGTCTTCAAGATCGAACCTTTAGATCACACAAACAATACATAGTCTGCATGTTACTTGGACTGTTCTTCATTTTTGGAAAACCCAGAAATGAAGAACAGTGTCTGACATGATTTTGTAAGGTCTTTATCTTACAGATATATTGTTGTTTGGTCATGGAATCAGTCACTAATTGTAGAATTACATTTATACTATGGCATGAACACTTAAGCAGCCCAGAAAACATAAAGATCATGAATATAACACCGGTCAAAGTGTGTACCTTGAACTCTGGCATGATGTTCTGGGTTTCCTCAAGAACAGCCCAAGAACACCTATAGCGACAGTTTCGTCGCTATAGGGCCCTTTAGTAACACTTATTTTCGGAAAATAATTATTTTTATTAAATAAATCAAAATAAATAGTTTTTAATTATTAAAAAACATAATAAATTCCTAAAAATTATTTTAAAGTCTAAAAATTAGTTTTTAATTATTTGAGTATATTTGATAAATATTTAATATTTTTAGAATATAAATGGTATTTAATTTATTTAATTATAATATTAAACAAATTATTTAAAAATGATTTTAATACATGAAAAATCATGAAAAATTATATTATGGTATAAGAAAATATTTTAAGTTATTTTTTATGACTTTTAATATTTTGTGATGAATTTTATTAATTAATTAATATTAATGATAATTAATTTATTTATTAAATGTATTAAATAAATTATAGAAAAATATAATTAATGATTTAAAAATCATATAAAAATGATTTAAGTGTTATAAAATTATTTTAAGTTATAAAATATAACTTTTGATATTTTGTCATGAAAAATATTAATATTTAATATTAATGGCGATTATCGGATAATGAATTTAAAGGTTTAAAAATCATATAAATATGATTTTAAGGTATTAAAAATACTTTGATATATTATAAATATATTATAATATTATGTTATAATTTTTATTAATATTTAGTATTAAATAAATATTAATGATAAAGAAATTATGTGGTATTTAAATCATATAAATATGTTATTAATGATTTAAAATTCATGATAAATGTTAATAATTACTTGAAAATTATTGTGAGCCTATGAAAATTATTCTAACTGAATAATTAATTGTCTAAGTTAATTGTGTTGCGTTTAGACAGAGTTTAATTAAATTTAAACTCGACAATTGTCCGATTAGGCCGTCGGGATGTTAGAATTGTGCCAAACTTGACTCAGACAGTAAAAGTTTGACTTGAGGATAGGTCGTATGTGTGTTATAGACTGATAGGGTTATGTGATAATGTGTATAGATTATTTTAAATGCTATGATGATATTATTCTAATGTGTAGATCGATATTATTTATATATTAGGTTCAGACAAAGCTTATTAAATTGCATAGCGGTAATCAACGGTTCAGGTAAGCTTTTCTTAACTCTACTAAGAGTTGTTTCATTCAGATATATTTATGGTTAGTCATTGCTGATTGCCATGTAAAATTGTACTATGTACATATTGTATGTATAAGTCAGGTATGAAAGGATGATCACCTTCATTACCATTCGGTTCAGATATATTTGTTCATTTTTAATACTTGTTCAGTTAAAAGTTTGTTCGTGCTAATTCACAACTACATTGTTGAATTATAGCCTGCTTATTATTCAGACTCTTTCAATCATGATATATCCTTAAATAAAATTTAAACATTGCTGGGCAACTTTCATGCTCACCCTTGCTATATCATGATAAAACATTGCAGATTAATACGAATGCGTCGGATACAAGGAAAAGTCAAAGCCAAGTTCAGCTTGGGTCTATGTATGCAGCTAGATTTGTAACTGGATTATATTATAATAACATTGTATGTTAGATAGGATTTTGATTAAGGTTTTATGTAAGGTTCTCGACCTTGGGGATAGTGTGAAATATTTAATGTATAGACAATTTATGTTTATATCTTCCGCAATAGTTAGAAATAGTGCACCAGATCCGTGGTGATTTAGGACCAGGATTTGGGGCGCTACAATTGGTTTCAAAGTTGTTGGTTATAAACCTAGGGTAGAGTTACCTTAGACTAATAACCGCAGTGATTAGGATAAGATCTAACTCACATAGAGTTAGTGTGTCAGTAAGATTCAAAGACGAATCTCGGTAAGTTGTAAAGATACGGAGTTCCCTAACTCTGATAGTAAAGGTGACTAGTAGTGGCGAATAGATAGAGTCTAAAAGACTAAAAGTGCAGGGATAAGAGATCGTAAAATAAAACAATCAAGATATAGAAATGAATCATAATATATACGATGAGATCACCTCGTGATCTGATAAGGAGATAGCAGGGAAAAGAATCAGTCTAATGATTAAAAAGTTTACAGCAAAGATTGCTGGGTATGTTGTACTATGAATCAGTACAGATTCAGGAAAGGATTATGAATACGAATTTAATGAAATTCGTATTGAGAAGGGAGTTAGGATTAAGTTGGGATTTTCAATTGAGGACTCATGTCAGCAACCGAGTTTGGTGTAACAACTACTTATTTTCTTACACTAATAATCATTGAAATGTCTGTGTCACGCTATTTGCTATATACCTGTTGAGAAGGTGATTCTTTTCTAAGGTATATAACCGATAAGTAGGGTATAGTTAGAGAACATAAGGTTAAGTACGAGTTCTTAAAACGCATACTTATGGTACGTTCGTGACTCGTGATTATATGAAATGTTTATGAACCCCTCAGCGAATGGACGCCAAAGGTCTAACTAGGACAGGTTCTTAAACTCATATGATTGTGAAAAGTTCCTGAACTCATAAGTTCGACGAACTGGGTATAGACATGTGTAATTGGAGTATTGAGAATTATAGGAATAGATAGGTTACTAAGTAATTGATCATTAGTGGAGATATAAGTTTTCCAAAACTCCTAGCTATGCTAGACTTCGAAATTTTGATATCAAGCTAAATACGCACTATGTGCTTTTAAAAATATGTAGACTCGTAATCATTTTTGAAACGATTTAAAGTATAGTCTATGCTACTTATTTCGGCTAAACGCAAATGATTTGAAATATCAAAATATATTTTTATTTAACCCTCATGTACCATGTAACCTGGTGCAAAAATGATAAAAAGTTGATAGAGTTATAAATACAGGAATACATAGTGTGAATTTGATCTGAAATCATTATTCCACTATTGTATGATGTGTTATGACAAAGTCATGCGATGACGGCATCCTCAAACGGATTGTTAATACATTATGGCATCATGACATCATTCTCAAAAATGTTTTCAAAATTTTAAATTGCCAACGGGGTTTGGCTACACCTAAATAATTCGATTGAATTGAATTATTGATACGAGTCTACGCTATTCGATTCAGCTAGACTAATGTTATGAAAACTCTAAGTGTTCATTGAAAGAAATTTCTCGAACCAAATTGTTTTGGTGCGAAATCCGATAAGATTGAGGTAAGAAAATTTTATGCGCCCAAGGCGGATAAGAGGAACAATAAAATGGTTCCGACCAGCAGTACTTGATCAGTACAGGGCATATCGGGCTAATCACCCTTTGTGTCCGTAAGTTATGACGGTTTGCAGATGAATTTCCATAAAACCTTTGCGAAAATGACAGACAATAGTATATATGACTCCTCAGCACAAATTGAAATTTTTTACTCTTATGAGTGGTGTTTTGGGTAGCATGTGATGCTGTGGATGAATGGTGTATGGAGCATGGTGTAAGGTGTAAGGTAAATTTCGGGGACAAAATTCTTAGAAGAAGGGGTGAATGTAATAACCCGAGAATTTAGAAATTTATTAAAATCTTAAAAGATTGAATAAAGGTTAAATAATAGACTTAGACAGAAAATAAGTGTATGTATTTAACATTTTTAGGAATAAATTTTGTGAAATTAAAAACTTTTGGTTAAGGTTTACAGTGTTAAGGGTATACATGTATATGTTCTATGTGTATGGTCATATATGTGTACAGTATGTGATTAAGGGTCAAGGGTTGACCAGATAAACTATATCAGTCATAAACCCTAATAATATTTTAAGAACCTCGACGTTCAGTTAGAAAATCCTAACTATTGTTAAGAAACCCTAGCACCGGTTCTGGAAACCCTAGTTTCAGTTTCGGGAATCCAAAACCCTAATTCAGAGTATTAAAACCCTAATTGTTCAACTGGAGACCCTAATGTACAATTAGAGAAAACCTAATTATTAATTTATAGAGTTTAATGTTAATTAGGAAACTTTAACCCTAATTAGCAAACTTGAATATGATTAGTAAACTTTACTATAATTAGGGAACCCTAATTATAATTTCCTATTTTTAGAACGTAATTAGAAAATTCTAGAATTTAAATTTGTGTAATCTTAGGGTCAAACCCTAAGGGTTGTGACAAGTTATCTTTACGCCATCCACTTTATAAGTCTAATGATCAAACTACCCTTTTTATTATTTTAATGAGGTGGAGTGTAGATCTAGCCCTAGTAAGTGGTTGGTGACTAACCCTAAGCTATGCCATGTGCCTATATACTAAAAATCTCAGCCAACTTGCTATAATAGATTCATTAAATCAAAAATCAAATGATAAAAGTAAGTAAAGTTACTTACTTTACTTCAAATACTTGCCAAGACCTTCTCTCTCTACAATTTTTGAAATCTTAAGTGAGAGAGTGTGGGAAACAAAGCTCAGAACACTTCATAGCTTGCCAAGGATCAGAATCAAAAGTCAGATTTAAGATCAAAGCTGGAAAAGGTATAAAAACCCTAATTTTCAAAATCCTTAGATTTGATGTTAGATGTTATGATTTGTTGTTTAATGTTGTGTAATAAGGTGTCTTTTAGTTATCTGGGTTGTTAAATCCCAGATCTATAACATCAAAATACTCGGAATTGATGATTTTAGAAATCTGGAAAAATGTTAAAAGGTGGCTTGACAGTCATATGTCAGAGGCCCTAGATCTTTCTCTATTTTTGATATTTGTTGTTTTATGTTATAAATGTGTTCTATGTCATGAGGACTTTGATCTGAAACTAGAAACATGGCCAGATCATGAGTAGATTGAGAGATATAAGCAGTCAAACTGCGTTGACCAGTCATGGAGACTGAGTTTCTGGGTAATTAACCCAGAAACCCAGATCTCGTCTGACAACGTCTTCTGAGCCCTTGATCTTGCAATATGTTAGTGTTTTGGTTATGTGGTTGTTTGATCCTTGTAGTCTGACATGAGGAGTACAAATCCATGTCCTTAGATCACCCAGACCCTGAACATATTAGTAGCAAATCATGGTCAAACTGCGTTGACCGATCAGCCTGAAGAACAATCTGAAAAACCCAGATTCTTCAAAACCCGTTTTCTCTGACAATGTTTTACCAGCCTTAATCTTTCTGGTGTTATGATGTTATTATGTTATGATGCTATATAATTGTACCCTGTCATGTGGTCTTAAACATCGAACCTTTAGATCACACAAACAATACATAGTCTGTAAGTTACAAGGATTGAAAGGTAGACATTTGGACTGTTCTTCATTTCTGGAAAACCCAGAAATGAAGAACAGTGTCTGACATGATTTTGTAAGTTCTATATCTTACAGATCTGTTGTTGTTTGGTCATGGAATCAGTCACTAATTGTAGAATTACATTTATACTATGGCATGAACACTTAAGCAGCCCAAAACACTTAAAGATCACGAATATAGCACCGGTCAAAGTGTGTACCTTGAACTCTGACATGATGTTCTGGGTTTCCTCAAGAACAGCCCAAGAACACCTATAGCGACAGTTTCGTCGCTATAGGGCCCTTTAGTGACACTTATTTTTAGAAAATAATTATTTTTATTAAATAAATCGAAATAAATAGTTTTTAATTATTAAAAATACATAATAAATTCCTAAAAAATATTTTAAAGTCCAAAAATTAGTTTTTAATTATTTTGAGTATATTTCATAAATATTTAATATTTTTGGAATATAAATGGTATTTAATTTATTTAATTATAATATTAAATAAATTATTTAAAAATAATTTTAATACATAAAAAATCATAAAAAATTATATTATGGTATAAGAAAATATTTTAAGTTATTTTTTATGACTTTTAATATTTTGTGATAAATTTTATTAATTAATTAATATTAATGGTAATTAATTTATTTACTAAATGTATTAAATAAATTATAGAAAAATAGAATTAATGATTTAAAAATTATATAAAAATAATTTAAGTGTTAGAAAATTATTTTAAGTTATAAAATATAACTTTTGATATTTTGTCATGAAAAACATTAATATTTAATATTAATGGCAATTAACGGATAATGGATTTAAAGGTTTAAAAATATTAAAAATACTTTGATATATTATAAATATATTATAATATTATGTTATGATTTTTATTAATATTTAGTATTAAATAAATATTAATAATAAAGGAATTATATGGTATTTAAATCATATAAATATGTTATTAATGATTTAAAATTCATGATAAATGTTAATAATTACTTGAAAATTATTATGAGCCTATGAAAATTATTCTAACTGAATAATTAATTATCTAAGTTAATTGTGTTGCGTTTAGACAGAGTTTAATTAAACTTAAACTCGACAATTGTCCGATTAGGCCGTCGGGATGTTAGAATTGTGCCAAACTCGACTCAGACAGTAAAAGTTTGACTTGAGGATAGGTTATATGTGTGTTATAGACTGATAGGGTTATGTGATAATGTGTTTAGATTATTTTAAACATTGTGATGATATTATTCTAATGTGTAGATCGATATTATTTATATATTAGGTTCAGACAAAACTTATTAAATTGCATAGCGGTAATCAACAGTTCAGGCAAGTTTTTCTTAACTCTACTGAGAGTTGTTTCATTCAGATATGCTTATGATTAATCATTGTTGATTGCCATGTAAAATTATACTCTGTACATATTGTATGTATAAGTCAGGTATGAAAGGCTGATCACCTTCATTACCATTCGGTTCAGATATATTTGTTCATGTTTAATACTTATTCAATCAAAAGTTTGTTCGTGCTAATTCACAACTACATTGTTGAATTATAGCCTGCTTATTATTCAGACTTTTTCAATCATGATATATCCTTAAATAAAATTTAAACATTGTTGGGCAACTTTCATATTCACCCTTGCTATATCATGATAAAATATTTTAGATTAAGACGAATGCGTTGGATACAAGGAAAAGTCAAAGCCAAGTTCAGCTTGGGTCTATGTATGCAGCTAGATTTATAACAGGATTGTATTATAATAACATTGTATGTTAGGCAGGATTTTGATTAAGGTTTTATGTAAGGTTCTCGACCTTGGGGATAGTGTGAAATATTTAATGTATAGACAATTTATGTTTATATCTTCCGCAATAGTTAGAAATAGTGCACCAGATCCGTGGTGATTTAGGACCCGAATTTGGGAGCGCTACAGGTGTGTTCACCCATGTAATCACTGGCATAGACCAGTTCTGTAAGCATAATTATGAAATACACTTCACAATTTTACTATCTTGGAAATCACTACAATATACAACAATTTACATTAAAATATATTTATAACAATGAAAATATTAAATTTTTATATATACACGATGTTTAACTTACGTGCTTTCTAGAGGAGAACGGATCTGTATGAGAATGCGATCATCCGGATTAGCCGGGGCCTTCGACACATGATTAGGGCCCCGACCCAACCCGCGCTTTCGTGCTGCTGATTCAGAAGACATCTATAAATAAAAAAATTTAGGATGTTAGTATGAGTTATAAATGAAAGGTACATAAACATGTCAAGGATATAGAGAACATGTATATATGTGATTGTATGTAATACAATTAAAACTAAACATACATTTTATAGAAAAGGACAAAATAGTTAACTACGACGACTATAAATAAAAGGTACATAAACATGTGAAGAATATAGAGAACATTCATATATGTAATTCATTGTAATACAATTAAAACTAAACATACATTTTAATGAAAATCGTTGTCTGAGTCAGAATCATTTTGTACAAATATCGGAGATTCATAACCATCTTCTTCTTCAGATTATGTGTCAGTGTCAGTCAATAACTCTTCCTCAGTATCACTGTCATCTGGCACAATAACTGTCTCGGGATCCAATTCATCAGGTTCATCTCTACCCTCTAACTGGATTAGTTCATTGTTGTCCTCTATATTTATTATAGAAGGTCTATGAAGTAGCTCCTCTTGGTAGAAATCTCCGTCTATTACTTGGATACGACTGCGCGCGGGAGTATGAATTACAACTTGCCAATCTGTAGGCGGTCTATCCCTTTTCCTAATAGGACTAGGAGTATAGTATACTTGTACTATTTGAGTTGGTAAAACAAACGGTTCGTTGGAGTACGCAGACCTATGGAGGCCAATATCGAAGATTCCATGTCTGTCAACACGTATCCTTTTTTTTGAATCAAACTAACGACACTTGAATAAGTTAATATGACCCCCAAACGTACCCTTATACGACAACTCTATGATTTCCTCCAACTCCCCATAAAAGGCACAACCAAGCTCATTGTAACAATCTCCTTGAACATACACTCCAGAGTTCGTTGTTCTTTTACCGCACCCATATGCCTTTGTATGAAATTCACAACCATTTATTTTATAACCATTGCGACTGACTTGGTCCATGTCTGGTCCCATAGCTAGGACTTGTACATTAGCCAGAATCGTTGATCCCTCAGTCAAAGCCTACAACAACTCCATCTTATTAAATGAAGTCATAGTTAATATGGAGTATTTATATATATATATATATATATATATATATATATATATATATATATATATACACACATATTGTGCTTAAGAAATTGGACTTACTTTGTCCTTTAGCTGTGACGCCCCCAAAATTAGGTATACATCACCCATCTTGGGTCGCCACTTACATGGTACATAAATCCAAATACAACTTAATTATACAACTGTCGTATACAATACGACAAAATATAAACTGTGAGTTTGAATACAAATATTGTCTTCTAGAGAGTATCCATACTCAAAAGGAGTCCTCATTATAATTATTATCACACTATTATATAGAATAGTGAGGACTACTAATGCTATCATCTAGGACCATCACTCTGTTCTCTGACTAGTTCCGGGTACGTTCTCATTTCCTGAAGAGAGCAGTGAAAGAAAGGGTGAGCTCAACTAGCCCAGTAAGAAATATTACGACTAAGATAATGCAGAATAATTTATCGTTAACCTTCAACAGTGTTAAACTGATAAAATATAACAAACATCAAGTTTAACTGCAGCGGAACAAGCAATCCATTAAAAGAGTCAAGTAGAGAATAAAATCTACTATCTTTTATGATTTAAAAGATTTTTCATCACTTTTATCGCTGAGACTCAGCTCAATAAATAATCCACATCATCGAATCACCCCTGCACTACGGCCAAGGATATTCTTTAGTATCACGACCACACATTATTCATGCACTACGGCTAAAGATAATCATGTTTTCATCAACGGTCCTGTTCATGCCATAAAACAATTCATCTTTGCACTACGGCCAAAGAGAATCCATAGCCATAATCATACTAAAAACTGTCCATCAATGCACTACGTACCAATGAGGACTTTTTTCACATTATTTATAACATTACGGTTATGATATAGCGAATAATCCCTGGTCATAATTATACCAAGTCCATCTATGCACTACAGGCCACAGATGACTTTCAACATAATATAAGCATGAGGATGATGACAATGATATAAGAATTCAATAAAACAAGTTCAAGAATTAATTTATCTAGGAACTGATAACGTCCAAATTGTCAACATGATACTGCTTTATAGAGTAAAATTCAAAATGCTCAGAAGAATATTTCTATGAAAAGATACTGGATGAAGAGCAAATATCAAGGATATTCCACTAATTTCATGGAGTATAGAAGTCAAAGTTTTAACCAACTGAGTGTAATAAATAATGGAATAACAAAAGAAATTACCATGCATGCGATAGACCACACAGGCAAGTTATTCCAACAGAATAATAAATAACGGAACCAGGTCCGGCGTAAAATGCATAGACAGGATATTCCAACATAATAATAAAAAATGGAATCAGGTCCAGCGTAAAACGCACAGACATAATATTCCGACAGAATAATAAAGAATGGAACCAGGTCCGGCGTAAACGCACAGACAGGATATTCCGACAGAATAATAAATAATAGAACCAGGTCCGGCGTAAAGCACAGACAGGATATTCCGACAAAATAATAAATAATGGAACCAGGTCCGGCGTAAAGCACAGACAAGATGTTCCAACAGAATAATAAAAATATAATAACAGAAGAATTTTACCAAGTATAGGGTAGCCCGCGTATACAGGTTATTCCAACAGAATAATATAGAATGGAATAACAGAAGTTCTCTTCATGAATAAGAAAGAAAGAATACCCTTTATGAGTACAACAAATAATATCCCTTACGATTACAATAAATAATATCTCTTACCGTAAAAGAAACTTGATATCGGAGTAGTGAAGTAGCAGAATACTTTTCTTCTCTCTCTTTATAATTTCTCTCTAGAGTTTCAGTGAATTCGTAAGAAAATAATGAAGGAATGAGCTTCTATTTATAGAAAAATAGACTGCATAGTAACTAACTCATGAATGGTCTAGAATGCTTTACTTTAATCTGACGGTCCATATTTAAAGCAAAATCTTTTAAATAAAATATAATATATTCTATTTATAATCTAATAAAACGAATAACGTTATAAAAGATTTTACTATGCAAATACTATGCAAGCACTATGCAAATACTATGCATAATAAAATATAATATATTCTAATTATTATCTAATAAAACAGATAACTTTATAAAAGTATTTTGTTTTATATAAAAAGATTTTACTATTAGCCTAATAAAACGAATAACTTTATAAAAGTATTCTGTTTTATATAAAAAGCTTTTCTGTTTTATTATATTAATAATACCAATAAAACAAAACTGAGTGACTTATCACGTAAGCCTCAATAATCAATACCGTATGCTACTATGCAACCACACGTATTACTGTACTTTTACTACCGAGTAGTTCAACAGTATTAACGGTAAAACTTCCGCCGTTATTTTCATAAAATATTTTTGTCGTTTTCTCAATTCGAAAATAATTCCGTTGTGGGATCCACCAATAATTATGCCGTTGTACGAATATTCTCTGTTAAAATGAATATTTCCCGACCAATCGAATATTATATAACAACGTGCGTACTTTGCAAAAGTTATAAATATTACCCACAGCTATAACATTATCTCAAATCCACACCATAATATTTAAAAAAATTATTTCGAGAAAATTAAATATTTATTCATAAAATCTGGAGTCTCACATTAGCCAAAGTGTAAATTTTTTATCACGATTGATTTGAATATCTTTATCAGTTATGCCGGGATGCTTCACTTTTAACTCGTCATCATACATTCTATACAATGTTATAAACATTAACATATATATTGGAATAAATTTTCAACTTAAGAGATAAATTATCAAGTTTACATGTGTACCTCACAAATTCGTCAATCTCCTCGCAATTGAGAAGAATGTAAGTATGTGCATCATGTAATTCTTGCTCAGAGAGAAATATGCGCTTCCCTTTTCCATAAGCGCGGTCCAATAGACCAAATACAGAGAGCCGACCATTTAGTTCAACATTTCCCCCATCATCATGTCTCAATACTCGATTGGCCTTTGTCAAGACTTCGTCCGAAAAATAGTCTGAGACAAACATAGATATCTCATCGAAACTGTATGCCTCACATATCGACCCCTCAACATAAGCTCTATTCTTCACCTTCCTCTTAAGGTTTCCCATCACCCTCTCGAAAGGATACATCTATCTATATTGAACTGGGCCCCCAACACGAGCTTCATAGGGAAGATGGATTTGCAAATGCTCCATAGAGTCAAAAAAACCAGGTGGGAATATTTTTTCCAGTTTACACGTGATCTCTATGATGTCTTCTCAAGTACAGACATGTCCTTCTCATTTAATGTTTTTGAACATAAGTCTTTGAAGAAACGACTAAGATCCGTTAAAGCATCCCATATTAGTTTATTAAGCAGATCCCGAAATGCTATAGGCATGAGTCTCTCCATGAACACATGATAGTCATGACTCTTCATCCCTTACAATTTTCCACCCGTAACACACCTTACAATGTTTGACGTATATCCATCTGGTAGTTTCAGAGACTTAACCCATGTGCATACATCTTCAACTTGCTTTTTGGACAATGTGTACCTTGCATGCGGTTTGACAATCTTACCATTAGGAGATTCATAAAGTTCTAATCCAGGACGCTTACAAATATCTTTCATGTCCAAGCGTACCTTATCATTATCCTTTGTCTTCCCCGTAACATTCATCACGGTTTTAAACGCATTGTCAAACACATTCTTCTCAATATGCATCACATCTAGATTATTACGAATTAAATTTATAGACCAGTAAGGTAGTTCTCAAAAGATGCTTCTCCGAACCTAGTTATGAGAATCGCCAAAACCATTGATTATGTTTGTGGCATCAATCTTACCAAATGGGATGACCGACAATCTCATCACACGATCTCGCATCTCCGTTCCTGACAATCGCGATGTAGGCATATCATTGTCTACTTTTCCTTTCCTGAAGTGTTCTCTATTTCTTCGAAACGGGTGATCTACCAGCAAGAACCGACGATGACAGTCAAACCAGCAAGGCTTTCGACCTTTTGATATATTGAAAGACTTTGTATACTCCATACAATATGGACAAGCCAACTTTCCGTGTGTACTCCATCCAGCTAATATACTATAAGCTGGGAAGTCACTTATAGTCCACATAATCGCTGCCCTAAGATTAAAATTTGTTTTCGTTGCAACATCCCAAGTCTGTACTCCATCCTCCCACAATACATTCAACTCGTCTATAAGAGGTCTCAAGTAAATATTTAAGTTCTTTCCAGGACTCTTAGAACCAAGAACCACAAGTGAAAGAAACAAGTATGGCAATTTCATACACATCCAAGGGAGCAAGTTGTACGGAGTAACAATCACAGGCCAATATGAGTACGGAATAGCTGAGTGGCCAAACAGATTGAAACCATCGGTGGATAATCCAAGCCTCATATTTCTAGGTTCCAATGCAAACCCAGGATGTGCTAAGTTGAAATCTTTCCAAGCCTGCCCATCTGCGGGATGATTTAGTTCTCCATCTTTAGCTGGAGATTTCGCATGCCAACTCATATATTCGACTGTTCTTAAAGACATGTACAATATTTTTAGCAGATGCGTTATTGAAAAATATCTTAGAATCTTAAACGGTATACTTGATTTTTTTGTAGTCACACCCTTTTTATTAGGCCTAAACAGATCATGACTGCAAAACGTGCACCTTGTCATCTGTTCATTTTTCTTATAAAATAACATACAATCGTTGGGACATGCATCAATCTTTTGGTATCTAAGACCCAACTTCTTCACCATTTTCTTATAAAAGTAATAGTTACCAGGTAATTTCTCACCGTCAGGCAACATACTCTTAATGGCCCTCAAGAGTGACTCAAAACACTCATGGCTCATGTTATGATCAGTCTTGATGTTAAGTAATGTCGCCACTGCAGACAATGTAGTGTGCTTCATGCAACCATGCCACAACGGTTCGCTACCCTCGTCTAACAACTTAAAGAATGCTTTGGCATTAGAACTCATAGGTTGCTCTCTGCCTTGTTCCCAATCAAAATTTGGCTCTACAATATCATGAACCATGTCATTCATACGATGGGTACTGCTGCCTGGATTGTGTACTTGTGTGATGCCACTATCTCTTCTTTGCCCATGTGCCCACCAACATTCTTCGTAATTGTTCATGAACCCAGAAACAAGTAAATGATAGTTTACTATGTCTCTGTCCATATAATTTACATTCTTACACTTCAAACAAGGACATCTTATCTTGTTCTGACCATTAACACATTCCGGGTGACTATACGCATAATCTAGGAATACTTGGCAACCAGCTCTAAATTCTGTTGTAGCACCTATCTGGGCACTTGACTTTCGTCGTCTCATCCAACTACGGTCTGAATATAGGCCCATGATACCACGATACCTACTACAGACAACATGAGCTTATTAAACTACAATATAATTGTAAGTATATGACTTGAGCATACTTGTAACCATATTGTTTGAGCATATATACAAGCTAGTAAGCATATGACTTGAGCATAATAGTAAGCACATAAAAAGGTCGTTAATATTATAACTGTTCGCAACTACCCGACCAACAAAAAAAATTCGCTAGAGTCTCCCCTATAATATGGACTAGCCACATGCACAACGACATGTATATATGTTATTTCTAGGCACCCAAGACACAAACCAAGAGAAATATATAAATTCCCAATATAATAAGATAAAACAATAACGAATGAATGCAAATTAAAACAGTACAAAGTTCAGGAGTATACTACAAATTCAGAGTTCCCATATCGTCTATCTCTATTTTTCCTTGTATGTTAGAATTTGGTTTGTGATAAGAATTAAGGATGCAGGTGTTATATTAAAAGAATTCGACTAAGTTTCTTTTTGGCATTGTTATTAAATTTTTTGGCTTTTCCCCTTGTACATACTAGTGTATGTGCCATTCTTCATGAAGACAGGTGCATGAAGTAATTTGTTACGAAAAGTCACACTACAGGTTTTTTTATTTTGAGAAGGGTGATCATCCTATTATTGGACTTAGACGGTTGTGTGCTACTTCATTTTCACAAACACCGTATTTTGAAGAACATGTCATACTAAGTTACTAACCAACATGTTTAAAGACAATGGAAGGAAACAAAGAGGAAATGTTGCCACTTTGATGTTGCGTATACTATTTTGTAATTTGATTAAGACACCCTATCTAGGTGTTTGTTAAAATAACTTGTGTATTTTTTTATGGATTTTTCATTTCTAGATCCCTTGTGATTTGGAAACAAACATGGATTGTTTTCCCCCCAAAAGGATTCTACATTATTTATTCATAGAAATGATTAGTGATGTAATGTCTTGGTAATAGTTGGTATTTTTGGTCTCTACATATCGAATATCTAATGAACTATATGGTTTAGCAAATACTTTAATATATTTAGATTCTGGAATTTCACGTTGTTTGATCATAAGTGTTGGAGTTGTTCTTACTTTCTTACCTCCCCGTTTCTTCCATTTTGAGCAGCCCATATTGTGGTCTGATCTAGTGGTTTTGGTATACACAATCTGGATTTCTGTGTTTAAAATTTAAAGGCCTTTTCACATTATAATTTGGTTTTTGCTACTTTACTTTTATGGGTTGACAGAATCACACATTTGACAAAATTGCACAACTTCAAACATATGATATCAGAAATAAGAATCTTACTGAGTTTTTAGGTATCGTTTAAATTTGATTTGGAAGAAAATCATGTATATATGGTATATGTAGTGTGAATATAGTTCTTAGTTTTGTTAATTTCCCCTGTTTGGTAACCGAAGAAATGAAAGAAAGGGGGTAGAAAGTAACTTGATGCTGTCGTTTTATCTGTTCGTTATTCTTAAAATTTTGTTAGAATATGTTTTAGTGGATGTTTTGGTATAATAATTAGAATTAGTTTTTACTGAGGAATATTTGCATATGTTTTCATATATGGAGTAGTTCCTTAATGAAATATAATTTCCATAAAACAATTTCTGATGTCTAAAAACAAATCTAAATAAGCTAAAACTATAATTCAGTTTCATATAGACTATAATTACAAAGCAAGTTTCTAGCTAGTACAAATTCATATCCAACCTATAACTAAAAGGGAATCTAAGAACTAAAACTATAAAGGATGCTGCTATAAACGATTAATGATGTTGAATCAAGCAGATCGTGTGCCTATTTATTTATGAGAAGAAAAAACCCATTATACACATACCTAACTAAGAATAATTAAAAGACACTAATTTAGTAGTTCAACAAATTGCACAAACCCTATAAAGATACCAACAAATTGTCTCATCTTGATTGCAAGATGAGATAATTACACAGCCAGACCCTAAATGTGGAAAAATGAATAACTTTTAGGGACAAGAAAGTAACATAACCTTGAATTTAGCAGTTAAGGTGTAGTGATTACCTGTAGAAAATTAGTAGCTCTCTTGATTGCAAGCTCTTAAGTGGTTTTTCCAGCTATAGAAGATCCTACAGTATATGCATAATTGTTAGCTCCAATATTGTACCAACCCAGACGAAACAAATAACTGCATTAGAACCCAATTAAACAGAATGATGAACATCGACGGTTTTTGCCTCCAACACACCAAGGAACAAATGAGAAAAAAGGGAAAAAACAAAACAAACAGAACTGCATTAGAACCCAATTGAAAAACAAAACTCAGTACTTTCGCAAAACCCAATTGAAAATCAAAACCCAATTAATGAAATCTCTTGCATAAATACTTAATTAAAAATTATAAGTTTGCTACCTGAGTTGTCGAGACGGGCGGCTTCAGATACAATTTCTTCCTCCCTCTTCTCTTCTCCCCCTTCTCCCTATTCTCCCTCTTCTGCTCTCCCTCTTTTTCTTTACTTCTATTCAAGCGAATGCCTGAGACTGTTTACGTTTAAGAGGATCAGCGACCGCTATCAGCAACCGCATGTGGTCGCTAATTTTTAATGTCATGGATGGATCAGCGACCGCATGCGGTCGCTGATATATATTGGTCGCAAAAAACATACGCGCCAACGTTTTGCACCAATTTTTGGGAGGGAAATATATGTCAGCGACCGCATGCGGTCGCTGATATAAACTAGCGACTAGAATCAGCACCGGTCGCAGATGACCGTCGCTGTTAATACTATCAGCGACCTGATGGGGCGATCGCTGAAAGCTTTGGTCGCAGATATATATTTTTCCTGTAGTGATAAGATATGTGTGTAGATACGCAGGATATTGTTGTTTTTACTTCTATGCCTGATCCTCTCCCGAGAACGGCTTCGGCGCTTGCTCCTTTTCTGTCGAGAACCGTCAAAAAGATGTGTCCTGGATCGATTCCCTGGCGATGCTTCTCGACAACGATTATAGGTAAAAGAAACCTCCTCCCTATTTTGCAATGCCAATTGTGCATCCAACTCCTTTCATTGAAGACGAAGGGCTTTAGAAGCATCCTGATTCTACTATATTTTCTTAGCTAGGATCAACTGCCTGGTGTCCTGACTATCTCTCTTGGAGTCCCGATCATCTCGGGTACGTCATCTGGATGGTATATTGATGAGTGGTTTATATACCTATAAATTGAGTACTTTTGACTTGCTGATTTGTATGTTTTCGAGTATTTTCTATTCCTTTTTATGTGTTTTTATGTAGGAAATGAAGTTGGGAGCTATTTTATTGCATTCTTGTTAAATTGGAACTATATGGATGCATTTTGAGTCAAATTGGAGTATATTGTGATTTTAAGCTTTTCGGCGATTTGACCTCCGGAGCTTCAATTGAGATTTAGATGGTGTTAGAGTTTTACAATGATAAATTTGTCTGCTTGAATTTTGTAGAGGACTTCTCAAGCTTTCCATAAAGGAATTATGGGAAAAATAAGAGTTTATTTGGGTTTCCAAACAGTGTGTCAAAGTCAGTTGATCTGAACCTTGCTTGGATTGGATTCATTTTTAAACCAGTTCACTTCAAATGGGCATAAATTGAGCTTCTGAAAACCAAATGAGGTGATTCAAAAGCCTAAATTCATGTACATTTCTAGGGCTACAACTCTCAAAAAGAGACCAAATCGAGATTCGGTCGTTATCTAATAGAAAAATAGCTCACAAGTTCCATAACGATAACAAATTTTCAGTGGACAGAATGTTGGGAGCCGCGACCGACAAATGATGAAGTCGCGATAGGCAATGTGGAGAGTCGTGGCGCTTGAGGCGCTAGGACACGTTTGGACGAGTTTTGGCACAATTTTTAACTTGGAATTGGACTGGGATGTCTACTTGTGATAGGTTTTCTTCACTTGAGATCTATAAATACCAATAAAGAGACATGATTTGGGGAAAATAACACCCTAGAGAGTATATTAACATCCATCTAACATCCTAATACATCACCAAAAACTAGAGTATGTAATCAGATTTTCCAAAGGAACGAGAAGGAAGTATACAAGGGAATCAAGACTTGAAGGGTGTGTTTGGAGATCAAGGATCCTGACAAATATTAGTTTCTAAACTCTTTCTTTAATTCTTGTGTATCTGTCGACGTCGGGAAAAAAATATTTTTTCGTGTTTTGTCTTTTTCTGTTTGATTATTTTTTCCTTGTTTTCCTTTTTACCCTTTATTTTGATGTGTCGATTGGTTTAATTAAAGGGTGAGGTTTTAGGAAAATAATGACATTTAGTCGACTTATTTTACCAAAATTTGATTTTATTGATGTTGATGATTGGACCGAATGAAACAGAGCCACCAGTTGGTATGGTTTAAATGGATGTACCAACTCATCCAAATTTTGAAGGTTTTTGCAATATGGTCCAATATGTGACTCCGTAGGATTGGTCTGGAAACCTGAGATTCATAGAGTTCGGAGGCTTGATTAAGCAAGGGGAAGTTGTTAGGCACCCCCCCCCCGACTTTCGTAAAAATATGGTTATCGCATCTTACTGATTTTCTATGCATAAGTTGTGTGTGTATGTGTTATTGTGCTCAGTGCTTTTATTTTATAGTCTTTTCTAGGCTTTATTTGTATTGTTTGAAAGTATTGTTGTTTTTCTTTTGCACCTATGTACGAATGATTTGATTTAGAGAAAAGTTCATTTTAGACAAAATAAACATTTCGAATGATATTTTGGAAAAACATAATTTTCAATTCCTTCGCTCGAATAGTAATCGAGGACCTTTGATACTTCCTTTTATCTCAATGTTTCTTAGATGATCTACCCAAATCGCTTTATTCTGCATGAAAGTTCTTTGTGATTTTATTGGAAAATCATTTTGGGTGATAATGTATGCAATAAAGCGCCAAAAAAGGGTCGAGCTATCATCGGGCATGAAAGCCATCTCGATAGACTCGAACTCATGCAATTATAAATTTTCACTAACAAGGAATCTTAAATTCAAATTCTCGAGACAAACCCTTCGATCTCCTTTTAAGATCCAATATTACATGTATAACAATTTTGCAGTATTTAAACATAACATTTTAACAAAAAGTCCATTATGAGAATCTAGTTAAGATCCATTCAGTAGATCTCAACCTCAGGTTTCCTAGGTTCACATTATTATGCTTAAATATGTATATACAACATTCTAAACTAGATAACCTCTAGATAAAGATCTAGTGCTCTACGGAGTGACCGGGACTGACCAAAAGCAGTAAAACATCTAAATCTACCATAGATCTAAGCCAATCTAGCATATAGGTTAGCAGAGTCGGTCCTGGTTTTCTAAGGCTCAGGACAAAATTTCTCAAGTGTGCCCCTTTTTACAAATTAAACATAAAACAAATAAATAAATTATCAACTAATTAATTTTATTAACATTATAAGAATTTACAAAAAATAAAGAAGAACACTTTGGGGCCTCATTAAAACCTTATTTGGGAAAAACCCAATGGGACAAAACCCCAAACAAAGGAAAAAGAGTACCCCAGATTGTAAACATTGCATTAACAAAATATTTATTCAAAGATCCTCTTAAACTTTGAGCAATTTCTTCTTCTTTTTTCTTTCTTTGTCTCTTGAGATTTTTGGAAAGTTGTTTCTTAGGAAACATTTTTTAATTTTTATAATAAACATAACACAATAAAAAAACAATAAAACTAATTAACAAAGAACAATAAAACCTGGATTTTGAGTATATTTTCTTCCACTTGAAACTTCCAATTATAAAGAACAAGAATCCCAACCAAGTTTTCTGTTGAATCAAATAATAAATAAGAAAAAGTTAACAAAGATATGTATTATAATTTACAAAATTTATACATCTAGATTTTATATATATCTTTAAAAAAATTACCTTTAAAGAAATGCACTGGTCTAGCTGGTGGAAGATTTATTTTTCAACTCTGTTGGAGAAGAAGAAAATCACCAAAAATAAAAATTACTTGCGTTGCGTTATGAACTGAGAGGGTTGAAGAGTTTTCCTTCTTTTTGTGGCTAAAAGTATGTTTTGATTCCCCATATTTATTGATTTATATATTTTATACTTAATATGACACTTCCTTACACAGTATGTTTCTTTTTGAGATTGAGTATATAAAGATTGATTGGCTTCCCTTTTCATTAACAAGTACATGCGACAACTTCTTTTGTTTTATTTTTTATTTTTTTTATACACATATATACATAATCTTATAAAACATTTTGGGCCACGGGCTGTAGCCTTGGTTGCCCTAGCTCAAGACCGACTTTGTAGGTTAGAGTATCATGCTTCATAACCGTTCAAAGTGCTAGATCTAGGTAGATCTAGTCAAATAACTTGATTTACAACTGGATATGCACAAAATAATCGGTAGATGTAACGACCCCAAAATAGGTCCATTCCATCCAACATATTCTGAGTCGCCAAATACATGGTACAGAAAACAACTGTAACTTTATTACAACAATTGTCGTGCAAAATACAACAACACATATGCTGTGAGTTTGGATACGAATATATACCAAATGTGACTCATGTTCCAACCGTGGACATCACCTCACAATGACACCTTACATAAAGGTATAGTCAAAACTGTTTTAGAAATTAGAATCTTTGGGAAGTGCTCAAGAAAACCTTCGTACATGGGAGGCCACGCGTCTAGGTTATGATAGATATCATATGGCCACAGAATTATCCTTGGTTGACCCAATAGACCTCAAAGAAAAACGAGAAGATTACTATCATATTCTTCCCAATGGTGAGTCTTCTCTTGACTTATCATTATCTCCACTGTCTCTAATTGAGAATTATACTTCAAATAAACACCAAGATTATATAGGTAGTGCTCGTAAATATACTCAGCAAGTGGATGAGCACATCCATGTCTTATGATGACACGAGGTTGTATGTCATTAGACATCTTGTATGATAGTGACAAAACACTCTTCCAACGTTGGGTTCGCCTCACCCTATTTTCTTCACCAAATATAACTACTAAATGATGACCACCGTTCTATTACCTTGTTACCCTCGCTCGACCCAGCTACACTCTTATTACCTGAAAGGAATTGTGAAGCAAAAGGGTGAGCACAACTAGCTCAGTAAAGAATATCATGACTAAAGATAATTAAATTATCAATAGCCTTCATCAATAATAAATCAGAGATTTAAAACATATGGTAAATGATAAAAATTTCAACCATAGTTGCAGCGGAACGAGCAATCCATTAGAAGAGTCAAATAGACTATAAAGTCTATTATCTTCTCCATGTTAAAAATCCATCAACAATGTTTTATCCCTGTAACATCAATCAACAATTCCTTTCCACAATCATATGAATAACTCATAATCATAATTGTGATTCTAAATTTTTCTTCGCACCCAGGACGAAGAATATTTTCATCACCTGTCTTTACCTGAAACATCAAAGATTATGGTTATACCAAATCACAGTTCCTGTTCATAATCATACTAATAAATTCATCTCTGCACTACAGGCCAACGATATTCGTCAACAGTTCATCTTTGCACTACTGGCCAAAGATATTCAACATCAGGTCATCTTTGCACTACGGGCCAAAGATATTCATCAACAATTCATCTTTGCACTACAGGCCAAAGATATTCCTCAACAATTCATATTTGCACTACAGGCCAAATATATTCATATCTCAAAGAAATATATAATCATTTCAGAATTTATATAAACAATAATTATAACCATGTTAATCAATTCATCTTTACACTTAAGCTAAAGATATTCAATTATAAATTCAATGGTCATGATCATACCAGTTAACAAATCATCTTTGCACTACAGGCCAAAGATATTCCTCAGTCACGATCATACCAGTAATTTACCCATCTTTACACTCAAGTGAAAGAGAAATTCAACATCAGGGTTATAAAAATGTTATATATGATAATAAAAATAATATTATCAACAACTGCATTTATTTTCAAGAGCAACAATCATAAATCAACGATAATTTGGTCAGAAAAAGAAACCAATTTTTCTATGAATAGTAACTCGTAAATAGTAACTCATGAATAATAACTCATGAATAGCAACTCATGAATAGTAACTCCGACATGAAAAAGATAGAAATTCCACAATAAAATCCATATCAATATTTCGGCATAATGATATTGAAAGAATAACATCATTATGAAGAATATAACATCCCTTACTATCCCTTACTATCCCTTACTATCCCTTACAATCCCTTACTATCCCTTACTATCCCTTACCTCAAAAGAGCAGTACTTCTGACTGGATATCGGATATGATGCTGAAGAAAACTTGCACTAATGAATAGCAACTCACCAAGTATCTAAAAACTCACAAAATATGCTTTATAATATAGAGAGAGAAAGAGAGAAAGCTTATGTTTCTGGTGTGTTTTTCAATTCTAACTTAGCCCTCTATTTATAGGAAAATTTTGGTAGGTTTGACCTGCAACCTGATGGCTTTACCTGCTACTATTCCCACCCACCACATTTGAAATATAATTCAGCACATTTCTTCACCAACCACAAGTGGGGCCCACCAATTCTAGAATTTTCCACCAAAATGATAAACTCCGAAAATTCAATAATTTCTGAGCCAGTCATCTCGTAAAATTCATAATAAATCATACGTTCATTTTTAACGGTTCAAAATTTGTGGACATATACTCAACTTATATATGTATAACATATCCAAAAATTACCACGATCCAACGGTCGGATTAAAAATTATAACCCCCGCAAAATATCTCAAAAACCCTGATTTTTAATACCTCCATTCCAACAAAAATACGGATAAAAATCTCAACATTAACTCCTTCATTTTTTAACCACAAAAATATATCCCTCATTTATATCCACATAAAATAAATATTTCCTTATCATATGAATCAATAATTAATTATTCACAAATAATATTACAGAATCATATTTATGACAACCAGGCCGTTCCCAGGAAAGAGGGGGCTTTCCAATAAGGATTTCTCCTTACTGGCGCGCAATTAGATGATCAAACCTCTCCTTAGACAGAACTTTCTAGACATTGCCAATAATGCTATCTAATAATACTATTCAAATAATATGAATTATTGATCTGATAATGGGAAATACTGTGCAGCAACAATTATTGAACAACAATAATATAAAATTTCAACGTAGCAATTATTGAATCAATAAAATAAAATATTGAACAGTAATTACTGTAACAATTATTGAGTAGTGCCTTCTTACGTAAGAATCAATAATTTCAAAAATACTGTGCAATACCGTGTGCTACTATGCAATAACGCGTATTACTGTATTTTAACCACCGGGTATTTCAACAGTATTAACGGTAACAACTACGCCGTTATTTGTAAAAACTTAATTTTGTCGTTTTCTTCACCCGACAGTTATTCTGTTATGGGGCCCACAAATGTCTGCGTTATCGTACGAATATTCTCCGACAGAAAGAATATTCCACGACCAAACGAATATTCCCCGACAATAATGATTATTTTATAACCACTTGTGTATTTTGAAAAAAATCATATATCACCCTTAACTTTAACATTTATCAATTTAACCATTTACTGAATAGTAATTATAAGAAAAATTGAATATTTTTATTTCATAAAATTCGGGGTCTTACAGTAGAACTCAATATCTGCCAACTATTATGCAATATATATGTAAAACATCAAGTTTAACTGGTAGAAATGGCTATATCTACATAGATATAGTATTTATTACAACATTTACAAATAAAGTGGCCAAAATGAGTGTTTTTCACCATGGGAGACGCGTGAACAAGCTTCTTTTTGCTAGGGATCAACTTATATCACTCTTAACACTTAATATGTTTGATATAAAAGATCAAACAATGAAAATATGATGAAAAGGGGCAAGACCCGAGCTTTCTTTCTCTCTATCTAGCTTCTCTCTCTAGCTTTTCCTTCTTGCGTATCTTGAAATAATGAACTGTTGCTGCTGACTTAAGGCATCCAAGCCAGCCGCAGGTGTACCTACGGCTGGAGAAGGTGCACCTGAGGCTGGGCCCCATTGGTCTTGCTGTCTCAAAATTCCTGCCCTCGGTCCGATGAAAGTTGAGCTCCGTACCCAAAAATCTCGGAAAGTCTTTACAAAAGGCTGCGAAATAAGGTCAAGTCTGGCTGACTCGGAGTCCGGGAAGATGATGCAATTAGCTAAAAGGTATCTTTCGGCTCCCAATGGCCGTCAATCGGCTCGTCTTTGATAGCTCACAGTTTATTGGTTGTTGCGATGGCGTCTTATGGTCACATCCTCAGCTTTGCGATCCTCATCCGGTTCGCGTCGTGTCTGGGCATCGTTGCACCTTGATCTCTCCTTGGGGTTGTCGCCAGGGTGAAATGATGTTTTGGCCCTACCTCGGGGTTGTCTCCGAAGTGAAATAACACTTTTACCCTTCTGAAAGGTTAGTTCAAGAAAAGCAAAATTTCAAGTGTCTACAATCTTGATGATGCTATTGATTATCTTACAATTTTTCCTTGCTACGTTATGAACTAATTTGTTAATTAAGATTATAATGGAACCCAGTGTTTAGTTTAAATTAGTTTATTCTCATTGATTATGTTTGAATCGTTTATCATGTTTTGTGCTCATGAATGATTATCTAGCTAGCAATTATTGTGATAAATTATATGAAATTGAACGATGAATTATAAGTTTAGATATGAATATGATAACTTGTAATTAATAATTCTTCCTCACAATGGATGCTAATTTGTAGACGGGATAAGAACATGCCTGTAGACCGTAAGAAACATGTAGAAGATGATACTTAATGAATTTATTATTATTATTTCTCATAGGAATATAGTGAAATTAATAATGATAGATATGCTATATAATTTTTTGGAAAATGATAATATAAATTATTACTGATTTTCTGTTGGTAATTCTAAATAATCAATTTAATAATATGTAGATGAGACATTGGGGAAAATTATAATTTTAACCTTTAAATCTGAATTTTAATCCTTGTTAGTAATTTAGTTTTAATAATTAGTTTTATAATCTTTAATCAGTTGTTTAAAAAAGACTGAATTGATACAAAATTAGTACTTAGATTAATATTATTAGCATATTTCTCGTGGGATCGACACTCTACTTATCACTTTATTACTTGTTGACCACGTCTACTTGCATATAAATTGTCTATACCAATTTCGGACAATATATATCCTCTACACGAGCGTTAGGACCCGTTTCTTTCCTTGTTGTTGAGAACAATCGACGTCTGACATGGTCTGTTTAAGTATTCTTCGGACCCCCCGAAAAGACTGTTGACCTCTACATGACCGGTCGGCCCCAAACGATCTTTAGTCGAACCCCTGGGTTGTGCAAATAGGTTGACAGTTGACTTTTCACGCCTGGATACCGTCTTACTCATCGCCATTATTAATGATCAGACTCTATGTGAATGAAAAACTTCTAGCACTAAACTGTCCTCCTTCTAGCGCCAAAGTTAACGTCAAGATTCGTCCACACAACTCAACCACCAAAAACGCGTCCAATCCTACATAGAAATAAAATCACACGAAGAAGCTTGACGGCTTGGGCAGCCGGGGAATAGATCCGGTGTGAGAATAAGTATAAGCTGAACAAGGTTTAACAATGGATGTATTTTAGTACTGGAAAATAATAAGATATTATGTGTACCTGAGAACGAGGGTATAGCCTTGTATTTATAGTGATCACACCTCCTCTACATGTCTTTCTCAATATGAAAATATAATTCCTCATTAGGTTAGATTTTTTAATGAGATTGAATTGAATCTCCTTAAAGAAAGAAAATCGGATTCTATCCTGACACTTTACTTAGGAGTTAGAAATAAAATATAATTAAGAGTCTTAGATTTCTTAAAGTTCACCTACCTAAACAAATTCCTACGTGGGGAGACTTCCTTCATGTGGACTATGTCCCATTGAATCTACTGGAACTAATCTTCTATGTGGGGAGCGTGGACTATGGTTCAAATAATCATGCCCCAACACCAAGGTTATCGCTTTAATATAAGAGAAAAGTCAAGGTGTTATTGATGTTCTACCCATAATTATTACTAGAACAATTCAAACAACGATCACTTCACGCGAGCGTGTCGTGAATTCTATGTGAATGGAGCCCACCCTCAAAGAAAGCCGTGAAAGAGTATCGAACAGTACTGGGGATCGATAGCCATGCTTGATTTATTTGTTGAATAAATTAGGCCTCATAATGATCATGCATGGCCAGTTGGCCACTACAACTCATTTATAGTGAAATAAGTTTGAATACTACATCCAATAATTCTTAGTGGTGAAGCTTTTGTTAGCAAGTGACGCGTGAAAAGGTTGTAAATTGGATTTTTCTTAGTGGGTAAGGAACTAAGGATGAACTGAGTAGCTAGTTTTTGAGAAGGTTTTAGCCATGGCAGTTTGAGTCGCTAATTAAGAGATTTAAACCAGAAGGACGTCAGTTTGAGCAAGTATACGCTCTCTTGAGCTATATAATTATTTAGGATTAAATTATTAATTTTAAATATTTTATTTATTTATAAATTTGAATTTCAAACCATTAATTCAAAGATTATAAAATAATCATTTAATATTGAAAATTATTCAATATACTATGTTCAATCAAATATTATAATTTCGAAATTATAACATTCGTATCTTTTTGTTTTGCGGTCTAAATAAAAATAAAAAAATAAAAAAACTATTCATTGACGAAGAAAATGTCAAATAGGACTCTTAATTTGGGACCTAGCCACCCACCAAGGAAGTACTTTTTATTAGGCGTTTTTAGCAAAGGAAACAAAGCAATTGGGGCAATCTAGAATCTCAAAATCATTACAGAATAAGCCCAGAGGTTAGGCAGTATTCAATCCAACTTGAGAGCCCAACTAGGTAAGCCCATACAATTCTCGAATTCCATAAATCAATTTGATTACTAATATAAGAATTGGAAAAACTGTTGTTTCAAATCGTATTTTCCTAAAAAATACTCCCTCCTTTCTTTCCATTATATATGACGTCTTAAAAGTTTTTTTTTTCATAATATAAAATATTTAACATATATTTAGGAGAAAAAATTTAATCCTTCTATAATATAGTTTTTTTCCGCTTAGTTTGACTTTTCAGTCAAATTGACTATTTTTATAATCAAAATTTATATTTGTTTTTTTGTAAATATAAGTGGAGAAACTATAACCATAAAATAACTATGTCAAATTTACTACCCCCTCCAATTTTTATAAGTTTGAAAATATAAATAAATATGCTTAATTCTTAATTTTAAAAATTAGTCAATTTTAGCAACAACAAAAAAATCAAACTAAGGGGGGTGTATTCAATAAAGACTTTTAAATATTTTTTTTAAGTTATCAGCTTTTGTAGAGTTTGTAGATTTTAATGACTATTAAAATTACTTTTAAAGACTGAAATAAGTGAGACTTTTATAGACTTTTTACCAAGAGTTTGATAGACTTTTGTATACTTCTAATATATCTTGCAACTTATATTAATTGTTAAAAATTCAACAAATATCTTATATTTTAGATGAAATAAGTATGATAATAAATAATATTAAAATATTTTGACTATGTCATAACCTAATTTGAAATAAAATGCATGGTTGAAGTTGAATTATTAAATCATATCCAGTCTATTATAAGAAAATATAATATTTCATAATTTTTATATTTCATAAAAAAAGTAGTTTTCTACTAACAATAATATAAATTAATAATTTTGATTTTAAAATTGTTCATTGTCGTTTTGCTATCAAGTCATTATTACTAAACAGTCTAAACTAACAATTTATAACTTTCAACAAATAACAAAATTAACAAATTTATTACTTTTAAAAATAAACATAAAATAAAATACCTCCTTAATACTTACAAATATAACAAATAAGAAATTTTTTTTATGAGAGAGAAAAAATATAAAATGATATTAAAATATTTGTTATATTAATTTATACTATTGATTCTATTTGAAACCCTTAACGCTACTCCCTCTTTTTAACCATTCAATCTTTTTTCTCTCTCCTCACCTGATATAATAACTTTCTTTTTCTTTCCTCCTTTTTTTATTAGATTTTTATTTTGAGAGGACTGAGGTAGAAAGAGATAAAGTGAGAAATATATATATATATATATATATATATATATATATCTATATTTGTTTTCTTTTATCTTCTTTGTTTGATTTCCTTCATCTCTTCCTCTTTCTCATTTGTTCATCTTTTCCCTTTTTCAAATATTTGGAAGTCTTTAGATATGAGGTCAGACTTTTGATATGAGTATCTCTTTTTATAACGTCTGTCAAACTCTACCATTTGATAGAAATCTAAAAAATCTATGACTTTTTGAATACCAAATTTTTTTTATAGACTTTGTAAAAGTCTCAATTCAATACCACTTAACTTTTAAAGAAATTATAAAAGTTATAATTGAATATCAGTAAACTTTTATAAACTCTTTAAATGTCTTGATTGAATACAACTAAACTTTAAAAGTCTTTTAAAATCTTAATTGAATACACCCTCTTAAGTCAGTTTTCGAGTGACAAATAGAGTAAGTCCCCAAAATGATGAGCCAAGTATAATTTGCACACATATTAAGAAAAATAAAACTAGAGGAAAGAGAGTAAAAATATTTAAAATTTATCTTTATTGATCCCACAAGATAATTATTTTTAATTTTTTATACTAAAAAACTTACGATATATTACTCTTCATTTTATATATTTTATCTATTTTTTTTTTAAAAAAATATTTTTTTAATCATCTTTTTGAGAACGAAGGCTGTTTCCTCAATCATCCATTGTTATTGCATCATTGCATGTCTATTAAATTAAACTTTTGAGATATAAAGTGAATCCAGGTGTAACCCAACCCAATAATCTCTATTGGGTAATGCTTTTAATAAGTTCTATCCTTTCCTTTCTTATAGTAATCTCTCTTTTCCTTGGGATATCAAATAATTGTGAAAGGTACATTTGCTTATTCTATTTTATTTTTTCTGTTTAATATGCCTACGTTTATCATTTTCACTTACTATAATTATATAAATCCCTAATAAAATTATACCGATTTCCTTTTCATTTCTTTTCTTTTCTTTTGCACTTTCGTATTTCAGAACATATCCCAATATTATAATTTAAGAGACTATAATTAACTTCTTGCAAATAATGTTTGTAGACATATATAAACATAAAGTAGTAGTAATAATAATAATAATAATAATAATAATAATAATAGCGCCACTCTATTTTAATATTATTTTGTATTTTAAAAAAAAAATTCAAACTGACGTAATTTTAATAAAAGAGTGTTATTTAAGAGAGAGTATTATTTAAGAGGAGTATTTTAGATATGTTCTGTATATTTTTAGGGACTATATCGTTCTTAATATCAACTATATTTTTAATTAAAACGTTATTAAAACTTGTTTATATAAGATTAGTATCTTGGACGCATACTTACGTGTGTGCTAATTATTTTTAAATATTAATTATTAATTAAAGTTAATAAGAGAAACTTAAAATAATGAAGAAATATAAAGATAATAAAGAGAAATAAGCGGGTGAATGAGAATAGAATGTAGAAATAATGTATTAAAAAAATATATAAATAGATTAATTTAATTTATTTTACTATATGATTTATCATAAACTTTTAAAAAATTACATTAAAATAACTATCAACTCATTTCTCCCATTTTATAATAGAGGCAAGGATTGGCGGGGGCGGATCCACCTTAGCTAGAGTGGTCAATGGACCCCACTAAATTTTGAGGGGGTTAATTTGTCCTCCTCGCTACATCTTCTATATAAAGTGTTTATATCTAAAAAAATTAAGGGTAAAGGTCTAAAAATATTCTTGACGTTTATCCCGATATCTCATTTGCATCTTATAATTTTTTTTTTCTTCCAAAAGTACTTTTAACGTTATAAATTTAAGGTCAATTGTGTCCCTCCCGTTAAAAAAATCTAGCTAGACAAACGGACATACTAGGCGATTAACATGTTACAAAAATAAAATTGAGGTAAACGTATAGGGTTCAAATTTGTACACATTTTATTCTTTATTTTTCAGTCATTTAGTCACAATGTTAACCCATAAAAAAAATTTATTTAAAGCATATTGTAATTTTCTTTTTTATAATTTGACAAATTTAGAAATTGTTTGTGAATTTTTACAATTTTTTAAAATGAGGCTATCGTGATATTTTTGTAATAACATCGACCCATAAAAAAAAATTACAGATGAATGGATGAATGATTGTTTAGTAACTTATATTATTGAACATTATATTTTTATAGCTACTGAAAATGAGACTTTTGTGCAATAATTTCAAGTTACGGAGTCTCGAAAACTATTATTATAAATAATATATGAATATTATTTAATTTTGTAATTTATTATATTATATTTTTATTTTTTATTAATAATTTTTCTTCAAATTTGATGTCACTGAAGTAGTTGGTGGGTGGATGAAGATTGGAAAGCTAATAATTACACGCAAGACTACAAATATATGTCGGCAAAATATATATTTTTTGAAAAAGAAAGAAGAGCTGGTTCCTTGGTTGGGGAATCTTAGAGCTTGACCCGTTGCGAATTCTCTCAAATTAAGTTTAAAACCATAAACAAAATTATATACTTAAATAGAAGAAAAGCGTGCTAAGTTGTGATCGGGAAAGAAATAAAAACATGGGAAAAGATAAAGGTGATAATGTGAGGAGAACCAACAGAACTAAAACATTTTATGCCCCGAAAGTCTGCCTAATTGGACCCACTTTGACTCTAGCCCAAGTGCGTATAATTTGGGTCGGATATCTCATTTTCGTAACCCCGCACGCCCACCTCACCCCACCCCACCCCACCCTGTTTTATGTTTTCATTCACAATAATAATACAACACATTCATTATATGATTAGTACAACATTAAATATAACATCGTACTACAACATTATATATATATATATATATATATATATATATATATATATATATATATATGTATGTATGTTGTGGGGATCCAATGATTCAGTAGTCATTGAATGACCAGCAAAATAATCCATGGGCTTGGGCAGATAATGTTATCTTCAAATTTTTGGAACAAAGGAAAGGGCATGAGAAATTATATATTTTTCTGGTAATTATATAGACTATGCTTTTTGTCTAGAGAATTGATATTTTAATAAGTAAATTTGATGTTTTCACAAAATCTTTTCTTACATGAGGTGGGCCCTACTTACTATTCATGTGAGTATAAACTTTTAAAATTATTAAATTTATTTATAAAAATATCTATTCTCTTTGTCTATTCTTGAAAACTTTTTACACAACACTTAACAAATGCATGAGTTATCTACAACATTGTCGAAAGTTGATATTGTAGGAAAATTGTACGATTCATCCCACATTAATTCATCAACAATTCATTAAACCAACAAGTATGTTGGATCACATCATTTGTGACGCCCCCAAAATAGGTATACAATACCCATTCTGAGTCGCCAAATACATGGTACAGAAAGCAAACTACAACTTCAATAATACAATTGTCGTGCAAAATACGACAACACATACTGTGAGTTTAAATATAAATATTATCTTCTGGACAATATCCACACTCAAATAAATCCTCATTACAATTATTCAAATACTATTTTACAGAAATAGTGAGGACTGCTAAAACATCTTTCTAGAACCATCACTCCATACCCCGACTAGATCCTGCTATGTTCTCACCTCCTGAGAAGAAAAATGGAACAAAAAGGAAAAGGGTGAGCTCAACTAGCCCAGTAAAAAATATTATGACTAAGATAATATACAACAAATTATCGTTAGTCTTCAACAGGGAAAAATCTGATAGAATATAATCGACAACAAGTTTTAGATCAACAACTGCAGCGGAAACAGCAAACCATTAGAAGAGTCAAGTAGAAAAAGAATTCTACTATCTTCTAAGATTTAAAAGTCCATCATCAATATTTTATCCCTGTAACATCAATTAATAATCATCTTTATCCAAATATTCATCTTTGCACTACAGGCCAAAGATATTCATTTGTATCACCTGTCAGTCATGTTCATCTCAACACCTGTTCATCTTTGCACTACAGGCCAAAGATATTCATCAAGTAATCATACATCTTTGCACTACAGGCCAAAGATATTCAGTAATATCATCATTTAGGACTGAGGATGATGAAAAATATCTTAAAGAGAACGAATCCAGTGAGACAGAAGGACAAATATTAGGGATTCGTATAACAGTTTATCCAAGATCAATAATACTTCATAATAATCAATTGTGAAGCAGAATTCAAAAATAAAGATCAAAACATGGATACAATCAAAGATAGTAACCATAATAGACATCTTGGACAAATTTTTTTTTTTTATTTTTCGGTGAATAGTGCCGTATTCGTGAATAATGCCGTATACGTGAATAGTGCCGTATACGTGAATAGTAATACCGACACAAAAAGTTTCAAATTTGATAAAAACTCATATCAATATTTCAGCATAATGATATTGAAGAAAATAATATCATTAAGAAAAAAATAATATCCCTTACCTCAAAATATCAGTACTTCTGGTCTGAATATCGGTATAAGGCTGAAAGAAACTTGCTCTGATGAATAGAAACTCTCAAAGTATCTAAATACTGACAAAATACACTCAATAATCTAGAGAGAGAAATAGAGAAAACTTGTTTCTGATGTGATTTTCAATTCTAACTTAGCCCTCTATTTATAGGAAAATGTTAGCACGCCGAAGCAAACTTAACCTGCAACCTGATGGCTTTACCTGCTACTATTCTCACCCACCACATTTGAATAAAAATCTCAACATATTTCTTCACCAACCAAGAGTGGGGCCCACCAATTCTAGAATTTTCCATCAAAATAATAAACTCCGAAAATTCAACAATTTCTGAACCAGTCATCTCGTAAAATTCATAATAAATCATACGTTCCTTTTAAACGGTTCAAAATTTGTGGACATGTACTCAACTTATATATGTATAACATATCCAAAAATTACCACGATCCAACGGTCGGATTAAAAATTATAACTCCCGCAAAATATCTCAAAAACTCTGATTTTTAATACCTCCATTCCGACAAAAATACTGATAAAAACCTCAACATTAACTCCTTCATTTTTAACCACAAAAATATATCCCTCATTTATATCCACATAAAATAAATATTTTCTTATCATATGAATCAATAATTAATTATTCACAAATAATATTACAGAATCACATTTATGACAACTAGGCCGTTCCCAAGAAAGTGGGGCTTTCCAATAAGGATTTCTTCTTACTGGCGCGCAATTAGATGACCAAACCTCTTATTAGACAGAACTTTCTAGACATTGCCAATAATGTTATCTAATAATATTATTCAAATAATATGAATTATTGATCTGATAATAGAAAATACCGTGCAACAATAATTATTGAAACAACAATAATATAAAATATCAACGCAGCAATTATTGAATCAATAAAATAAAATATTGAACAATAACTACTGTAATAATTATGGAGTAGTGCCTTCTTACGTAAGAATCAATAATTGGTGCAATACCATGTGCTACTGTATTTTAACCACCGGGTATTCCAACAGTATTAACGGTAACAACTACGCCGTTATTTATAAATAACTTATACTTGTCGTTTTCTTCATCCAATCGCTTTCCGTTATGGGGCCCACACAAGGCTGCGCCGTCGTACGAATATTCCCCGACAGCAAGAATATTCCACGACCAAACGAATATTTCCCGACAAAATGAATATTTTATAACCAATTGCTTATTTTGCAAAATTTACACATTTCACCCATAACCAAAGTATTATATCAAATTAACCCCTTATTATTCACAATAATATTTAGAGAAAATTTAATTTTATTCATTAATAAGTTGGGGTCTTACATCATTACCTAAAAGGTTAACCTATTAGGCTAAGACTCCACCATACTTATTAATCCAACTAAACTCTTAAATTTATCCGATGGGAGAATTCATGTGAAATATTCCAATAATTTTCACATTTCACTTAGTATCATACTAGAGTAGTCAACCATTGAGCACACTTTCTTTGAGTCCTTGAAAAGTCATGCTCAACTCTACTAAACTTCTTACAGTCATTCTGAGTCTGTTCCATTTGACTCAAATAATATTTCATCGCGTAAGCGTGCATGATCTTCTTATACTCCACTCGACTCAACTTTATATGTTCCACCGTGCAAAGAGAGTAACACGCGACCTGCGAATGCTCCACCATGGAGTACTAACCTTACACTTGGTGTGACACCTCCCAAATGCGAACATATACAACCTAATTTGAGTCGATAAAATACAAAACAACATACATAACTTTTTCTATTTATAATTATTACAATGTCGTGTATAGTACAGAGCACATACACTTAAGTCATCACTATAAGACCACGACTTTTAATAAATAAAAGGCTTAAATATGGATTAATTCCCTGAACTTATAATATTTTTTCACTTTGGAGATTGTCTTTTCTATTTTTTCAATTAGGGGATTAAACTTTTAATTTTTTTCACTATGAAGATTGTCTTCTCAATTTTTTCAATTAGAGGATTAAACTTTTAATTTTTTCTATTACGTATAATTGATAGTATCACGTGAGAAATTAATAACATGACAGCGACATGTGGCTAAAATTACTTATATGTAATATTGAGTATCATTTTAACATTTATTTCATTAATTTTTAATACCAAAAAGGGTAAATATAAGACCATTATTAATTTTTTAAGTAAGTTTAATACATTACAAATTCAGCTTAAAAAATTATCAATAATCAATATAATGATAAATAATATTTTAAAATGTATAAATGTACTAATTATAATCTTGTTATTTCATAATCATCAATAGTCAACATAATAATAATTTTACCCTTTTTGGTATAAAAAAGTAAGGCCTAAATATAGATTAATACCCTGAAATTAAATTTTATTTCATAATCATCAATAACCACTATAATTAATTTTTTATACCAAAAGGGTAAAATTGTCATTAAATTTACTTTAAAAAATTAACAATAGTCTAATATTTATCCTTTTGGTACAAAAAAGTTACTTGAATAAATGTTAAAATAAAACTCAATATTACATATAAGTATTTTTTGGGCAAATGTCCAAAAATACTCCTGATGTTTTCCCCAAAATCCCACTTCCACCCTGAACTTTTTTTTTCCAAAAGTACACTTGAAGTTACTAATTTTGGGTCGACCATATCCCTCCCGTTAACGAATCTGCCACTTAGACAAACGTACTTGACACATGGACTTATTTTGCTGACGATGCATTAAGAGAGAACAAAAGGGGGAAAACAATTGTGTTCTGTAATCGGAGAACGCAATAAGAAAAGTTTGATGATGATCAATCCGACGGTGACAATGATACAGAGGTGGAAATTCAAGTTTTCATTTGCTTCTAATGGCGATGGCGTTGATCTGAACGTTTCTCTCTCCCTCCGATGATATGTTCCTTAAAGGTCGGCTTGTTCCTCTATCCGAACCTAATTCCAAGCACGGTTCTCTCTTAAAATTTGTCACAAAATCCACCAAATTTTGCATTCTGATGTTGAAATTGAAGAAATCAACAAAATCAAATGTACCTGAAAAGGTAAAACTCGACGAATCTGCTCTAGATAGTCCAAAACAACAAAAAGAAAAAGAAAAAGAAAAGGGGAAAAACAGAGCAAATTACAGGGAAAGTTTTTTTTCTATAAAATTCAATTAAAGTCGAAGAAGTGCCCATTATGTCTTTGTTTACCAAAGATAATACCTCAGAAATTTTAAATAACAAAACACATAAGAAAATTAATGACAAATTAAAGATGAAGAACAAATTTGGGACTAAGGAGATGAATGTAACAATTTCTCCCTTACACCCTGTTATAGTTGGGTTTTGTTGAATTTCGGTGATGAACGACGGTAACTGTTACTCCCTGCTTTCTGCCCTTAAATTCAGGAAAAAAGTTTTGGCTGTTCTAGAGGGCTTTAATATCTTTGTAATATGAAGACACAAAATCACCAAAAAAGCATGAACACTCACACAATGGATAATATCCTCGAATCTCTCTTTTTCTTTAAGCTTGAAATTCAGAATGAAATTCTCTGCAAAGTTAAAACCAATCACATGTCTGTCATGCTAAGGAAAAAAAGAACACCTTTTGTTACTATTAAATAAACAAAATTTAACTCAAATCATACATCTCATTGCTAAATCACCCACATAAACATATTTACGCTGCTCTTCATATTTAGAAAAACAAATTGGCGGTTTAGTTAGGTTTTGAGATCTGCAACAAGTGTTTCGAGCTATGGAAACAATACTATCAGTTACATTATCAGCAAAACAAGAGTTTTTATCTTCCTAGTATGAAGAAAAAGGAAGTGAAGGTTGAGGTCAAAGACGACATAGTCCTCTAGATCAGCGAAGAGAGAAGCGATAAGAAAGAGGAGAAGAACGACAAGTGGCACCATGTGGAGAGGAGCAGCGACAAGTTCCTCCGTCGATTCCGATTGCCGGAGAATGCAAAGCTGGAAGAAGTGATAAATGGATCTGATAAAGATGGGTTTAGAGAAAGAAAATGGATCTGAAGTTTTTGGGTAACAAAAATTTATCCAGGTGTTAGCCTTGTCACTAAAATTTGTATACGTGTCGGTTATGTTTGTCTAAGTGGTAGATCCGTTAACGGGAGGGGCATGATTGACCCAAAATTTATAACGTCAAGTGTGACTCCCCCAAAACTGGTATACAACACCTATTCTGAGTCGTCAATAACATGGTACAGAAACAACTACAACTTTATTAATACAACATAAAAACTGTGAGTGTAAATACAAATATTGTCATCTAGACAATATCCACACTCAAATAAGTCCTCATTACAGTTATTGGAACAATATTTTACAAAAAAAATGGCGAGGACTACTAAAACAACTTCCTAGAACCTTCATTCCATACCCCGACTAGTACCTGCTACATTCTCGCCTCCTGAGAAGAAAATGGAACAACAAGGAAAAGGGTGAGCTCAACTAGCCCAGTAAAGAATATTATGACTAAGATAATATACAACAAATTATCGTTAGTCTTCAACAGGGAAAAATTTAATAGAATACAATAGACAACAAGTTTTAATTCAATATTCGCAGCGGAAAATAATAATTCATAGAGAAGTTACGTAGAGAATGAAATCTACGATTATCTATGAATTTAAAAGCCCATCATCAACATTTTATCCCTGTAACATCAATCAATAAATATCTTGAGTCAAATAGTCATCTTAGCACTACAGGCCAAAGATATTCATCAGTTGGTCATGTTCACCTCAACACCTGTTCATCTTTGCACTACGGGCCAAAGATATTCATCAGAAATTATTCATCTTTGCACTACAGGCCAAAGATATTCAGTTATATCATCATTTAAGACTGAGGATGATGAAAAATATTTTAAAAAAAAACGAATCCAGTGAAGCAAAATAACAAATATTAAGGATTCGTATTTCGATTTATCCATGTCCAAAAATACCTTATCATAGTGAAGTAAAATTGAAGAATGATCAAAACATGGATACAATCAAAGCTAGTATCCAGAATAGATATTTGGACGAAAAGAAGAAAATTTCATTTTTCGGTGAATAGTAACTCGTGAATAGTAACTCGTGAATAGTAACTCATGAATAGTAACCCCGACATGAAAAGTTCCAAATTTGATAAAAAGTTTAGATCAATATTCGGCATAATGATATTGAAGAAAATAATATCATTTAAGAAGAAATAACATCCCTTACCTCGGAAAGACGGTACTTCTGACTGGAATACTAGATATAGTGCTGAAGGAAACTTGCACCGTATAGCAACACTCAAAGTATCAAATACTCACAAGAATACGCTCGATATAGAGAGAGAAATAGAGAGAAACTTGTGTTTCTGGTGTGATTTTCAATTCTAACCTAAGCACCCTATTTATAGGAAAATGCTTAGAACACCAAAGCAGAAAATTTAATATAATAATAATATATTTATCAAATTTTCCTTAGCCCACCTCTAGACATCTGATCTCAGCCCATTTATATCACATGTTAGCCCACTTAAATGCCAAAAAACATTTTTCTTCAAAATAATAAATAAAACTTCCAAAAATTAATTATTTCGGAACTTCAGAACTTTAATAATTCATAATAAATAGCCCTTTTATCAGAAAATTCGAATCTCGCGAGTTTTTATAGGAAATTCAATTCTCTACAACTTTACAGAAGAAAGTTTTTCCAAATTCCAAACAGAAATTGACCGAAATTCACAAACGGGCAATTTTATAGTCAATAATAAATTTTCGGACAAGAATTATGTCCACCAACACACAAAACATGTGTTAATCATTTAATGCCACAAAAATACTCTTCCTCCTCATATACTCATATATCCCACATTCATTGTAAAAATACCACCATCAATATATTATTAAAATAATATATTTAAATGAATTATTTTATCAGAAAAAGATAAAATATTAATTTTCAACAATTGTCACATTAAAATTTTTCTCTATCTATATCTACATAAAATCACTATTTTTCTCATCATATAAATCAATAATTATTTATACACAAATAATATTACAGAATCACAGTACTGGCAACCAGGCAGTTCCCAAGAAAGAGGGGGCTTTCCAATAAGGATTTCTCCTTACTGGCGCGCAATTAGATGACCAAACCTCTCCTTAGACAGAACTTTCTAGACATTGCCAATAATGTTATCTAATAATATTATTCAGATAATATGAATTATTGCTCCGATAATGAAAAATACTGCGTAGTGACAATTATTGAAACAACAGTAATATAAAATATCAACGCAGCAATTATTGAATCAATAAAATACAATATTGAACAATAATTACTGTAACAATTATTGAGTAGTGCCTTCTTACGTAAGAATCAATAATTGGTGCAATACCGTGTGCTACTGTGCAACAACGCGTATTACTGTGTTTTAACCACCGGGTATTCCAACAGTATTAACGGTAACAACTATGCCGTTATTTATAAACAACTTATTTTTGTCGTTTTCTTCATCCAATCGCTTTCCGTTATTGGGCCCACACAAGGCTGCGCCGTCGTACGAATATTCCCCGACAACAAGAATATTCCACGACCAAACAAATATTCCCCGACAACAATGAATATTTTATAACCACTTGCTTATTTAAAATATTTGCGCATTTTACCCATAACTAACCACATTAATCAAATCAACTCTTACTATTTCAGAATAATAAATAGAGGAAATTAAATTTCATTTATTAATAATTTGGGGTCTTACAACCTCCCCTCCTTATGAAATTTCGTCCTCGAAATTGACATACGTACCTGGTGTTTCGAAAAGATGAGGATACCTCGCTTTCATTTCCGTTTCCAACTCCCAAGTCATTTTCTCAATAGCATGGTTTCTCCACAAAACTTTAACTTGTGGTATGACCTTCGTGCGTAGGACATGCTCCTTCTTATCCATGATCTTGACAGGTACCTCCTCGTACGTTAAGTCTTCAGATATCTCGTCCGGTTCTAACTCAATCACATGGTTCGGGTCTTTCACATATTTACGAAGCACAGCTATATGAAAAACATTATGAACACGAGACATACTTGGAGGTAACGCAAGTCTATAGGCCACATTTCCTACTCGGTCAAGAATCTGAAATGGGCCAATAAATCGTGGATTGAGCTTTCCTCTCTTCCCAAATCTTGTAACTCCTTTCCATGGAGCTACACGTAATAATACATGATCCCCAATGTCAAATTCCACGTCCTTTCGATGAAGATCCACATAACTCTTTTGTCGATCCTGTGCCGTTTGTATACGTTGTCGAATCATTTGGATCTTCTCTGTAGTCATTCGTACCAACTCTGGTCCCAACAACGTTGCTTCTCCCACCTCATCCCAACATACTGGAGAGCGACACTTTCGTCCATACAATGCTTCAAAGGGAGCCACACCTATACTTGCCTGATAACTGTTGTTGTAGGAGAATTCCACCAATGGTAGGTACTTATCCCAACTTCCTTTGAAATCTAGGACATAAAGTCTTAATAGATCTTCAAGAGTTTGAATAGTCCTTTCTGATTGCCCGTCCGTTTGAGGATGGTATGCCGAACTGAACCGTAAATCCATGCCCATAGCTTTTTGCAAGCTAACCCAAAATCTTGAAGTGAATCTTGGGTCACGATCCGAAACTATGGATACTGGCATGCCATGCAACCTTACAATCTCATTCACGTACATACTAGCAAGACGTTCAAGGGAATAAGTCTCCCGTATCGACAAGAAATGAGCAGACTTGGTTAATCTATCAACTATAACCCAAATAGCATTTATGCCTTGAGAAACAGTGGGAAGACCCGTAACGAAATCCATGGTAATGTGTTCCCACTTCCATTTCGGAATCTCAAGTGGTTGCAATGGACCCTTAGGTACTTGATGCTCCGCCTTTACACGTTGACAAGTTAAACACCTCGAGATAAACTTTACAATCTCTCTCTTCATATTGTTCTACCAAAATGTATTTCGAAGATCACGATACATTTTAGTACTTCCAGGATGGATTACAAATGGTGTATTGTGTGCCTCCATCATGATCTTGTACTTTAAATCAGAATCATTAGGAACACAAAGTCTGGAGTGGACTCGAAGTATTCCTTCTTCATCGATTCTTGCTTCTAGAATAGCACCTTCTTACACTTTCTTCTTCATACGCATCAGCTCCGGGTCTGTAGCTTGAGCAACTTTAACTTTATAGATTAAAGTTGGTTCTACGTATATACTTGACATCATCGCACTCGTTCCTGCATATGATCTTCTACTCAATGCGTCAGCTACCACATTTACTTTTCCAGGATGGTATTGAATAGTGTGGTCGTAATCTTTCAACAGCTCGAGCCAACGTCGTTGCCGCATGTTGAGTTCTTTTTGAGTGAAGAAATATATGAGGCTTTTATGGTCTGAATATATCTCCACCTTCTCCCCATATAGATAGTGCCTCCAGATCTTTAGTGTGAAAACGACTGCTGCCAACTCTAGATCATGAGTAGGATAATTCCTCTCATATTCTTTAAGTTGTCGCGAGGCATAGGCTATGACTTTCCCACGTTGCATGAGAACACATCCTAACCCTTTGCCTGAAGCATCGCTGTAGATAACAAATCCATCCGAACCAGATGGTATTGTCAGAACAAGTGTCGAAATGAGTCTCCTCTTAAGCTCTTGGAAACTCTTCTCGCATTCTTTGTTCCATACGAATTTGATATCCTTCCGAGTCAGCTGAGTTAACGGGGTAGCGATTCGAGAAAACCCTTCTACGAATCTCCGATAATAACCAGCTAAGCCTAGAAAGCTACGTACATCGGTCACCGTCTTCGGTTGCTCCCAGCTTTGTATTGCTTCAATTTTCGCCGGGTCCACAGATACTCCATGTTTTGACACCACGTGCCCTAAGAATGCTACTTCCTCAAGCCAGAACTCGCATTTCTTCAACTTAGCATATAACTTGTTTTCACGCAGCCTTTGGAGTACCAGCTTCAAATGGTGCTCATGATCTTCACGGTTTTTGGAATATATGAGGATGTCATCAATAAAGACAACAACGAACTGATCCAAATAATCCTTGAATACTCGGTTCATCATATCCATGAAAGCCGCAGGAGCATTAGTCAATCCAAAAGACATGACTAAGAATTCATAATGCCCGTACCGAGTTCTAAAGGCAGTCTTCGGAATATCCTCAGTTTTAACCTTCAGCTGATGATATCCAGAACGAAGATCGATTTTTGAAAAGAATTGTGCTCCTTGTAACTGGTCAAATAGGTCATCAATACGAGGTAGCGGATACCTATTCTTGATGGTGACATGGTTTAATTCCCGGTAATCGACACAAAGTCGCATACTCCCGTCTTTCTTCTTTACAAATAAATCAGGAGCACCCCAAGGAGATGTACTAGGACGAATGAAACCGATGTCCAACAACTCTTGTAGTTGGACTTTTAACTCCTAAAGTTCAATAGGAGCCATTCGATATGGGGTTTTAGAAATAGGCTTTGTACCAGGTTCAAGATCAATAAAGAATTCAACTTCACGTTCCGGGGTAGACCGGGAAGTTCTTCAGGAAATACGTCAGGAAAGTTACTAACAACAGGAATATTATTCAAATTTAACGTGTCTTTATTCAAATCCATAACATGGGCTAAGAAAGCTTGACATCCGTTTTTCAATAAATGAATAGCTTTATGACTTGATATGACAGTGATTGATTTTAATGGCTTTGTTGCTTGAATTCGAACAACAGGTTGATTAGGAATATGAAAACTAATCACCTTACGAAAACATTCAATTTTGGCATGATGAGTAGTTAACCAATCAATTCCTAAAATCACGTCAAATGCAAGTATCTTTAAAGAGATAAGGTCAACAGGTAAGGTGATGGTACCAACTTGGATCAAACAAGATTTATAAACAGTGGATGTGATGAAAGTTTTCCCTAACGGAGTCTCCACAGATAAATCAAAGTCTAATTTCTCCGGAGTCAAGTTTAAACGTTGAGCACAAGCAGGAGAAATAAATGAATGGGTAGCACCAGTATCTAGTAAGGTATAAACTTCACATGAATTTATGATTAGCTTACCCGTGATCACCTCGTTTGGGTTCCTCGCATGTTGACCAGTCACGACAAACGCTCTTCCAGGAACCGTTGACTTTGACTTTTCTGGGGTAGCCTTTTGAGTCACCGTCCCCGCTGAACTTGGTTTCGCTATCGTACAATCTCGAGCGATATGTCCTTCCTTTCCACAATTATAGCATACCTTGAACTGTTGTGGACAGTTGGGGCTGATATGTCCCTCTTTTCCACATTTATAGCATATAACCGGTGGTCGTTCTCCTCCCTTGGAACCAGTTGCTGCCGGTGCTGACGTCTTCGTATTATCATTGTTGAATCTCCTCTTTTTAAAATCTCCTCCCGACTCGTTTCTTCTATTTTCATAGCCACGATTACCACCAGAGTGGTTGTCGTTCTTGTCTGTACTTTTCTTTCTCCGCTGGTTATCATTGTTCTGATGACTGTTGTCACCGATATGATCCTGGTTGTGGTCCCTCGGTTGACCGTACTCGTTATCTCGCTCCAACAATTGAGCCCTGTTGACAACATCTGAATAGAGAGAAAATTTATGAGAAATGAGATATTGACGTATGCCGGGTTTCAAACCTCTCAGAAACATCCGTGTCATACGTTCCTCATTCTCCACCAAATGAGGTGCAAACCTGGACGACTCTGCAAACTTCGCCTCGTACTGGGACACCGTCATGTTATTCTGCTCCAGTCTAATAAACTCTACCTCCTTCATATGACGAATACTTTCAGGAAAGTACTTGTCATTGAATAGTTTATGAAATGTCTCCCAAGACATGCTGAGTGCAGCTGGATGGGTACGCTTCACAGATTCTCACCAGTAGTCTGCCTCGCCACGGAACATAAAGGTGGCGAATGGAACCTTCTGTTCCTCCGTGCATCCCAAGACATCAAATATCTTGGTAATTTGCTTGACCATGTCTCCGCCTTAATCGGATCTGGCTTTCCCCAGAATTCTGGTGGTCCCAACTCTTTGAACTGCTTGGCTGTGACCAGCTGTGCGTTGCCATTATTTCTTCCTATATTTTGAACAGGAATCTCTTTCGTCTGGTTTTGCATGAATCGCAAAAAGCTTCTAAACATCTCATCGTTCATCGTCTGCTCAGTGGTGTTGTTCACAGGAGGAACATTGCCAGCCTGTTGCACGTTCTCCTCGTTGGTGAGTACAGGTGTCTCCACGGTTTCATTTACTCCACTGTTAACATTCTCAGTCGACATTCTCAAATACCGCCATAAAATAAGGGTTAATTTAACAAATTAACAAATCACATAATATCCCTATATTATGACCGACCAACAAATAAGCTTAGGTAGGACACACTAGCGAAGGATTTACTCGTCTCTCCCCTCCTAGTTCTATTCCCCGATCTCCGCCAGAGATCATATCCCTAAGCTCTGATACCAACTGTGACGCCCCCAAAACAGGTATACAACACCTATTCTGAGTCGTCAATAACATGGTACAGAAACAACTACAACTTTATTAATACAACATAAAAACTGTGAGTGTAAATACAAATATTGTCATCTAGACAATATCCACACTCAAATAAGTCCTCATTACAGTTATTGGAACAATATTTTACAAAAAAAATGGTGAGGACTACTAAAACAACTTCCTAGAACCTTAATTCCATACCCCGACTAGTACCTGCTACATTCTCGCCTCCTGAGAAGAAAATGGAACAACAAGGAAAAGTGTGAGCTCAACTAGCCCAGTAAAGAATATTATGACTAAGATAATATACAACAAATTATCGTTAGTCTTCAACAGGAAAAAATTTAATAGAATACAATAGACAACAAGTTTTAATTCAATATTCGCAGTGGAAAATAATAATTCATAGAGAAGTTACGTAGAGAATGAAATCTACGATTATCTATGAATTTAAAAGCCCATCATCAACATTTTATCCCTGTAACATCAATCAACAAATATATTGAGTCAAATAGTCATCTTAGCACTACAGGCCAAAGATATTCATCAGTTGGTCATGTTCACCTCAACACCTGTTCATCTTTGCACTACGGGCCAAAGATATTCATCAGAAATTATTCATCTTTGCACTACAGGCCAAAGATATTCAGTTATATCATCATTTAAGACTGAGGATGATGAAAAATATTTTAAAGAAAACGAATCCAGTGAAGCAAAATAACAAATATTAAGGATTCGTATTTCGATTTATCCATGTCCAAAAATACCTTATCATAGTGAAGTAAAATTCAAGAATGATCAAAACATGGATACAATCAAAGCTAGTATCCAGAATAGATATTTGGACGAAAAGAAGAAAATTTCATTTTTCGGTGAATAGTAACTCGTGAATAGTAACTCGTGAATAGTAACTCATGAATAGTAATCCCGACATGAAAAGTTCTAAATTTGATAAAAAGTTTAGATCAATATTCGGCATAATGATATTGAAGAAAATAATATCATTTAAGAAGAAATAACATCCCTTACCTCGGAAAGACGGTACTTCTGACTGGAATACTAGATATAGTGCTGAAGGAAACTTGCACCGTATAGCAACACTCAAAGTATCAAATACTCACAAGAATACGCTCGATATAGAGAGAGAAATAGAGAGAAACTTGTGTTTCTGGTGTGATTTTCAATTCTAACCTAAGCACCCTATTTATAGGAAAATGCTTAGAACACTAAAGCAGAAAATTTAATATAATAATAATATATTTATCAAATTTTCCTTAGCCCACCTCTAGACATCTGATCTCAGCCCATTTATATCACATGTTAGCCCACTTAAATGCCAAAAAATGTTTTTCTTCAAAATAATAAATAAAACTTCTAAAAATTAATTATTTCGGAACTTCAGAACTTCAATAATTCATAATAAATAGCCCTTTTATCAGAAAATTCGAATCTCGCGAGTTTTTATAAGAAATTCAATTCTCTACAACTTTGCAGAAGAAAGTTTTTCCAAATTCCAAACAGAAATTGACCGAAATTCACAAACAGGCAATTTTACAGTCAATAATAAATTTTCGGTCAAGAATTATGTCCACCAACACACAAAACATGTGTTAATCATTTAATGCCACAAAAATACTTTTCCTCCTCATATACTCATATATCCCACATTCATTGTAAAAATACCACCATCAATATATTATTAAAATAATATATTTAAATGAATTATTTTATCAGAAAAAGATAAAATATTAATTTTCAACAATTGTCACATTAAAATTTTTCTCTATCTATATCCACATAAAATCACTATTTTCCTCATCATATAAATCAATAATTAATTATACACAAATAATATTACAGAATCACAGTACTGGCAACCAGGCAGTTCCCAGGAAAGAGGGGGCTTTCCAATAAGGATTTCTCCTTACTGGCGCGCAATTAGATGACCAAACCTCTCCTTAGACAGAACTTTTTAGACATTGCCAATAATGTTATCTAATAATATTATTCAGATAATATGAATTATTGCTCCGATAATGAAAAATACTGCGTAGTGACAATTATTGAAACAACAGTAATATAAAATATCAAAGCAGCAATTATTGAATCAATAAAATACAATATTGAACAGTAATTACTGTAACAATTATTGAGTAGTGCCTTCTTACGTAAGAATCAATAATTGGTGCAATACCGTGTGCTACTGTGCAACAACGCGTATTACTGTGTTTTAACCACCGGGTATTCCAACAGTATTAACGGTAACAACTATGCCGTTATTTATAAACAACTTATTTTTGTCATTTTCTTCATCCAATCGTTTTCCGTTATGGGGCCCACACAAGGCTGCGCCGTCGTACGAATATTTCCCGACAACAAGAATATTCCACGACCAAACAAATATTTTCCGACAACAATGAATATTTTATAACCACTTGCTTATTTAAAATATTTGCTCATTTTACCCATAACTAACCACATTAATCAAATCAACTCTTACTATTTCAGAATAATAAATAGAGGAAATTAAATTTCATTTATTAATAATTTGGGGTCTTACATCAAGTGTATTTTTGGAAAAAAAAAGAGTTCAGGGTGGAAGTGGGACTTCAAAGAAAACATCAGGGGTATTTTTGAACCTTTGCCCAATATTTTTTAGTCAAATGTCGTTGGCATGTCATTAATTTTCTGACATAAAACTATTAATTAGACGTAATAAAAAAAATAAAAGTTTAATTCCCTAATTGAAAAAATTAAAAAGATGATCCCCAAAGTGGAAAAAAATTAAAAGTTCATTATATTAATTCATAATTAGGCCTAAATAGAATTTAATTTTTCTTGAAAGTATTATTCTAAATAGTAAGGTGTTAAAATTGATAAAACGATAAAGTTAAGGGTGATATGTGTAAATTAAAAGATAAAAAGTATGTCGAGGAATATTCATTCGGTTGGTAAATATTAAGTAAAGTACGACGCCGTCGAAACAACCAATCATTGGTGGGCCTCACTAGGGCTGTTAAAAAAATTCGTTTTTTCAGTTTTTCGGACCATACTGAACTGGTCAGTTCGGTATAAAAAGAATCGATCCGGTTTGGTACCAAAAAAATTGGTATATTTTGGTTTTTTTGGTACCGGTTTCGGTTCGGCGTTTTGATGGTTCGGTTTTACCGAACCGGACCGGTACATACCAATTTTCTAATTTATTATTATTAATAATTTATTAATAATAATAATAAAATAATGATTATAATAATAAAAATATTAATAAAAATAATAAAATAATAATAATATTAAAATAATAATAAAAATAATAATTATATTAATTTTTGATAAAAATTGGTACCGCCGTTCGGTATATCGGTCCAACCGGTACCGGTATCGGTATCAATATTTGGCCGATTTCGGTACCGGTTAGGATCGATTTTTACCGGTTGAACACCCCTAGGCCTCACAACGACATAATTATAGGATATTGAAAATGATTAAAATAACCTTTTTAATAAAATTGTCAAGGGTATTAATACTTTTAACTATTGAAATACTCGGTAATAAGAGAATAGTACACGCACTATTCCACAGCAGCACATGGTACTCCACAGTAGCATACGATATTCCATAGTAACACACAATATTGCACAATATTTCATATTATTGATTTAATAATTGTTACTGTAGCAACCATAAAATATTTTATATTTTTGACTCATTAATTACACAATAACAACTGCATAGTATTGATTTAATAATTGAAATAGTATATTTAGACCAGTTAGCATTACTTACAATTTCTAGAAGTTCTATCAAGAAAATGAGTTATTTAATTGTGTGCCGTTTATACAGAAAGCCCCCTCTTTCTTGAGAATGATCTGGTTGTTAGTATTATGAGTCTATATTAATAATTGGTGAATAGATTGAAAAGGTGTAAATAATGGATGAATAGCAGGTGTTGATTAAAGATAAGTACTATAATCGGCTTATATCGTTGAATTTTAATGGCTATTTCTGTAGTTATATGGTGAAACAGATTCAATTTGTGTTAAGGTGTAGAGCTTATAAAGCACCATGTGCTTCTGAGAAGAGGACATAACTGGTATTAAAACCCTTTTCTAGAGTAGCCTCTTACAGTATAATGATACAGACATGAGGGAGTTTGTGGTGTTGAATTATCCCTTGTGTTTTTATTACTTTTCTCCCACTTTCATTTCTATCAATGTGACCCATAACTTTATTTAATTTCTTCCATGGGACCCATAACTTTATCATTATTATATATTTGTTATAAATTGTAGAGATGAATTAATAAGAAGATGGATAAAGATTTATCTATTGATATTAAATAATTTATGTAAAATTATTTTATAATAGTAAGTTGGTAACATTAAAATATCTTTGATGATCACCAATTTCTTGAGTATTTGTACGGATAAGTATCAAGTCTAAGGTAGTGCAACCGTACTCTTTAATGGTGGATGTATAGGAGCTGGGCTAAACAATTTCTTCAGAGAGCGGAGGTATATACGAATTAGTAACCGATCTAACTCACTGTGAAAATAGTGTAGAAGAGACGAAAACTAATTTGTTGGTTGTTTGTGGGAAACCACTCAGTGTACTATATTGAATACTATTAAAGGCTCGACACGTGCCAGGTTTAGACTGGTATATATGTACGTTGTTGACGAGAGTGGATGACCGTTATACCTTTAAGGTGGTTAGAGAATTATTATGTAATTCAATACACGACAAGAAGTGAAAATGAAAGGAATGTATGTATGTGTTATATATTCGAGTGTTGTGTTATTGGTGGTATGAAACCGTAAAGGAGATGTATTGTTGGTTAAACTAATAAGGGAGATAGAGTTTTAAAACTCAAAGTGTGAGCCTTAAATTATTAAGGAATATAGTAACCAATGATGTGGAATATGTAATATCCGAGAATTTCCACGTATTATAAAATGAATATATTAATGGAAATGCTATTTATGTGAATATAAGTGTTATTTTATGAGTTGGTTAATGCAATTAATTCGTATTAGATCAATGCGTATTAAGATGTGTGAATTGACAATGAGAAGTGTGAAATGCCTTGTGTGGCATATTGTGAAACGAGAAAATCCATTAAGCGAATTAAAACGAGAATTATAGGTAATCAATACACTCGTAGACTTGTAATATTACTCATGTGGAAAGTAATTCATGTCGTATAAAACGAGTTTAGCGATGAAAATTTGGCATGGGCTGAAGCTAAACCAGTCTTGGCACTGTCAGGGCACAACGCAGCAGCGCCGTCCCAGCAGTACAAACTAGCGCAACTACGCCATTGGTCAGTTGGAGAAAACTAATTTGTTTCACTTTAGAAATTAAATGGAATAATTATATGATATGTGTGACATTGATAAACCATGAAATAAAATACGTTATGTGCGACAACGGAATTATTAAGTGGACCATTAATTAATATTAATTAATTGTGATAGAATATTGATTGCTTGGTAATTAATTAGTCATATGTGATTATTATTATTATTTGCAATATATCTATAAATATAATAAGAATTATATAGATAATTAATGATTATGGAGATCCATAAATACATTAATTAAGGAAGAATGGATTAATTTATATTAGTGGTAATTAATCAAGGAAGGGAATCATTTATTTATTTGACATAAATAAGTAAGTTATAATATTATATTGACAGATATGTGCATATGAGCAATAATACAACTATATTATATAGTGTAGTGTGACTTTTATGTGACTATATATTAAGTTTTATGACATTATATTGTATGAAGCAATGTGATTAAGTATTTTGAAATTGTATGGTATAAATATATCATGAAGTGTGTATGTAGCAATATGCATGTGGGTAGACATTAAAATAAAATGTACATGGATTATATGTATGTTGCATAACATCTACTACCTCGAAATGTTAAATCATATTGTGACATTAAGTTATAATATATGGTTCATATGTGTATTAAAATATAACATAAGAGTGGAAATGTGTAGAAGTATACAAGAATGCTAAGTTATATTGATTGTCCCAAAATGTGTGTCCCAATTGCTCCTTAATTCTCAGTCACGTGTAGAACAAAGGCTAAGGCCTATGTTCTTCCTTTTCTTCCAAAACCTCCTAGCTAATGATCATGGGGGGAGTGGGAGTCATGATGCAAATCACCAACTCCTCCTTACCCTTCATACAATTCTTTCATCCATGAGTTTGATTTAGGGGAAGATGTCATTGTCTGGGTTTTGGATGTTCTATAAATGAGAGCTCTCCTTCCATTGTTACATTGCTGATAATTCCATTGAAGGTGAGGTTGAGAGCATACAAGCATTCTAATAGCTTGAGAGTTTATAGTAGCAAGATTCATTTAATTTCAAAAGGTATAACCTCTCCTCATTGCTTCAATTTCATTCTCTGTAAAAAAATGGAGTTTTGAGTCTTAAATTTAAAAATCTTGAATTCATGGAATTGGATGATGATGAGGTTGGGTAATATTCATATAGTTGTTATATAAGGTCATAAACATGTTTAAACTGATATATGAGTGTTTAGAAACAAATTCGTGGGTAATTTATGTGTTTAGGCTGAACAGTTGCTAAAGCCAACTATTCCTGGTTTGATCCAGGCATGGCGCAGCTGCGCTGTATTAACACTGAGGCGCAACGCAGCTGCGCCGTTTCCTAATTCAGTTTTGAGTTTTGTTTTGTAATCTGCCAAAAGTTAGTCACTCATTATGATTTATAATAGCATGCAAGCATGTGTAAGGGGTGTACATAGATATATGAACCTAATGTGGGCATGTTTTACTAGATTAGCATGATTAATGAAAAGCCTATGGTTTAAACGGAAGTTTGTACTTTGAGTTTTGAGAACGAACTATGTTCTACAAATTGTGAGCCTAGTAATCTATACATGACTGATTTTACACCTAAATGACCATGCTATAGTGTACATAGTCCCTTTGATCATGACCAAACTTATTAGGCTTTGTGTTAGAAGTATTTTTAAGATAAAGCTTAGCCTAGTAAGCTAACATGCATGACTACTACATGTTTTATATTTTGATCTTGCGAGCATGATAACATGACTTGACTACATGTGAATAGAGCCTTAAAGTTGTCTTGTATGTGTTGAATGGCATTGTTCATGTTTAAAGCGGTTTCAAAAGCAAACTTGAACATATTTTCAAAATCTAGTTGCATCACATGAGTATTCAGATTCTAAAGGCTTGAGATGCCATGTTATGTTTTACTATGCCTCTAAACATAATTCGTAAGTGATGGACATAAAGAGAATTTAATTAAACATGAGTTTTAAGCATGTTTTAAAGTGTTAAACGATGCTAGCTATGTATAAAAGACATGAATATGTACGAGCATGTATAGTACAGATTATGTGAACTCTTTATGAGAACATATGGCTAATTAGTACACCTAGTGATTTCATAGCCCTATTTGGTTTTGATTTCGTGAAAATCCTAAACTAAAGTCCCTAACATATAAGGTTGAACTTGAAGTGGTCATACAAGTATGTAAAGACCTTTTGTGTGTATGTAAGAGAAGAGTAAGTGTCTAAGTGTGTTAAAGTTGGACTGAACCAGGAGTGCAAAGCTTAACCTTGGACTGGCCAGGGGACAGCACAGCTGCGCCGTCCCTAAGCCTGGACAGGGCACAACTACGTCATTCTGCAGTCTAGAATAGGTTTTGTTTTTGATATGATGTTTGAAGCATGCTTATATAATTACTTTAACTTGTAATATATGATCAATATGCTATGAAATGTGTTAAGAAGCATGCTATGTGATAGAGATGAATTTTAATTATGATTTTCAAAAGTTAAGTCCAAAGAAATACTTTCAAGATATTAAGCAATGATATGTTGTTTGGATTTGTAATATCTTACAAACTGAATTGTGCTATGAATATATAGTATAGGTGATGTTGTATGAAGTTACGACTAAGTTAGACATTTATGTGTACGTTTGAACTTACCTATACGAGTTTTAAATATGTCGATCACGTAGCGAGTCAAGTGTGTGATAGATATATACGGATGTTGATGTCATGTTCGAATGGTTAAGGTATACCTATACCTACCTAGCTATTCTAAGAGTATGATGAGAAAGTGAAGTGTAGGTTTTTCGAACCTAGTTAGAAAACAATGTAACATTGTTATTACATTGAGAATACATGAAATATGTTACTAATGGATATGAATCCATGATTATATAACTGTGTAGGAATACACAAAGTGAAGATAAGCTTTAATCAGTTAAGTCGTAGTTGATAAACTACGAATCAGGTAAGTCTTTCAGTTCCTATTTGATATATGAATTTGATAACTGTTAGTTGAGCTATATTATGCTATGCAAATGTTGATGTATAAATATGAAATGCATATGAGATATGTATGAAATGTGAAAGTTGATATTTGATGATATGTTTGTGATATAAATCTTTATGCCTGTTATATATGAAGTAACATGCGTAGTAAAGATTAATTGATTATGAATGCATGAACTGAATATGCTATTATATGCTATGTGCTGCATGAAAACTGTTAGAATTGTTGGGCTGTTGAGCTCACCCTTGCAAATAACCACTTTTGCAGGTTAAGGACTCACGGTAAAGTTACGTGCTACTTGATTGATAAAGTTCAATCACATCAAAGGAGATTGATTTGTTTAATTAAATATATGCTCTTGAACCAAGTTTAGGTTATAGGAGATGTACATGATAGTAGTTTACAATATGTAATACATGTTAAGTTATACTATGTAATACATAGAGAAATTCGAATTGAGATGTAAATATTTATACAGTAATTCGAATAGACTGAATCATAGCATAATTTGATTCAAGGATATGTAATTGATTCAAGTTAAGATATCAATAAAAGATTTATTTTCAAAGGAGATTGAAAAAGTTTAAATTATTCCGCATATTTATATAACATCGAATGTGATGTAAAACAGGAATAGTAAATGACCAAGTTGTGAAACTTATAAAAGTTTGGGGTTATTGTGCAGATCCTGAAAATGGAATGAATTTATATTCTAAATTGTTATAAGCAAAGTTATGTTCATTAAGTTATGAATGAAAAATATAAATAGTTTAACGATAGTAGTATCGTGGCGGACCGGATTCGTGGTTCAAAGGGACCCGAATTTGGGGGCGTCACATCGGCCGCGCCACTTCGGTACAGACATAGACAAGCCCCTATTTCAACATAACTTGAAAATTCAAATAACCAATCCTTCATTTAACACGCTTACAATCAAACACATTGTTTCTATACATGCATATAAACTCCAATAACACATGGTTATTGACTTACAATCAAATTAACAAGTAGTTTAGACAATCTTCTAAGATTTTCCAATTTTGAAATTAAGAACAACTTAAGTAATATTTGTAAGACCCCAACTTTTATGAATAAAGATGAATTTTCTATAAATATCACTTTTGAATATTATGGAGTGAATTTGATATAATGTTATAGTTGTGAGTAATATTTATAAATTTTACAAAGTACGTAAGTTGTTATATAATATTCGATTGGTCTGGAAATATTCGTTTTAACAGGGAATATTCGTACAACGGCACAATCATTGGTGGACCCCACAACGAAATTATTGACGGATTTAAAAAATGACAAAAATATTTTTATAAAATAACGGCGAAAGTTTTACCGTTAACTGTTGGAATACCCAGTGGTTAAAATACAGTAATATGCATTGTGGCCCAGTAGCACACGGTATTGCACAGTATTTTTGTATTATTAATTCTTACGTAAGAAGGCACTACTCAATAATTGTTACAATAACTGCTGTTCAATATTTTATTTTATTGATTCAATAATTACTGCGTTGATATTTTATATTATTGTTGTTTCAATAATTATCACTGCAGAATATCTCCATTATCAGATCAATAATTCATATTATTTGAATAATATTATTAGATAGCATTATTGACAATATCTAAGGAAGTTCTGTCTAAGGAGAGGTTCGGTCACCTAATTGCGCGCCAGTAAGGAGAAATCCTTATCGAAAAGCCCCCTCTTTCCTGAGAACGACCTGGTTGTGTGATTCTGTAATATTATTTGTGAATAATTAATTATTGATTTATATGATAAGAAAATATTTATTTTATGTGGACATAAATGATGGATAGAAAAATATTTATTTTATATGGTTATAAATGAAGGAATTAATGTTGAGATGTTTTATCAGTATTTTTATCGGAATGGAGGTATTAAAACTCAAATCAGTGTTCTTAAAGCTCTGTTGCGTGAGTTATAATTTTGATCCGACCGTTGGATCGTTGTGATTTTTGGATATGTTAAGCATATATAAGTTGAGTATATGTCCACAAATTTTGAACCGTTAAAAATTAACGCATGATTTGTTATGAATTTTAAAAGGTGTTAAAAATCATCCGTTTGTGGATTTCGAATATTTTCTGTCTGGAATTTGGAAAAATTTAAAGCTACAAAGTTGTAGAGAATTCGATTTCGTGTGAAATGGATATAAAATTCGTATTTTTCTGATAAAAGGTTATTTTATATGAATTGTTGAAGTTTCAGAAATTAAATATTTTTATTAAAATTATGGGTGGGACACACTTTTGTTTTGAAACATGTGGGTTGCAAAAATTTTCCAAGATGGCATGCTTGGTCTTCTTTCAACAATTTAGGCTACGTAGAAAGAAAAAAATATATATTATTTTATTATTTAGTCTCCTATGGCGTTCTAACATTTTCCTATAGATAGGCGCTTAAGTTAGAATTGAAAATCACACCAGAATCAGAGAATTCTTCTTCTATAATCTTGAGTGTATTTCTTTAGAGTTTTAGAAAGTTTTGAGCGTAGAAAACAGTGAAAGTTTTCTTCAAGAATATTCCCGCTATACCAGTTGGAGTACTCTTCTTTTCAAGGTAAGTGATGTTATTTTTGTTCAATATTCACTTGAAATAATATTTTCTTCCGTATTCTGTAGTATGTAAGTAATATTATTTCGTTTCAAATTTTGAATTCTATACTTGTTTTGTTAAAATTTTGGCTTCTATACTCTATGAAATTAGTAGAATATCCTTGATATTTACGCTTCATCCAGTATCTTTTCATGAAAATATTATTCTGAGCATTCTTGATAAATTTTAACTTTTTCATGCCGAAGTACTATTCACTAGGGGTGAGCATGGTGCGGTTTGAAGTTCAAACCGCACCCGAAACCGCTTAGGTGCGGTTTGAAAATTTCAAAACCGCACACGAAACCACTTGTGATTGGTGCGGTGCGTTTTAAAGTGTGCGGTGCGGTTTTAATTGGTGCGGTTTCGGTTCCAAAACTAATTGAAACAACAAAAAAGTCTAAGCATTCAATAAAATTTAACAAAAACTTACATCGAGCAATTAACTTAGTGACAGAGTCGGCAATGGGAATTATATTAAGCATGCTTTAAAACTAAAACATACGTTATATAAAACAACGGAGACTATATATTCGATAACAAGCAAGAATGTTTATCTAGTTCCTCAAAAATTAAAAGTATATACTGGAGATAGAATGAAATATATTACAGAGATGACTTATAGAATATAATCCTAACTATACCTAAATTAAAAAATAATCTATTAGACTATTACTATTATAGCATTGACATTAACCAATGCATCAAGTGCTCGAGCCCCTCAGCTATAAGCCCCTCCAATAACGCATAAAACAAATTCAAAATTCTAAAACTCAATTGCTTAATTTTTGACTCTATAACCTCTAACATCTTCTTTCAATTGGTGAAAAAATGACAATGCAAGACTGGGGTTTTCTCTGAGCGTGTTCAAATGAAAAGTAACTTTAGAATTTACTAGAGATAATACATACATACACACACATGGTGCGGTTTCGGTTTTATGCGTGCAGTTTTAGTTAGTAACCAAATCGGAACCGTAAATTTGGTTATTCAACCCACCTAAAACCGCCACATACGTCGAAATTGTTGGTGCGGTTTTAATTGGTGCGGTTCGTGAGATTTTTGGTGCGGTTTCGGTTGTAATTTGGTTACTTGCTCAGCCCTACTATTCACGGGGTTACTATTCCTGAAGTAATATTCATGGGGTACTATTCACTCGAGTACTATTCACCCGGGGTACTATTCATGATAAAAATTGATTCGTTTTCGGTCCAAATTATTTTTGGTACAATATTATTCTTAAATTTTACTCCACAAAGCAGTATTATGTTGACAATTTGGACGTTATTGATTTCTGGATAAATAAATTATAAATATTTAAAAATTTATTCTTGAACTTGTTTTATTAAATTCTTATATCATTGTCATCATCCTCATGTTTATATTCTGTTGAAAGTCATCTGTAGCATGTAGTGCATAAATGGACTTGGTATGATTATGACCAGGGATTATTCGGTATAATCATGACCGTAATGTTACAAATGATGTGGTAAAAGTCCTCATTGGCCCGTAGTTCATTGATGGACAGTTGTTAGCATGATCATGACCATTGATGAAAACACGAATATCCTTGGCCCGTAGTGCATGGATAATTTATGATCGTGATACTAATGAATATCCTTGGCCTAGTGCAGGGATGATGTGGATTATTTATTAAGCTGAGTCTCAGCGATAAAAGTGATGAAAAACTTTTTAAATCATAGAAGATAGTAGATTTTATTCTCTACTTGACTCTTCTAATGGATTGCTTGTTCCGCTGCAGTTAAACTTGATGTTTGTTATATTTTATCAGTTTAACACTGTTGAAGGCTAACGATAAACTATTCTATATTATCTTAGCCATAATATTTCTTACTGGGCTAGTTAAGCTCACCCTTTTGCTTTTATTGTTCTCTTCAAGAAATGAGAACGTAGCAGGGACTAGTCGGGGAATGGAGTGACGGTCTAGATGATAGCATTAGTAGTTCTCACTATTCTATGAAATAGTATGATAATAAATGTATTGAGGACTTATTTTGAGTTTTAATACTGTCTAGAATATAATATTTGTATTAAAACTCACAGCTCATGTTGTATATTTAAGTTTGTATTTGTATTCTGTACCATGTATTTGGCAACTCAGAATGAATGATGTATACCTATTTTGGGAGCGTCACAGTTGGTATCAAAGTTTAGGGATATGATCCCTGGCTAAGATGTGAGACTAGAACTAGGAAGGGAGAGGCGGAGAATTCCTTCGCTAGTATGACCTACCTAAGTTTATTTGGTATTTACTTGGTCGGTCAGAGTATAGGAATAATATGTGACATGTCAATTAACCCTTGTTTTGTGGCAGTATTTAAAAATGACATCCGAGAATGTTGAGAATAGCAATGGAGCACAGGAGACCGTTGAGTCTCCACAGATCAATAATCAAGATAATGTGCATCAGGAAGGCGACAATCCTCATGCAAACAACAACACTGACAAAATGATGAACGATGGAATGTTTAGAGGCTTTCTGCAATTCATGCAACATCAGGCAAGAGAGACTACTGTCCGAAATGTAGGTGGAAACACTGGCAACTCTCGACGGTCACTGCTAAATAGTTCAAGGAGCTGGGATCACCGGAGTTTTTGGAGAGCCAAAATCACTTAAGTCGGAGACATGGATGAAGCAGATCAACAAGATATTTGATGTCTTGGGTTCCTCCGAGCAGCAAAAGGTTCCCTTTGCCACCTTCATGTTGCGAGCAGAAGCAGATTACTGGTGGAATCTGTAAAGCGTACTCAACCTACCGCACTGAGATCTCTTGGGAGAAGCTCCAAGAACTGTTAAACGACAAGTACTTTCCCGAAAGTATTCATCACATGAAGGAGGTAGAGTTTATCATGCTAGAGCAGAACAATATGACCGTGTCGCAGTACGAAGCTAAGTTTGCAGAGTTGTCCCGGTTTTTGTCCCACTTAGTTGATAATGAGGAGAGAATGACGCGGATATTTCTAAGAGGTTTAAAACCTGAGATACGTCATTACCTAATTTCTTATAAACTATGTTTGTATTCAGATGTTGTAAATAGGGCTCAGTTATTGGAACGTGATAATGAGTCAACCCAACCAAGAGAGAGCAGTCAACAAAATGATAATACCAGTGGTAGCAATAATCGAAGCGGTGACAACAAACGTGGAGGGAATTAGCATGCCAAAAATGGTACCCACTTCGGTGGTAATCATGGCCAAGACAATAAGAGTGGACATTTTAAGAAGAGGAGATTCAACAATGATGGAAAGACGTCAGCATCAGCACCCGTTGTTAAGGAAGGAGAACGACCACCTATCATATGCTTCAAATACGGAGGGGAAGGACACATCAGTCCAAACTGCGCGATGCAGTCCAAAGCGTGCTATAATTATGGAAGAGAAGGTGACCTAGCCCAATTTTGTCGTGCACCGAAGACAAGTCCAGCTGGGATGGAGGCACCAAAGGCCGTCCCAGAAAAGTCAAAGCCGGTAGTTCAAGGAGAGCGTTTGTCGT
>CM029021.1:16978625-17138625 GCA_016801055.1 Panax notoginseng
TTTTGTGGGAGAAACCACGATGTTGAGGAAATGACTTGGGAGTTAGAATCTGAAAATGAAATCAAGGTATCCTTACCTCTTCGACATACCAGGTACATACCCTAATTTCGAGGGCGAAATTTCATAAGAAGGGGAGGTTGTAAGACCCCAACTTTTATAAATAAAGATAAATTTTCTATATAAATATCATTTTTGAATATTATGAACTTAATTGATATAATGTTATAGTTGTGGGTAAATATTATAAATTTTGCAAAGTACGCAAGTTGTTATATAATATTCGATTGGTCGGGGAATATTCGTTTTAACAGGGAATATTCGTACAATGACACAATCATTGATGGACCCCACAACGAAATAATTGTCGGATTGAGAAAACGACAAAAATATTTTTATTAAAAATAACGGCGAAAATTTTACCATTGTTACTGTTGAACTACTCGGTAGTAAAAGTACAGTAATACGTGTGGTTGCATAGTAGCACACGGTATTGATTATTAATGCTTATGTGAGAAGCCACTCAGTTTGATTCAATTATTGTCAGTTAATAATATGAATTATTTAGCGATAATGACGTTTTGTTTTATTCGTATTATTAACGTAATAAAACAGAAACATCTTTTATATAAAATAGAATACTTTATTAAAGTTATTCTATAAATAGAATATATTATATTTTATTTAAAAGATTTTTCTTTAAATATGGACCGTCAGATTAAAGTAATCAATCTGGACCGTTCATGGATTAGTTACTATGCATTCTATTTTTCTATAAATAGCAGCTCATTCCTTCATTATTTCTTACGAATTCACTGAACTCTAGAGAGAGAAACTATAGAGAGAAACTATAGAGAGAGAGAAGAAGAGTATTATGCTACTTAACTACTTGCTTATTTCAGCTCGTCTTTAAAACGGTAAGGGATATTATTCTTTTGTATTCAAGAAGAGAACTTCTGTTATTCTATTTCTTTATTATTCTGTTGGAATAACCTGTATATGCGGAATACCCTATACTTGGTGACATTCTTCTATTATTCTGTCTTTGTTATTCTGTTGGAATATCCTGTCTGTGTGTTTTACACCGGACCTGGTTCCGTCTTTATTATTATTCTGTCGGAATATCCTGTCTGTGTGTTTTACACCGGACCTGGTTTCATTATTTATTATACTGTTCTTTATTATTCTATCGGAATATCCTGTCTGTGCGTTTACGCCGGACCTGGTTCCATTATTTATTATTCTGTCGGAATATCATGTCTGTGCGTTTACGCCGGACCTGGTTCCATTATTATTATTCTGTTAAGAATAACCTGTCTGTGCGGTCTATCGCATGCATGGTGATTTCTTTTGTTATTCCATTCTTTATTATACTCAGTTGATTAAAATTTTGACTTCTATACTCCATGAAATTAGTAGAATATCCTTGATATTTGCGCTTCATCTAGTATCTATTCATAAAAATATTCTCCTGATCAGTCTTGAAGTTTACTCCACAAAGCAGTATCATGTTGACAATTTGGACGTTATTAATTCCTGAATAAACTAATTCTTGAACTTGTTTTATTGAATTCTTATATCATTGTCATCATCCTCATGTTTATAAAATGTTGAAAGTCATCTGTGGCATGTAGTGCATAGATGGACTTGGTATGATTATGACCAGGGATTATTCGGTATAATCATGACCGTAATGTTACAAATGATGTGGTAAAAGTCCTCATTGGCCCGTAGTGCATTGATGGACAGTTGTTGGCATGATCATGACCATTAATGAATACACGAATATCCTTGGCCGTAGTGCAGGGGTGATTTGATGATGTGAATTATTTTATTAAGCCGAGTCTCAGCGATTACAGTGTTGAAAAACTTTTTAAATTATAAAAGATAGTAAAGTTTATTTTCTACTTGACTCTTTTAATGGATTGCTTGTTCCGCTGCAGTTAAACTTGATGTCTATTATATCAGTTTAACATTGTTGAAGGCTAATGATAATTTATTCTGCATTATCTTAGTCATAATATTTCTTACTGGGCTAGTTTGAGCTCACCCTTTCTTTCACTGTTCTCTTCAGGAAATGAGAACGTAGCTGGGACAAGTCGGGAAACGGAGTGATGGTCCGAATGATAGTATCAGTTAGTAGTCCTCACTATTCTATGTAATGGTGTGATAAATAAATGTAATGAGGACTCCTTTTGAGTATGAATACTCTCTAGAAGATAAAATTTGTATTCAAACTCACAGTTTATATTTGGTCGTATTGTACACGACAGTTGTATTAGTAAGTTGTATTTGTATTTTGTACTATGTATCTGACGACCCAAGATGGGTGATGTATACCTAATTTTGGGGGCGTCACAGATATTGCTGAATCTCGGGTTTTAGACCTCTCAGAAACATCCGTGTCATTCGATCCTCATTCTCTACCAAATGAGGTGCAAACCTGGATAACTCTGTAAACTTCGTCTCGTACTGAGACATAGTCATGTTATTTTGTTCTAGTCTGATAAACTCTACCTCTCTTCATATGACGAATACTTTCAGGAAAATACTTATCATTGAACGGGTTCTGAAACGTTTCTCAAGACATGCTGAGTGCGGTAGGGTGTTACGCTTCACAGATTCCCACCAGTAATCTGCCTCACCAAGAACATAAAGGTGGCGAATGGAACCTTCTGTTCTTCCGTGCAGCCCAAGACTTCAAATATCTTGGTAATTTGTTTGACCCACGCTTCTGCCTTAATCGGATCCGACTTTCCCCAGAATTCTGTGGTCCCAACTCTTTAAACTGCTTAGCTGTGACAAACCGCGCGTTGCTATCATTTCCACCCGTATTTTGTACACGAGTTTCCCTAGTCTGATTTTGTATGAACTGTAAAAAGTTTCTAAACATCCCATCATTCATCATTTGTTCGGTAGTGTTGTTTACATGAAGAATATTGCTTTCTTGTTGCACGTTCCCCTGGGTGGTGATCAAAGGTGTCTCCACGGTCTCATACGCTCCATTGTTAACGTTCTTAGCTGTCATCTTAAATACTGCCATAAAACAAGGTTAATTAAACAGATTAACATATCACATAATATTCCTATATTATGACCGACCAACAAATAAGCTTAGGTAAGACACACTAGCGAAGGATTTACTCGTCTTTCCCCTCCTAGTTCTATTCTCCGATCTCCGTCAGATACCATATCCCTAAGCTCTGATACCAACTGTGACGCCCCCAAAATAGGTATACATCACATATTTTGAGTCGCCAAATACATGGTACAGAAACAAATACAACTTCATTACTACAATTGTCGTGAAAAATACGACAACACATAAACTGTGAGTTTAAATACAAATATTGTCTAATAGACAGTATTAAAACTCAAAAGGAGTCCTCATTATAATTATTGATACACTATTTTATAAAAATAGTGAGGACTGCTAAAATAACTTTTTAGAACCATAACTCTATACCCCGTCTAGTTCCTGCTATATTCTCACCTCCTGAAAAGAAAAATGAAACAAAAAAAAAAGGGTTCGCTCAACTAGCCCAGTAAAGAATATTATGACTAAGATAATATACAACAAATTATCATTAGTCTTCAACAGGAAAAAATCTGATAGAATATAATAGACAACAAGTTTTAGATCAACAACTGCAGCGGAAACAATAATTCATTAGAAGAGTTAAGTAGAGAATGAAATCTACTATCATCTATGAATTTAAAAGTCCATCATCAATATTTTATCCCTGTAACATCAATCAATATACATCTTGAATCAAATATTTATCTTTGCACTACGGGCCAAAGATATTCATTTGTATCACCAGTTGGTCATGTTCAATTCAATACTTGTTTATCTTTGCACTACGGGCCAAAGATATTCATCAGGTAATCATTCATCTTTGCACTACAGGCCAAATATATTCATCAAGTATCACCATTAAGGACTGAGAATGATGAAAAATATTTAGAGAACGAATCTAGTGAGACAGAAGGGCAAATATTAGGAATTCGTATTTCGGTTTATCCAAATTCAATAATACTCCATAATAACTAATTGTGAAGTAGAATTCAAAAATAAAGATCAAAACATGGATACAATCAAAGATAAAACCATAATAGACATCTTGGACAAATTTTTTTTTTTATTTTTTTCGGTGAATAGTGTCGTATTCGTGAATAGTGCCGTATACGTGAATAATAACTCCGAGACAAAATTAAAGTTCTAAATTAATAAAAAATTCAGACCAATATTTCTACATAATGATATTGAAGAAAATAATATCATTTAAAAAGAAAATAGCATCCCTTACCTCAAAATAACGGTACTTCTGATCGGAATATCGGATATAAAGTCGAAGGAAGCTTGTACCGAACAACAACTCTCAAAGTATCTAAATACTCACAAAAATACGCTCGACAATATAGAGAGAAAAGAAAACTTATTTCTGGTGTGATTTTCAATTCTAACCTAAGCGCCTATTTGTAGAAAAATGTTAGAACGCCAAAGGAGACTAAAATAATAAAATATAATATTTCTTTTCTTCATCTACACCACCAACCATGACCAATTCAAAGCATGCCATCTTGAAAGAAAAAAATAGCAGCCCACATGTTTTAAAAACAAAAATGGGTCCCACCCAATTTTAATAAAAATATTTTATTTTTTGAAATTTTAATAATTCATAATAAAAGCTCTTTTATCAGAAAAATTCGAATCTCATGTTCTTTTTATAGGAAATTTAATTCTCTACAACTTTGTAGAAGAAAATTTTCCAAATTCCAAACCGAAAATATCCGAAATTCACAAAAGGATGATTTTCAATACCTCATAAAATTCATAACAAATCATACGTTAATTTTTAAAGGTTCAAAATTTGTGGACATATATTCAACTTATATATGTATAACATATCCAAAAATCACAACGATCCAACGGTCGGATTAAAATTATAACTCACACAATAGAGCTTTAAGAACACTGTTTTGATTTTTAAAACCTCCATTCCGACAAAATACACCTCAAAATTAAATCCTTTATTTAGATAAAAACAAATATTTCCTTATCAATAATTAATTATTCATAAATAATATTACAGAATCACAATTATGACAACCAGGTCGTTCTCAAGAAAGAGGGGCTTTCTGATAAGGATTTTTCTTACTGGCGCGCAATTAGGTGACTAAACCTCTCCTTAGACAGAACTTTCTTAGACATTGTCAATAATGCTATCTAATAATATTATTCGAATAATATGAATTATTGATCTGATAATGGAGATACTGCACAGTGACAATTATTGAAATAACAATAAAATAAAATATCAGCGCAACAATTATTGAATCAATAAAATAAAATATTGAACAGTAATTACTGTAACAATTATTGAGTAGTGCCTTCTTACGTAAGGATCAATAATTCATCAATACTGTGCAAAACCGTGTGCTACTGTGCAACCACGCGTATTACTGTATTTTAACTACCGGATATTCTAACAGTGTTAACGGTAACAACTACACCGTTATTTTAAAAACTCAAACTTGTCGTTTTCTTCATCCGACAGTTATTCTGTTATGGGGCCCACAAATGACTGCGCCGTTGTACGGATATTCCCGACAAAAAGAATATTTCACGACCAAACGAATATTCCCCGACAACAATGAATATTTTATAATCACTTGCTTATTTTGCAAAATTTGCACATTTCACCCATAACAAAATATTTTATCAAATTAACTCCTTATTATTTCAAGATAATGAGTAGAGAAAATTCAATTTTATTTATAATAAGTTGGGGTCTTACAGCCACTATGTTTTTAAATTATTCAATTAGCCCACTGTACTTTTTAAAAATATTCAATCAAGCAATTTCGTTCAATTTCTTGGACGGACGTCAAATAATTACACACGTGGTATTAAAAAAAATCAAAAAATTATTATTTTCTGATGTGGCAACACAAAAAAATAAAAAATAAAATCATTGATTATGTGGCAAAAAATAATTAAAATAATAATAAAATTAAAATTAAAAATTTAATTCATTTTTTAATATTTTTTCATTTCCTATTTTCTTTCTCCTTCAAAATGAATAAATAAGCCTAAAATAAAATAATAAATAAAAATATAATTTTGCCATGTACAATACATGTTGACATTAAAATAAATATTTTAATTCATTTTTTTTATAAAAAAAAATTTCCTTTTATCTTTTCCTTTCTTTTAATAATTATTTTTATTTTAAAAATTAATTCTAAATAATACAAATAATATATCAAAATTTTTGTATCAATGAGATCTATTATAACATTACATTAATTTTAACAAAAAAATTAAAATAAAAAATCATTAATTATGTGGCAAAAAAATAATTAAAATAATAAAATTAAAATAAATATTTGAATTAAAATATTTACTCAATCCAGGAAATACAACTAATGAAGCAATCGAATATCCCTTGGATCTATCACAAATTTTCTCCCCAAAAGTTAACTACTTAATCAACGGAAACTTGTTTCCAATTCCTCCAACCACTTGCAATACTTGACCTTTCTCCTTTTCCCCCAAACTTTCCTTCATTTTCAAAAACGTGACTCTCATGGCCTAATCGTCCGGCGGCACCACAGGACCGACGAGGTCATTGACGACCCAATCGACGACCATGATGTCCTCGACGATCGGGTGGATTGATTCAATCACGACACTAACGTGCGCCGGGTGAGCAGCGTAAGCGTTGAGGTCGTCTATGGAGTGATAGCGGTTGTGAAGCAAGTGAGTGAAGGTGAGAGAAGATGATCGGTTGCGGAGGACCGACCGGCGGTGATGTGGGCCACTTGGTCGAGTGAGATCAGGGTGTTGAGTCTGTTGACCATGGCGGAAACCTTTGACGGGTCGGTGTCGGGGTTTGACTTTGAATAGCACTATGTGTTCGATGATTTAAGAGCTGGAAGTGGACATTTTGATCGGAGAAATGGACGCTAGCGATTAGGACTGGTATGGTTTGCAGAGGCTAGGGGTGCTCATCGGTAAAAAATCGAACCGGTATCGAAAATACCGAACCGGTACCGATCCAAAATTACCGAAAAAATAAGAATCGAAATCGGTACCGAATTACCGGTTTCAGTACCGGTTCGGTACAAAATCGGTACCGATTTTTTCGGTTCGATTTTTTCAATTATACCTGTGAGACCCCGAATTTTATGAAATAAAAGTATTCAATTTTTCTATTTTGGTAAATAGTTAAATTGATAAAAGTTTAAAATTAAGGGTAATATGTGAAATTTTTTTCAATGTAAGCAAGTTGATATAAAATATTCATTGTGTCGGGGAATATTCGATTAGTCGGGGAATATTCTTTTTGTCGGGGAATATTCGTACGACGGCACAATTATTGGTGGACCCCACAACGGAATTATTGTCGGATTGAGAAAACGACAAAAATATTTTATTGAAAATAACGGCGGAAGTTTTACCATTAATACCGTTGAACTACTCGGTAGTAAAAGTACAGTAATACGCGTGGTTGCATAGTAGCACACGGTATTGATTATTGATGCTTACGTGATAAGTCACTCAGTTTTGTTTTATTGGTATTATTAATGTAATAAAACAGAAAAGATTTTTATATAAAATAGAATACTTTTATAAAGTTATTCGTTTTATTAGGCTAATAGTAAAATCTTTTTATACAAAACAGAATACTTTTATAAAGTTATCTGTTTTATTAGACAATAATTAGAATATATTATATTTTATTATGCATAGTGCCTGCATAGTATTTGCATAGTAAAATCTTTTATAAAGTTATTCGTTTTATTAGATTATAAATAGAATATATTATATTTTATTTAAAAGATTTTGCTTTAAATATGGACCGTCAGATTAAAGTAAATCAATCTAGACCGTTCATGAGTTAGTTACTATGCAGTCCATTTTTCTATAAATAGAAGTTCATTCCTTCATTATTTTCTTACGAATTCACTGAAACTCTAGAGAGAGAAAATTATAGAGAGAAAGAAGAAGAGAAGTCTGCTACCTTTCTTTTTCTATATTCAGTTTCTTTTACGGAAATAAGAACGTAGCCGGGACTAGTCGGGTAACGGAGTGACGGTCCAGATGATAGTATTAGTAGTCCTCACTATTCTGTTAAATAGTGTGACAATAAATATAATGAAGACTTATTTTGAGAGTGGATATTGTCTAAAAGACAATATTTGTATTAAAACTCACAACTCTCTTGTTGTATATTAAAGATTATATTTGTATTCTGTACCATGTATTTGGCGACTCAGAATAGGTGATGTATACCTATTTTGGGGGCATCACAGTTGGTATCAGAGCTTAGGGATATGGTCGCTGGGATAAAAGTCTAGAACTAGGAGGGGAGAGACGAGTTATATACTTTGCTAGTGTGTGCCTTACCTAAGCTGAAACTGTTTACTTGATAAGTTGACAAATTATGATATGTCAATTAAGCTTTATTTTGAAGCTATATTTTAGAATGATATCTGAAATACAGAAGATGAGAAATGGGAAAATCATGATAGCAAGGAAATTACGGGAAAGTACAATCTGAAAAGAAAGCAAGGTATTCTCATATCTTCGAATATCAGGTACGTAAGTAAATTTCGAGGGCGAAATTTCATAAGGAGGGGTGATTGTGAGACCCCGAATTTTATGATAAAAAAGTATTCAATTTTTTTTATTTTGACAAATAGTTAAATTAATAAAAGTTTAAAGTTAAGGGTAATATGTGAATTTTTTTTCAAAGTAAGCAAGTTGATATAAAATATTCGTTGTGTCGAGGAATATTTGATTAGTCGGGAAATATTCTTTTTATCGGGGAATATTCGTACGACGACACAATTATTGGTAGACCCCACAACGAAATTATTGTCGGATTGAGAAAATGACAAAAATATTTTATTAAAAATAACGACGAAAGTTTTACCATTAATACTGTTGAACTACTCGGTAGTAAAAGTACAGTAATACGCGTGGTTGCATAGTAGCACACGGTATTGATTATTGATGCTTACGTGATAAGTCACTCAGTTTTATTTTATTGGTATTATTAATGTAATAAAACAGAAAAGCTTTTTATATAAAACAAAATACTTTTATAAAGTTATTCGTTTTATTAGGCTAATAGTAAAATCTTTTTATATAAAACAGAATATTTTTATAAAGTTATCTGTTTTATTAGACAATAATTAGAATATATTATATTTTATTATGCATAGTATTTGTATAGTGTCTGCATAGTGTTGTATAGTAAAATTTTTTATAAAGTTATTCGTTTTATTAGATTATAAATAGAATATATTATATTTTATTTAAAAGATTTTGCTTTAAATATGGACCATCAGATTAAAGTAAATCAATCTAGACCGTTCATGAGTTAGTTACTATGCAGTCCATTTTTCTATAAATAGAAGTTCATTGCTTCATTATTTTCTTACGAATTCACTGAAACTCTAGAGAGAGAAAATTATAGAGAGAAAGAAGAAAAGAAGTCTGCTACCTTTCTTTTTCTATATTCAGTTTCTTTTACGGAAATGAGAACGTAGCCGGGACTAGTTGGGGAACGGAGTGACGGTCAAGATGATAATGTGACAATAAATGTAATGAGGACTTATTTTGAGAGTGAATATTGTCTAAAAGACAATATTTGTATTAAAACTCACAGCTCTCTTGTTGTATATTAAAGATTGTATTTGTATTCTGTACCATGTATTTGACGACTCAGAATAGGTGATGTATTTATACCTATTTTGGGGGTATCACAATACCGCATGGTAATATATATAATTATTAATAATAATTAAATAATTTTTTTTATATATTAATAATTTTTTAAAAAACTAAGAAATCATTAACTATTAGTAATAATTAATATATAAAATAAAACTACAAAACATTATTAATATATATAAAAAATTAATATAACTACTATTATATAGAAATTATTAATATATAAAAAATTATTTAATATATAAAATTACAAACATTAACTATTAATTATTAAATTATTAAATTTCGGTATTTTCGGTATTTCGATTTTTATCGAATTCAAAAAAGTCATTACCGCTACCAGTACCGAAAAATGTTAAAATACCGAAAAATCGGTACCGAAAAAATCGATACAAAAAAAACCAGTACCTAACAAACCGGTACCGGTAAAAAACAAAAAATCAAAAATTTTGAGCACCCCTAGCAGAGGCGATGAGGATTGATTCTATATAAGATATCCATCAATATTGGAAGGATATAGTGATGCTAATTGGATATATGATAATAAAGATTCAAAATCCACAAGTGGATAAGTTTTTACACTTGGTAGTGCAACGGTATCTTAGAAATCCTCAAAACAAACATGTATTGCAAGGTCTACAATGGAATCAAGATTCATTGCTTTAGACAAAGCTGGAGAAGAAGCAGAGTGGCTTCGTAATTTCTTAGAGGATATTTCAAATTGGTCAAAACCTGTTCCATCTATATGTATACACTGTGATAGCCAATCAGCAATTGGAAGAGCATAGAGTCATCTATATAACGGTAAGTCACGTCATATACGACGGAGACATAATACCGTTAGACAATTGCTCTCAAATGGAATTATCTCAATTGATTATGTAAGGTCAAAAGATAATATTGCGGATCCGCTTACGAAAGGTTTAACAAGAGAGTAAGTGGAAAGTTCATCGAAGGGAATGAGTTTAAAGTCTATTGTTTAATTAAGAGTCGTCATAGTGGCAACCCAACCTAGTTGACTGGAGATCCCAAGATCTAGGTTTAATGGGCAAACCGAACTATGTAGTACTCAGTAAAGCACTGAGGAGATATTTACTCCTAACCATTCCTATGATGAGACAGTGTACATCTGCCGCAAGAATCAGGATAAGTTAAGCTTTTAATGACTTTCATATCTTGAAATACGTTCAAGTGGGGTATTGCAGGATACTCTTGATAAAAGTCACCTACGTGAGTATGAAGGGGGGCCACTTTTGTTAGAATTTTGAAGGCTGAATTCCCTAATATACTCACAGAACCAAGAGGTGTTTCAAGGCCAAAATGAACACAAACGTGAGAACCAACTATGTCTGAAGAGATATTTTGTGAATTCTATTGTCTTGGTTTACACGAAAAGTTGACAGTTCAAAGGCATCAAGTCTACTGATTAGCCAAGTAAATCCGATAGACTTTTCTAGGGGAAGTTCAAAGCCACTAGGCTACTTAACCGATGAAGTATCTTTTCTCATGTACTCGAACTAGTGTCTGCATATTCATAACATTTTTATTTATTTATTTTCTTTTCTTTTTTCATGGTGTAAAGACAATTTTACATTCATGTGGGAGATTGTTGAAAATGAGTTTGACAAAAAAATATTAAATCATTTTGAGGCTTAATTTAATATGGGACCCAAACTCCAGAAATGTCGGGTCCATGAACCAATGCGTTCTCCTCCGCAAGGAGTATAACATGGTATATTTATGTGTTCAAATCCATTAAGAATTGAATGAAAAAATTCACTCCAAAGTTACCTACTTGAAATGTTGAAAGATGCAAAAATCCTATGTAAGACCCCAACTTATTAATGAATAAAATCAAATTTTCTCTAAATATTATTGTGAATAATAAGGGGTTAATTTGATATAATACTTTGGTTATGGGTGAAATGTGCAAATTTTGCAAAATAAGCAAGTGGTTATAAAATATTTATTTTTGGTCGGTGAATATTCGGTTGGTCGTGGAATATTCTTGCTGTCGGGGAATATTCGTACGACGACGCAGCCTTGTGTGGGCCCCATAACGGAAAGCGATTGGATGAAGAAAACGACAAGTATAAGTTGTTTATAAATAACGGCGTAGTTGTTACCGTTAATACTGTTGGAATACCCGGTGGTTAAAATACAGTAGCACACGGTATTGCACCAATTATTGATTCTTACGTAAGAAGGCACTACTCAATAATTGTTACAGTAGTTATTATTCAATATTTTATTTTATTGATTCAATAATTGCTGCGTTGATATTTTATATTATTGTTGTTTCAATAATTGTTGCTGCACAGTATTTTCATTTATCAGATCAATAATTCATATTATTTGAATAATATTATTAGATAACATTATTGGCAATGTCTAGAAAGTTCTGTCTAAGGAGAGGTTTGGTCATCTAATTGCGCGCCAGTAAGGAGAAATCCTTATTGGAAAGCCCCCTCTTTCCTGGGAACGGCCTGGTTGTCATAAATGTGATTCTGTAATATTATTTGTGAATAATTAATTATTGATTCATATGATAAGAAAATATTTATTTTATGTGGATATAAATGAGGAATATATTTTTGTGGTTAAAAATGAAGGAGTTAATGTTGATTTTTATCCGTATTTTTGTCGGAATGGAGGTATTAAAAATCAGGGTTTTTGAGATATTTTGCGGGGGTTATAATTTTTAATCCGACCGTTGGATCGTGGTAATTTTTGGATATGTTATACATATATAAGTTGAGTATATGTCCACAAATTTTGAACCGTTAAAAATGAACGTATGATTTATTACGAATTTTACATGATGACTGGTTCAGAAATTGTTGAATTTTCGGAGTTTATCATTTTGGTGGAAAATTCTAGAATTGGTGGGCCCCACTTGTGGTTGGTGAAGAAATGTGCTGAATTATATTTCAAATGTGGTAGGTGGGAATAGTAGCAGGTAAAGCCATCAGGTTGCAGGTCAAACCTACCAAAATTTTCCTATAAATAGAGGGCTAAGTTAGAATTGAAAATCACACCAGAAACAAGTTTTCTCTCTTTCTCTCTCTAGATTATTGAGTGTATTTTGTGAGTATTTAGATACTTTGAGAGTTTCTATTCATCAGAGCAAGTTTCTTTCAGCCTTATACCGGTATTCCGACCAGAAGTACTGATATTTTGAGGTAAGGGATATTATTTTCTTCTTAATGATATTATTTTCTTCAATATCATTATGCTGAAATATTGATATGAGTTTTTATCAAATTTGGAACTTTTTGTGTCGGGGTTACTATTCACGTATACGGCACTATTCACGTATACGGCACTATTCACGAATACGGCACTATTCACCGAAAAATAAAATTTTCCCTTTTTGTCCAAGATGTCTATTATGGTTACTATCTTTGATTGTATCCATGTTTTGATCTTTATTTTTGAATTCTGCTTCACAATTGATTATTATGAAGTATTATTGATCTTGGATAAACTGTTATACGAATCCCTACTATTTGTCCTTCTGTCTCACTGGATTCGTTCTCTTTAAGATATTTTTCATCATCCTCAGTCCTAAATGATGATATTACTGAATATCTTTGGCCTGTAGTGCAAAGATGTATAATTACTTGATGAATATCTTTGGCCTGTAGTGCAAAGATGAACAGGTGTTGAGATGAACATGACCGACTGATGATACAAATGAATATCTTTGGCCTGTAGTGCAAAGATGAATATTTGGTTAAAGATGATTATTAATTGATGTTACAGGGATAAAATATTGATGATGGACTTTTAAATCTTAGAAGATAGTAGAATTCTTTCTCTACTTGACTCTTCTAATGGTTTGCTGTTTCCGCTGCAGTTGTTGATCTAAAACTTGTTGTCGATTATATTTTATCAGATTTTTCCCTGTTGAAGACTAACGATAATTTGTTGTATATTATCTTAGTCATAATATTCTTTACTGGGCTAGTTGAGCTCACCCTTTTCCTTTTTGTTCCATTTTTCTTCTCAGGAGGTGAGAACATAGCAGGATCTAGTCGGGGTATGGAGTGATGGTTCTAGAAAGATGTATTAGCAGTCCTCACTATTTCTGTAAAATAGTGTTTGAATAATTGTAATGAGGATTTATTTGAGTGTGGATATTGTCTAGAAGACAATATTTGTATTTAAACTCACAGTATGTGTTGTCGTATTTTGCACGACAATTGTATTATTGAAGTTGTAGTTTGCTTTCTGTACCATGTATTTGGCGACTCAGAATGGGTGTTGTATACCTATTCTGGGGGCGTCACAGTTGGTATCAGAGCTTAGGGATATGATCCCTGGCTGAGATGTGAGACAAGAACTAGGAGGGGAGAGACGGGGAATTCCTTCGCTAGTATGACCTGACTAAGTTTATTTGGTGTTTATTTGGTCGGTCAGAGTATAGGGATAATATATGACATGACTATTAACCCTTGTTTTATGGCAGTATTTAAGAATGGCAGCTGAGAACGTTAATAATGGAGTAAATCAGACCGTGGAGACACCTTTGATCACTACCCAGGGGAACGTGCAACAGGAAGGCAATATTCCTCCTGTAAACAACGTTACCGAGCAAACGATGAATGATGGAATGTTTAGGAGCTTTTTGCAGTTCATGCAAAATCAGACGAGGGAGACTCGTGTGCAGAATACGGGTGGAAATGATAACAACGCGCGGTTTGTCACAGCTAAGCAGTTCAAAGAATTGGGACCACCAGAATTTAAGGGAAAGCCGGATCCGATCATGGCGGAAACGTGGGTCAAGCAAATTACCAAGATATTTGATGTCTTGGGATGCACGGAGGAACAGAAGGTTCCATTCGCCACATTTATGTTCCGCGGTGAGGCAGACTACTGGTGGGAGTCTGTGAAGCGTACCCAGCCTGACGCACTCAACATGTCCTGGGAAACATTTCAAAAACTGTTCAATGACAAGTACTTTCCTGAAAGTATTCGTCATATGAAGGAGGTTGAGTTTATTAGACTGGAACAAAACAACATGACGGTGTCCCAGTACGAGGCGAAGTTTGCAGAGTTATCCAGGTTTGCACCTCATTTGGTCGAAAATGAGGAACGAATGACAAGGATGTTTCTGAGAGGTCTAAAACCCGAGATTCGGCAATATCTTATCTCTCATAAATTTTCTTTATATTCAGATGTTGTAAACAGGGCTCAATTATTAGAGCGAGATAATGAGTATGTGCAACCGAGGGACCACAACCAGGGTCATACCGGTGGCGGCAGTCATCGAAGCAATGAAAACCAGCAGGGAGGAAAACATTCGGACAAAAGCGGTAACCACTCTGGTGGTAATCGTGGTCGTGATAATAGAAGGAGTGAGTCGGGAGGAGATTTCAAGAAGAGAAGGTACAACAATGATAACGTGAAGACGTCAGCACAAACATCAACTGTTTCTAGGGGAGGAGAACGACCACCGGTCGTATGTTACAAATGTGGGAAAGAGGGACATATCAGCCCAAACTGCCCACAACAATCCAAGGTATGTTATAACTGTGGAAAGGAAGGTCATATAGCTCGAGAGTGTTCTGTAGCAAAACCAAGTTCAGCGGGGATGGTGACTCCAAAAGTTATCCCGGATAAGTCGAAATCAGCGGTTCCTGGAAGGGCGTTTGTCGTTACTGGCCAAAACGCGAGAAACCCGAACGAGGTGATCACGGGTAAGCTAATCTTGAATTCTTGCGAAGTTTATACTTTACTAGATACCGGTTCTACCCATTCTTTTATCTCTCCTGCTTGTGCTCAACGTTTAAACTTGACTCCGGAGAAATTGGACTTTAACTTATCTGTTGAAACTCCGTTGGGTGAAACCTTCGTTACATCTACAGTTTATAAATCTTGCATGATCCAAGTTGGCACTATCACATTACCTGTTGATCTTATCTCTTTAAAGATACTTGCTTTTGATGTGATTTTAGGAATTGATTGGTTAACCACTCATCATGCTAAAATTGATTGTTTTCGTAAGGTTGTTAGTTTTCATATTCCTAACCAACCTGTCATACGAATTCAAACTACTAAACCACTAAAATCAGTCACTGTCATATCAAGCCACAAAGCTATTCGTTTATTGAAAAACGGATGTCAAGCTTTCTTAGCCCATGTTATGGATTTGAACAAAGACAAGTCAGATTTGAATAATATTTCTATTGTTAGAGAATTTTCTGATGTATTTCCTGAAGAACTTCCCGGTCTACCCCCGGAACGAGAAATTGAATTCTTTATTGACCTTGAACCCGGTACAAAGCCCATTTCTAAAACCCCATATCGAATGGCTCCTATTGAACTTCAGGAGTTAAAAGTCCAACTACAGGAGTTGTTGGACATCGGTTTTATTCGTCCTAGTACGTCTCCTTGGGGTGCTCCTGTTTTATTCGTAAAGAAGAAAGACGGGAGTATGCGACTTTGTATTGACTATCGAGAATTGAACCATGTCACCATCAAGAATAGGTATCCGCTACCTCGCATTGATGACCTGTTTGACCAGTTGCAAGGAGCACAATTCTTTTCAAAGATCGATCTTCGTTCTGGATATCATCAGCTGAAGATTAAAACTGAGGATATTCCAAAGACTGCCTTCAGAACTCGGTACGGGCATTATGAATTCTTAGTAATGTCTTTTGGATTGACTAATGCTCCTGCTGCCTTCATGGATATGATGAACCGTGTATTCAAAGAATATTTGGATCAGTTCGTTGTTGTCTTTATTGATGACATCCTCATCTATTCCAAAAGCCGTGAAGATCATGAGCGCCATTTGAAGCTGGTACTGCAAAGGCTTCGTGAAAACAAGCTATATGCCAAACTGAAGAAATGCGAGTTCTGGCTTGAGGAAGTAGCATTCCTTGGGCACGTGGTGTCAAAACATGGAGTATCTGTCGACCCGGCGAAGATTGAAGCCATACAAAGTTGGGAGCAACCGAAGTCGGTAACCGAAGTACGTAGCTTTCTGGGCTTAGCTGGTTATTATCGGAGATTTGTGGAAGGATTTTCTCGAATCGCTACTCCGTTAACTCAGCTGACTCGGAAAGATACAAAATTCGTATGGAGTGAGGAATGCGAGAAGAGTTTCCAAGAACTCAAGAGGAGACTCATTTCGGCACCTGTTTTGACAATACCATCTGGTTCGGATGGATTTGTTATCTACAGCGATGCTTCAGGCAAAGGGTTAGGATGTGTTCTCATGCAACATGGGAAAGTCATAGCCTATGCCTCACGACAACTCAAAGAATATGAGAGGAATTATCCTACTCATGATTTGGAGTTGGCAGCAGTCGTTTTTGCGTTGAAGATCTGGAGACACTACCTGTATGGGGAGAAAGTGGAGATCTATACAGATCATAAAAGCCTCAAATATTTCTTCACCCAAAAGGAACTCAACATGCGGCAACGACGTTGGCTTGAGCTGTTGAAAGATTACGATCATACCATCCAATACCATCCTGGAAAAGCAAACGTAGTAGCTGACGCATTGAGTAGAAGATCATATGCGGGTACGAGTGCAATGTTTTTAACACAAAGGCCCATTTTGTATGACTTGCAAAGGATGGAGATAGAGATGAAGGCTCCAAGTACCCACATGATGATATCAAATATACGAGTAGAACCGACTTTAATCGATAAAGTTAAAGCTGCTCAAGCTACGGATATAGAGCTGATGCGTATGAAGAAGAAAGTGCAAGAAGGTGCTATTCCAGAAGCAAGAATCGATGAAGAAGGAATACTTCGAGTCAACTCCAGACTTTGTGTTCCTAACGATTTTGACTTGAAGCATAGAATAATGATGGAGGCACACAACACACCGTTTGCAATCCATCCTGGGAGTACCAAAATGTATCACGATCTTCGACATACATTTTGGTGGAGCAATATGAAAAGAGAGATCGCGGAGTTTATCTCGAGATGTTTAACTTGTCAACGTGTAAAAGCGGAGCATCAAGTACCAAAGGGTCCATTGCAACCACTTGAGATTCCGAAATGGAAGTGGGAACACATTACTATGGATTTTGTTACAGGTCTTCCCAAGGTTTCTCAAGGCATAGATGCGATTTGGGTTATTGTTGATAGATTAACCAAGTCCGCTCATTTCTTGCCGATACGTGAGACTTATTCCCTTGAACGTCTTGCTAGTATGTACGTGAACGAGATTGTGAGATTGCATGGCATGCCAGTATCCATAGTTTCGGATCGTGACCCAAGATTCACTTCACGATTTTGGGTTAGCTTGCAGAAAGCTATGGGCACGGATTTACGATTCAGTTCAGCATACCATCCTCAAACGGACGGACAATCAGAGAGGACTATTCAAACTCTTGAAGATCTATTAAGACTTTGTGTCTTAGATCTCAAAGGGAGTTGGGATAAGTACCTACCATTGGTGGAATTCTCCTACAACAACAGTTATCAGGCGAGCATAGGTATGGCTCCATTTGAGGCGTTGTATGGAAGAAAATGTCGTTCTCCAGTATGCTGGGACGAGGTGGGTGAAGCAACATTGTTGGGACCAGAATTGGTACGCATTACTACAGAGAAGATCCAAACGATTCGACAACGTATACAAACGGCACAGGATCGACAAAAGAGTTATGCGGATCTTCATCGGAAGGACGTGGAATTTAATATTGGGGATCATGTATTGTTACGTGTTGCACCATGGAAGGGAGTTACAAGATTTGGGAAGAGAGGAAAGCTCAATCCAAGATTTGTTGGTCCATTTGAGATTCTTGAGCGAATAGGAAATGTGGCATATAGACTCGCATTACCTCCAAGCATGTCTCGTGTTCATAATGTTTTTCACATATCTATGCTTCGTAAATATGTTAAAGACCCGAACCACATTATTGAGTTAGAACCAGACGAGATAGCTGAAGATTTAACGTACGAGGAGGTACCTGTTAAGATCTTGGATAGGAAAGAGCATGTCCTACGCACGAAGGTTATACCACAAGTTAAGGTTTTGTGGAGAAACCATGCTATTGAAGAAATGACCTGGGAGTTGGAATCAGAAATGAAAGCGAGGTATCCTCACCTTTTTGAAACATCAGGTACGTACGTCAATTTCGAGGACGAAATTTCATAAGGAGGGGAGGTTGTAAGACCCCAACTTATTAATGAATAAAATCAAATTTTCTCTAAATATTATTGTGAATAATAAGGGGTTAATTTGATATAATACTTTGGTTATGGGTGAAATGTGCAAATTTTGCAAAATAAGCAAGTGGTTATAAAATATTTATTTTTGGTCGGTGAATATTCGGTTGGTCGTGGAATATTCTTGCTGTCGGGAAATATTCGTACGACGACGCAGCCTTGTGTGGGCCCCATAACGGAAAGCGATTGGATGAAGAAAACGACAAGTATAAGTTGTTTATAAATAACGGCGTAGTTGTTACCGTTAATACTGTTGGAATACCCGGTGGTTAAAATACAGTAGCACACGGTATTGCACCAATTATTGATTCTTACGTAAGAAGGCACTACTCAATAATTGTTACAGTAGTTATTATTCAATATTTTATTTTATTGATTCAATAATTGCTGCGTTGATATTTTATATTATTGTTGTTTCAATAATTGTTGCTGCACAGTATTTTCATTTATCAGATCAATAATTCATATTATTTGAATAATATTATTAGATAACATTATTGGCAATGTCTAGAAAGTTCTGTCTAAGGAGAGGTTTGGTCATCTAATTGCGCGCCAGTAAGGAGAAATCCTTATTGGAAAGCCCCCTCTTTCCTGGGAACGGCCTGGTTGTCATAAATGTGATTCTGTAATATTATTTGTGAATAATTAATTATTGATTCATATGATAAGGAAATATTTATTTTATGTGGATATAAATGAGGGATATATTTTTGTGGTTAAAAATGAAGGAGTTAATGTTGAGGTTTTTATCCGTATTTTTGTCGGAATGGAGGTATTAAAAATCAGGGTTTTTGAGATATTTTGCGGGGGTTATAATTTTTAATCCGACCGTTGGATCGTGGTAATTTTTGGATATGTTATACATATATAAGTTGAGTATATGTCCACAAATTTTGAACCGTTAAAAATGAACGTATGATTTATTACGAATTTTACAAGATGACTGGTTCAGAAATTGTTGAATTTTCGGAGTTTATCATTTGGTGGAAAATTCTAGAATTGGTGGGCCCCACTTGTGGTTGGTGAAGAAATGTGCTGAATTATATTTCAAATGTGGTAGGTGGGAATAGTAGCAGGTAAAGCCATCAGGTTGCAGGTCAAACCTACCAAAATTTTCCTATAAATAGAGGGCTAAGTTAGAATTGAAAATCACACCAGAAACAAGTTTTCTCTCTTTCTCTCTCTAGATTATTGAGTGTATTTTGTGAGTATTTAGATACTTTGAGAGTTTCTATTCATCAGAGCAAGTTTCTTTCAGCCTTATACCGGTATTCCGACCAGAAGTACTGATATTTTGAGGTAAGGGATATTATTTTCTTCTTAATGATATTATTTTCTTCAATATCATTATGCTGAAATATTGATATGAGTTTTTATCAAATTTGGAACTTTTTGTGTCGGGGGTTACTATTCACGTATACGGCACTATTCACGTATACGGCACTATTCACGAATACGGCACTATTCACCGAAAAATAAAATTTTCCCTTTTTGTCCAAGATGTCTATTATGGTTACTATCTTTGATTGTATCCATGTTTTGATCTTTATTTTTGAATTCTGCTTCACAATTTATTATTATGAAGTATTATTGATCTTGGATAAACTGTTATACGAATCCCTACTATTTGTCCTTCTGTCTCACTGGATTCGTTCTCTTTAAGATATTTTTCATCATCTTCAGTCCTAAATGATGATATTACTGAATATCTTTGGCCTGTAGTGCAAAGATGTATAATTACTTGATGAATATCTTTGGCCTGTAGTGCAAAGATGAACAGGTGTTGAGATGAACATGACCGACTGATGATACAAATGAATATCTTTGGCCTGTAGTGCAAAGATGAATATTTGGTTAAAGATGATTATTAATTGATGTTACAGGGATAAAATATTGATGATGGACTTTTAAATCTTAGAAGATAGTAGAATTCTTTCTCTACTTGACTCTTCTAATGGTTTGTTGTTTCCGCTGCAGTTGTTGATCTAAAACTTGTTGTCGATTATATTTTATCAGATTTTTCCCTGTTGAAGACTAACGATAATTTGTTGTATATTATCTTAGTCATAATATTCTTTACTGGGCTAGTTGAGCTCACCCTTTTCCTTTTTGTTCCATTTTTCTTCTCAGGAGGTGAGAACATAGCAGGATCTAGTCGGGGTATGGAGTGATGGTTCTAGAAAGATGTATTAGCAGTCCTCACTATTTCTGTAAAATAGTGTTTGAATAATTGTAATGAGGATTTATTTGAGTGTGGATATTGTCTAGAAGACAATATTTGTATTTAAACTCACAGTATGTGTTGTCGTATTTTGCACGACAATTGTATTATTGAAGTTGTAGTTTGCTTTCTGTACCATGTATTTGGCGACTCAGAATGGGTGTTGTATACCTATTCTGGGGGCGTCACATCCTATATAGGGCATTAGAAAGAAAAATAAAGAGTTTATATATGGGATGTTTGCTCAATGGGAAGAGCCCCAAGGGGCACCCCACTTTTGTGGAAGGGAGATGATCTAGCCAAGTCTTTATTCGAACCCACACGCGCGCCGCCGTTCGTCCGATTGGACGGGCGGGCTGGGCCCGGGGTCGGGTCGTGATATATATATATTTTTAGACAAAATCTGTTTAATATTTTTGATCACGATACTACGTCGTTGTTTTGACGAACCAACGGTCATATCTTGTCTAACGGTCACAAAATATTCTATAAATAAACTATGTGGGATCTCCAGTCAACTAGGTTAATTTCCCATTCCTTCCTGTTTCTGGACAAGTTAATTTCCCATTCCTTCCCGTTTCTGCAAAACAGTTCCGTTCTCTGCCTTCCCAAAAAAATATTCATTCCAGGTCAGTACATAACATAGAATTTGCATTCGAAGTGTTCTTAATTTGAAGTGCTTCTAATTAAGAATTGTAAATCCGTTTTATCTTGGAAAATAATTATTCAATTAATCCTTTAGCACCAATGAGAGAATAAATTTGCTTTAAGGAGACTTTGTGAATTCAAAGGATTGAGATTTATCTATTTTATATTTTCGAAAAATCTGACTTCATTTTTCAAGTAAGTATAATACTTTTCATTTTATAATTCTGTTCTGTTTTACTTAACTTTGTTATATATATATATATATATATATATATATATATATATATATATATATATATATATATATATATATATATATATATTAAATAATGCTATATATTACAGGATTACACCTCTTCCCCACAATTTTGGGTTGATCATGTCATCCAATTTTTGATGATATCTAAGTTGAACATGTACGCTCCAAACGTTTGGAAGATAATGTTTCACCACCTAGTTTTGATAAATACTTGGGAGATTGTGATATTTGTGAGCTAGTATCTATTTCAAATGCTATTTTCTTAGATAAAAGAAGAAATCTTATTAGATGAAAATAGAAAATACTAGTATTAGGGGAATAAGTAAACCAGCCAGTTAAAGAAGAGGAAAAAGAAAAAAAAAGGACACTCAAAACAGAGTATCTCTCCAATCCCTATAAAGATCAAAAACAGAAATTCCTCTAAAGGCACACCCATGACAGAGGCCATAAAAAAATAAAGAAAATGATCCTATCTCCCAACCAAGGGCGGAGCCAGGAAAAAATTTCATCCTGGGCTACAAATAATTAAAAACTGGAGCAGGGGACCAGAGTAGCGACACTCTATCTCACTGCTGGGCTTCTGCCCAGAATTCTCAAATTTAACATTTTTTCGTAGCCACTTAACAATTTTTTAACTTAACCTACACACATCCAATTTGAACCAATTTTTAACATGTTATAGAAGGTATGACATACTATTTTAAAAAAATATAAACCAGTCCAAATAAATGTTTCACACAGGTTCTATATGGGCTCAAAACTGCTCAGTCACATCAGTTTTCTAACCAAACCAAAATTACTCAATTCACTTAAACTTACTTCTAAACCATTTCTAATTCAGTTAAGCCACTTGAGACACATATTTTATAAACATAAGTTTTTTTGCTTACAATAACATCAAGCTTTCACTTTTAAAACTTTATAGCCTCTAATAGGAATTTAATCAAACAAGTGAAGTGCATAACTTTAAAACAGAGATCTCATAATCATTTAGAAATAATTAAGCACGAATTTTTTAATTCCTTTTCCTTATTACTCCACCCGGCACTCACCATAAATATTCTCATTTACACAAACAATTCATTATAGCTAGCACAACAAAATCGACATTAAATTTTTTGTTATCTGCGTTGATATTAGCCAAAATCAGTTTACTCTTGCCGAAAATAAGCCTAATTCAATTTGCAGCTTTCATTCCATTATTAGTTTCACCCAAAAACCAAGAGTAATTGATAAATGTTTGAAGTAGTTTAGAGAGAAGGAAAATATATGGAATGGGTCGGATAACAATTAACAGGAGACATGTGATGTAAAGGAAAATGACTTATGATGATTGGGCTGAGCTATTAAGATATATAAATACTAAATATTTGTCAAAAAGTTCACCCGGGCTAGAGCCCACCCTAGCCCATGGGTGGCTCCACCCTTGCTCCCAACAAAAGTGAAACATAAATATCTATCTCTATAAAGTCGAGCATTACACTCGATCCAGATCCAAAAAAAGAAGAAGAAAAGAGTGCATAATTCCAAAGGACCTCACCATCCTTTCTCTATTTAGAACCTCTGATTGGATAAGCAGCAAATCCCCTAACGAGGGAGGACAAAGTGACAAATCCACTCCTTTCCCAATGCTCCAAAAATAGAATTCCATATACCCCAAGCAACATAACAATGCAACTTTGCCTATACATTGGCAAATGTTTAGAGATCTTGTGAGGTCTTTTCATCTTATAAATGTCATTGTTTTGGTGCATTCTACAACTTTGGACAGCTTTTCGACGATATTAAAGGTGTAAATCATGTCCCAAGAAAATGACCAAGAAGATACCATTGGGTGGGCATGTGATGAGCTAGAATAACCCAAGAAGATACCATTGGGATAGTGGATAAAGCCTTATTACATTACTATTTGATTCCGATTCGCTTAAATTTTGGGTCTGTATATTCTAGAGAGATGATTTTTTTCGAATCGTTCATTAGAGTTAGATAGTAATCTTTCTTCTTTTGGCAAATAAGGGTGTATATCTCAACAAGCAAGAATGTCAGCAGTGGTTCAGGAATAAGCTACAAGGAAGAGAGCCAAAATCTTTTGAATTTGTGCAAAAAGTTTCTGGCTGAGATCCTTATCAGTCTGCTTCTAATGGTTCCTTTAAAGGTAATGTATGGATATATGCTGTAGTATGTTAGTAGTTTTCCATTTCATTTTATGTACTAAACCATAAATCTGGAATCTCTTTTATGTGTCCAAAACTTGGCGCAAAATGAAGTTACAAACAGTTCACAAACTGAATCATTACAGTGAAGTTATGAGTCTACATTATGAAGATTGAAGAAACTGTTTTGTTGAAGTTGGGTGAATTTCTACCTATACCAAAAACTCTATTTTTTTCATTATTTCTGGATTTTTTTTTGTTTTAGTAAATTAGATTCTCAGTAAAAAAAGATGAGTCAAATCTCTATGTAGAATGTCACAATGGGTTTCATATCTAGTGCTAACATAATCTCCCCTTCCTCAAAAGCATTTACTCTTAAAATCTCAGATTCCCTTGGGGGATAATCCATGAGTCCTCTGAATCGGTCGTTGAGAGAGGTGGTAAGAAGTTGGATTGCTGAGAAGCAGTGCCCTTTTCACTAGAGCGTATGATCATTGTAATACGGTAGTAGCGGATTATGTGTCGGCTTTTGTTTGGATTGAAGGAATCAAGACTGGAATGGGATGACCAATTTTGGCAAAATAAAAAAAGTGCTTTCGGCATAGTGAAAAAGTGCTTTCGGCGGAATGAGAAATGTGCATTTGCTTACTTTATTCCGATGGAATGGACTATTCCAGTGGGATGAAAATTGATTCTTAGGAATGATTTTCATTCTCGAGGTCATGGAATGGGACATTCCAACATGAATGGAATGAAACGTGACAATTATAAACTTCTCATTTTTTCTTAATTTTACGTTTGGATTGAAGGAATGGAATAGAGTAGGGAATGGAATAAATGAGGGAATGGAATAAATGGAAGGGAATAGAATGATTTTTTAATATTCCATGTACATGTTTGGTTGATATTAGGAATACATCTGAAATAAATAATTAGAAAGTGACCTAAATACCCCCAAATGTTCAAATTTAACTTAAATTCATTTTATATTAAAAATTTAACACATATTTCTCTAAATTTTTTTATAATGCTACATTTAGATTGAAGGAATGGAATAAGTTAGGTTGGTAGGGGGTGGGTAGGGTGGGGTTAGGATGGGGTGGGTAAGGTGGGGTGGGGGTAGGTGGGTAAGGGGGTAGGGTGAGGTGGGGTGGGGTGGGTTTGCGTGGGTGGGGTGGGTAGGGGGGTGGGTGGGGGTAGGGGGTGAAGGTAGGGTGTGTGGGGTGAGTGGGGTGGGGTAGGTGGGTAAAGGAGTGGGGTGGGGGTGGGCGTGGGGTAGGTTGGTAGGGGTGGGGTGGGGGTGGAGTAGGTTGGTAGGGGTGGGAGTAGGTGGGTAAGGGGTGGGGGTGGGTTGGTTGGGGTGGCGTGGGATGGGGTGGGGGTGGGTGGGGGTAGGTTGGTAGGGGGTCGGGGTAGGTGGGTAAGGGGAATGGGGTGTTTCTTTTAATAAAGATAAGTATTTCTTTTAAGGGACATATTTGTCAATTATTTAAAAATAGTAGATGGAATAAGTTATTCCTGACCCCCTTCTAGGAATAAAAATTATAATTTTAAGTTAATACCTATTCTACTAAGAATACATTATTCCGTTGGAATAAACAAACCAAACAACATTTTTATCATTTCAATGGAATGATTCATTTCATTCTCCCTCCTATTCCATGGATCCAAACGTAGATATTTATTTTCTTCTTATTAAAATATTTTATTTTCTTCTTATTTCAATTAATATTTTATTATTATAATATTATTATATTATTTTTCTAATTATTTTGTTATTTTACTATTTTATTATTTGATTTTATTTTCTTGTTATATTATTAATTTATTTTCTTCTTAATTTGATATATTATTTTTATAATATTTTGACATTTAATATTTTATTTTTCTTATTATTTTGATATTTCATTTTCTTAGTATTTTATCATACTATGTTAATTTTTTTATAATTATTATTTATTTTCTATGGTACATATTAATGGTAATTAGGTCAATTAATATTTAATTTGTTTTATATAAATTTTTTGCAAACTAAGGGTATTAAGGTCATTTTTTCATAAATCGTATTCCATTCTAGGGCCTTTTCCTACCAAAGGCAAAAGCACTGTGAAGGGAAGGGGGCTTGGGTCTTTGGAATCTGGTTTCTGAGAACCTCTCTGGTGGGTAAATTGTGGAGATTTTGTTTAAAAACATACTTCTTGCATAAGGTGATTGAGAACAACTATGGTCTATAATAGCTGAGTTGGATGCTTTCCTACTCCCTCCCAAGATATAATAATAACACTTAATTTCTTTTTGGCAGGATATCATCGGAGCCCTCAAACAAAAGCATATTTGCAGTTTATAGAACTTTGATATCAACTTGACAAATCAATGGAAGCAAGGCAGCCAATCCATAGTCCAGCCTTGTTTAATTCTAAAGGTATACATTCTCTATCTCTCTCTCTCTGTGTGTGCTGTCAGGCTGTGATAATTGTACTAGACTAACCCATTTTATAACTTCTTGAGTGTTTATTTTTCGCAAGGAAAATTAAAGGCCTACCACTGCATTTGAATTTCTGAAGTAATTTTATAGGAATTCCTAAAGATGCTGAACTGCTTTTTCTTGGAACATGTTAAGGATCTAGGGGAAACTTCTTGTTGCTTCTTCATGAAAGTATTGGGACGACAATAGTTGTCTTATGTTTAACTTGTGCTTAAAAGGGACATAGGCAGCATCATCTGGAATTCCTTTCGCCAACAGTCTCAGTTGACATGTACGAGAAAGTGAATGATTCGTTTGCATTTTGTTCAAGGTGATGAACTTACGTGAAATACTCATTTAAACTTCTAGCAAAGAAAGAATAACGTATAGTGACTTTAATGTAGGCTCATGTACTCTTAGTTTTAGCTTCTAGGTTGGGTTGATTTTATTGGTTTAATAACGGACTGTTAATCTGTGATATACTTGTTCCAGTTTATGATCTCCTTGTAACAAGACCAAGTGAGGAGTCTGTGATATCGGACTTGTGGAGGTAGGACTATATGAGGCTTGATTGTTTAATTATCCCAGGGGCTACAACACACCTAAATATTAATTTTTCATCAACTTTATCCCCATAAATTATACCATGGGCAACTCATAATAGTTTACTTTGGGCTTACCCGGGTGTTCATGGTTTGTGAGTGCGTGCACCCGGTGGTTAGCCCATTGTAAACCGGGTTCCACAGTCACTACGGAAATATTCTGTGAAAACAAATTGTCTCAATATGTAGATGTTCATTTTATAATCGATTTTTTAATCATATATTGCATGAAGTTTGTTGTTCTACAGGATGGCTATTCATACTGAGAAAGTGAGCACGGTGTACCCATTTTTTGTCACTCGACTCTGCCTGTGTTAACTCTTAAATGATTCCCTTGGCTTTCTGCGATTTGTTATTCTAGAGTTGCTCTTATTGCATGCTATCATCAAGATGTTGTTAATTTATGGTTTTTATTTTAATGATGACAACATATGTTTTATATGGAGTTGTTTTGTGATTCACAGGTTATGCAAATGATTATGCAAGATATCAAGTGAAGCATATATGAAGAGAAGGTGTTTAGTGCCACCACATGGTTAGGTCCATAGGATTTCACCTAGGAAATCAAATGTAAGAATTTCTAGCTCATTTAATTATTTTCAAGGGCAATTACATTATGCTGGAAAGTTTTTTAAAAGGAATTTTATATGCTTAAAATATTTCCCATCTTATTAATTCCTTGTTTCAAAAGAGTTGTTACTTCAAATCTATATCTTGGAAACTTCTTTTGAAAAACCGAACCAATCTTGCTTAGAGCTGATATTTCAAATTTAAAAAGATGATAAGTTATTTTGGAAATAAAATCAAAATCACAGCCTTGTTTTACCAAGTCAAAAGACCTTTTTGTGGCTGATTTCATGCTGCTAACCTTTTTAATTGCTATTCCTTTATTCTAGCAGTTAGCTTCGAAATTCAAATACTTCATATATTGTTTTTGTTACTATATATCTTTTGGGATACTGAAGTTAAGGATTTTGATTTTCCTACCGTTAGCTTTTTGTCTATATATATACATCCTCTTGGCAAAAGCTTAAGTAGACAACCAATTGAGAGAAAAAACTTATCGGTGCTTCCATTGAAAAAATTCTAGCAAATCGTTTGTGCCTTGATATTAACTCTTTGTTGCTAGAGATTTATAGATATTGTAATTATATTCTTTCTTAAATCAAAAAGAGTATACAAGCTATTGTTGCTTGTGCGTGATCCAGTGGTGGATAGGTTAGTGCAAAGCAAGATTTAGAAGGTTGTTGTGGAGCAAGAGGTTGCTATTGTGCAACAAAGGGCAGTGGTGTCCAACAATTTCTAAGTTGCTTTGCACAAGGAGTTAACTTTGTAATTGTTAAAATTTTAAATTTAATAAAAGAGTCTTCAATACCAATTGGTATTGGACGTGAATTAAGTCATTAGAGGTTAAGGGCCAACCACGTAAAAATTTTGGTGTTTTACTTACTGTTTATCTTGCTTGTATTGTTTAAATTCTGCTCTCAACCACAAGTTATGTTCTGCACTACTCAATTCAGGAAGTTCTGCATATTAAGGTTCTACGTTTCAGGTTAAAATACTTAAGCAGACAGGCGATAACCTGTCTGCGTAGTTCAGTTAACAGATAAATTTAAAATTGTCATTGTAGATCACTTTCATCATAAGCACCTATTCACCCCTGTAACGACCCCAAAATAAAACGAGAAGTTTACTATCATATTCTTCCCAATGGTGAGTCTTCTCTTGACTTATCATTATCTCCACTGTTTCTAATTGAGAATTATACTTCAAACAAACACCAAGATTATATAAGTAGTGCTCGTAGATATACTCAGCAAGTGGATGAGCACAACCCTGTCTTATGATGACACGAGATTGTATGTCATTAGACATCTTATATGATAGTGGCAAAAACACCCTTCCAAAGTTGAGTTCACCTCACCCTCAACAGCTATAGACCACCGTTCTATTCCCCTGTTATCCCCCGCTCGACCCAGCTACACTCGTATTACTTGAAAGGAATTGTGAAGCAAAAGGGTGAGCACAACTAGCTCAGTAAAGAATATCATGACTAAAGATAATTAAATTATCAATAACCTTCATCAGTAATAAATCAGAGATTTAGAACATATGGTAGATGATAAAATTTTTCAACCATAATTGCAGCGGAACGAACAATCCATTAGAAGAGTCAAATAGACCATAAAGTCTATTATCTTCTCCACATTAAAAGTCCATCAATAATGTTTTATCCCTGTAACATTAATCAACAGTTCCTTTTCACAATTATATGAATAACTCATAATCATAATTGTAATTCTAAATTTCTCTTCGCATCCAGGACGAAGATAATTTTCATCACATGTCTTTACCTGAAACATCAAAGATCATGGTTATACCAAATCACAGTTCCTGTTTATAATCATACTAACAATTTCATCTTTACACTACGGCCAAAGATATTCATCAACAGACCATCTTTGCACTACAGGCCAAAGATATTCAACAACAGGTCATCTTTGCACTACGGGCCAAAGATATTCATCAACAATTCATCTTTGCACTACAGGCCAAAGATATTCTTCAACAGTTCATATTTGCATTACAGGCCAAATATATTCATATCTCAAAGAAATATATAATCATTTCAGAATTTATATACACCATAATTATAACCATGTTAATCAATTCATCTTTACACTTAAGCTAAAGATATTCAATTATAAATTCAATGGTCATGATCATACCAGTTAACAATTCATCTTTGCACTACAGGCCAAAGACATTTTTCAGTCACGATCATACCAATAATTTACCCATCTTTACACTCAAGTGAAAGAGAAATTCAACATCAGGGTTATAAAAATGTTATATATGATAATAAAAACAATATGATCAACAACTGCATTTATTTTCGAGAGCAACAATCATAAATTAACGATAATTTGGTCAGAAAAAGAAACTAATTTTTTGTCGTGAATAGTACCCGTGAATAGTAATTCGTGACTAGTAACTCATGAATAGTAACTCGTGAATAGTAATTCATGAATAGTAACTCATGAATAGTACTCCGTATTCGTACATAGTACCGTATACGTAAATAATGTCATATACGTAAATAGTATCATATACATGAATAGTGCCGTATACGTGAATAGTGCCGTATACGTGAATAGTAACCCCGACTCAAAAAGGTAGAAATTTCACAATAAAATTCATACCAATATTTTAGTATAATGATATTGAAAGAATAACAACATTATAAAGAATATAACATTCCTTAATATCCCTTACAATTCCTTATTATCCCTTACCTCAAAAGAGCAGTACTTCTGACTGGATATCGGATATGACGCTGAAGGAAACTTGCACTGATGAATATCAACTCATCAAGTATCTAAATACTCACAAAATATACTCAATAATCTAGAGAGAAAAAGGGAGAAAACTTATGAATTCTGGTGTAATTTTCAATTCTAACTTAGCCCTCTATTTATATGAAAATGTTAGCACGCCGAAGCAGACTTAACCTGCAACCTGATGGCTTTACCTGCTACTATTCCCACCCACCATATTTGAATAAAAATCTCAGCACATTTCTTCACCAACCAAGAGTGGGGCCCACCAATTCTAAAATTTTCCACCAAAATGATAAACTCCGAAAATTTAACAATTTCTGAACCAGTCATCTTATAAAATTCATAATAAATCATACGTTCATTTTTAACGGTTCAAATTTTGTGGACATATACTCAACTTATATATGTATAACATATCCAAATATTACCACGATCCAACGGTCGGATTAAAAATTATAACCCTCGCAAAATATCTCAAAAATCCTAATTTGATTTTCAATACCTCCGTTCCGACAAAAATACAGATAAAACACCTCAACATTATCTCCTTCATTTTTAACCACAAAAATATATCCCTCATTTATATTCACATAAAATAAATATTTCCTTATCATATGAATCAATAATTAATTATTCATAAATAATATTACAGAATCACATTTATGACAACCAGACCGTTCCCAGGAAAGAGGGGGCTTTCCAATAAGAATTTCTCCTTACTGGCGCGCAATTAGATGACCAAACCTCTCCTTAGACAGAACTTTCTAGACATTGCCAATAATGTTATCTAATAATATTATTCAAATAATATGAATTATTGATCTGATAATGGGAAATACTGTGCAGCAACAATTATTGAAATAACAATAATATAAAATATCAACGCAACAATTATTGAATCAATAAAATAAAATATTGAACAGTAATTACTGTAACAATTATTGAGTAGTGCCTTCTCACGTAAGAATCAATAATTAAAAAAAATACTGTGCAATATCGTGTATTACTGTATTTTAACCACCAGGAATTCCAACAGTGTTAACGGTAACAACTACGCCGTTAATTATAAAAACTCAATTTTTGTCGTTATCTTCATCCGACAGTTATTCTATTATGGGGCCCACAAATGACTGCGCCGTCGTACGAATATTCCCCGGCAAAAAGAATATTCCACGACTAAACGAATATTCCCCGACAACAATGAATATTTTATAACCACTTGCGTATTTTGAAAAAAATTCATATATCACCCTTAACTTTAACATTTATCAATTTAACCATTTACTGAATAGTAATTATAAGAAAAATTGAATACTTTTATTTCATAAAATTCGGGGTCTTACAACCCCCCCTCTAGGTGTGCATACACTTCTGAATTTAATTTGGTATCAGAGCTTTGGCTCTACTAACGTGTGTCATTGCAGACCGTAGGGTAAGATTCTAATCGCACACTTCAATTTTCAAGAGAAGCAGTCCACTAGCCGACCTCCATTGTTGCTAGGCAGTGAACACATCAATTTATGGAAGTTCAGGATGAGAATATATCTTAATAGAGATCCATAGGAATGGTGGGTTGTTGACAATGGACCCGTCATTCCTAAGCATGATGATGGTCGGCACAAAATGCTTATGGATATGGATGCGAATGAATCGTACATGATGTCCTACAATTCCAAAGCCATGAATACCTTGCTAAATGGGATGGTACAATCAGAAATCAACAAAGTCTCCGGCTGCAATACAACGAAAGAAATAGGGGATACTATCATCATGAGCCACGAAGGGACGTCTAAGGTGAAAGAGGTGAAACTTAGTATGTTGATGTAAGAGTATGAATTGTTTAAACTAGAAAAGAATGAGACGATCAAGGAAGCTCAAGCAAGGTTCCTCACTATAATGAACTCTCTTAGCATGCTTGGAAGGAAGATTGATAAAAGAGAAATAAACAGAAAGTTACTACGTGTCATGCCCAGAAGATTCGCACCAAAAGTCACTACACTACAAGATTCTTCAACCATTAGCACCATGGAAACACTTGCGCTGTTTGGAGAACTTGAGGAATTCGAGAACCAACTAAAAAGATATGATGAAGAAGATGAGACACCGAAGAAGAAAACCTTAGCCCTTCAAGTCGAAAGCAACAATGATGGGGACTATGATGACTCTGATGAGGAAATAACACTAATGACCAAGAAGTTGAGAGCCTTAATCAGACAGAAGAACCAAACAAAGCTTCAAGGAAAGAACTTCAACAACAAGAAAAAGTTCAAACAGAAATCTCAAGAAAAAATCTGTTTTGAGTATGGAAAGCCTGGCCATTTCAAGAGGGATTGTTTTCAACTTAAAAAGAAGAACAAAGGCAACACTTCAAAAAGACGAGCCTTGATGTCATGGAGCGATGATGAATCAGAAAATGAAGCGGAGCAAGAAGATAAAACTGCCCAATTATGCTTCACCGGACTAGACAATCAAGAAACATCTGAAGTAAGTAATGAAACTTTTGAAATTACAGTTTCAGATTATATTGTGTTGAAAAATGAAAACTTGTGTCTTAATGAAAAAAATGCATATTTAAAAATTTGGATAAAAGATTTAATGAATGAAGTAGAAACATTGATTGAAGAAAAACAAGAAATTGTTAGAGATTGTACATCAAATGAAGTGTCCAAGTTAAATGCTAAAATTGATTACTTCGATAACTATAATAAAATTTTGTATAATCATGCAAATAAATTAAATGAAGAAAACAATGTTTTAAAAAAGGAAAATAATGATTTGAAAGAAAGCCTAAAAATGAGAGATACATGTATAGATGCTTTTAATGATTGAAAAATAATAAACATACAAGATGACAAAAATGAAGAAATAATTTCATTAAAAAAGGATCTTGCAAAATTTGTTTAAGGTGAAGAAAACTTAAATATTATGTTGGGTGCTCAAAGGTCAAGTTTAGACAAACAATGAATTGGGTATAATCTTGTGAAGAATATAAAAGTACGCCTAATAAAATTAGAATAATTAATGATAAACCAAGAAATAAGCCTCTTTATTGTTCATCTTTTGTTACTTGTAAAAACTGTGGATTAAAAGGACATTTTAATACTAATTGCAATAAAATAAAAATAAAACAAGTTTGGGTAAAGAAAAGTGATTTAACTGTGTCTAACAAGAGTGGACCTAAATTGGTTTGGGTACCAAAAGGATGAGATACCTTTTATTTTGCAGGTATGCTTAAAGGCAAAGGTGCCATCAAATAAATGGGTATTGGACAGTGGTTGTTCTCAACACATGACAGGGGATAAGTCTAAATTTACCTCACTCATGTCAATGAAAGGAGGAACTGTTACATTTGGAGATGATAACACGTGCAAAATTATTGGTAAAGGTAAAGTAGGAAATGGTAAGATTTGTATTGATAATGTTCATTATGTTGAAGGTTTGAAATATAATTTGATTAGTGTAAATCAACTTATGGATAGTGATCACAAGGTAATGCTTGATAAAGAAAAATGTACTATTATTCATTCTGCTCACCATATGCCTTTAGTAGCTAACAGAGAAGAGAATATATATACAATCTGCTTTAAACAACAAGATGCAGACGTCTGTTTAGCTGCTGTCCAGGATTAGTCAAGTCTATGAGATAGAAGGCTAGGACATATACACATAGAACTAATCAATAAGCTACCTTCAAAGAATCTTGTCGAGGGACTTCCAAACTGAAATATGAAAAGAAAGCTTTGTGATGTATGCCAGTTAGGTAAACAAGTAAGAAACTCATTTTCAAGTAAAAATCAGGTATCCACTTCTTTACCTCTTCAATTGTTACATCTTGATTTATTTGGTCCTGAAAGATATGTTAGCCTAGGAAATAATCATTATGCATTTGTTATTGTCGATGATTTTTCAAGATTTACATGGGTATTATTTTTAAAAACTAAAGATCAAGTTTTTGCAGAATTTGACAAGCTTATAAGGAATCTTGAAACAAAGTATAATCTTAAATTAATTAGTGTTCGAAGTGACCATGGTGGTGAGTTCGGTAAAGATTTCATTACATACTGCAATGAGAAAGGTGTTTCACATGAATTTTCTGCTCCAAGAAAGCCGCAACAAAATGGGGTGGTGGAACGGAAAAATCGAACACTCCAAGAAACAGCAAGAACGCTTCTTCAAGAAAGTAAACTGCCTAGAAGATTCTGGGCAGAGGCTGTAAGTACTGCATGTTATATTTTAAATAGGGTTTTAATTAGACCTATATTATTGAAAATACCATATGAACTGCTAAACAAAAGAGTACCTAATATTGGTTATTTTAAAGTGTTTGGTGCTAAATGCTTCATTCTAAATACTTAAGGTAATCTAGGGAAATTTAATGCAAAATCATCTGAAGCCATATTTCTTGGATACTCATTGCATAGTAAGGCATATAGAGTTTATAATCTTGACAAACAAAAAGTTGAAGAATCTGTCCATATAATATTTGATGAGATTAATCATGATTTGTTAAAAGAAGAAATTGAAGTTGATGCAGATAAAACGAATATGGATGTTAGAGTTCAGCCAAACTTATCTAGACAGCCTGACCACCCGCCTGCTTCAGATAAAACAACAGTATCCAGACAACCTGATCACCCGTTTGTTTCAGATAAAATAGCAGTATCTAGACAACCTGATCACCTGTCTGTTTTAGAAAGAAAAAGTTCAGACAAGATAGCACTATCCAGACATCTTAATTACCCGTCTGTTTCAGAAGACAAATCAGATAATCTTTCAGAAGCAGAATATGACATATATAGACATCCTAAAGCAGAATTTGATACACCTATGAGTGCTCAAGAAGAGGAATTATCCAATATCAGACTACCCAGATCATCAAGAACAGTGAGAAATCATCCTTCAAATATGATCACAGGAGATCCCAACACTTGGATGAACACAGGAAGAAAAGCTCGCAATTATTGTGCCTTTTCAGCATTTCTATCACATATAGAACCAAAAAATGCCAAGGAAGCAAGTCAAGATGAGAATTGGTCTATCGCCATGCAAGAAGAACTAAACCAGTTTGGAAGATATTAGGTATATGAACTTGTTAAACCTCCTAAAGATGCATCTATAATTGGCACAAAATGGGGTTTCAAAAATAAACTTGATGAAGATGGCATAATAACTAGAAACAAAGCTAGATTGGTGGCCCAAGGATATAACCAACAGGAAGGAATTGATTTTGAAAAAACCTTTGCCCCAGTTGCAAGGTTAGAAGCAATTAGAATTCTGCTAGCTTATGCATGTTATAAAAAGTTTACATTATATCATATGGATGTGAAAAGTGCCTTTTTAAATGGCTATTTAAATGAAAAAGTATATGTTAGGCAACCACCCGGTTTTGAACATGAAAAATATCATAATTATGTTTACAAATTAAAGAAAGCATGGACTAAAACAAGCTCCAAGAGCTTGGTATGATAGGCTCTACAAATTACTTCTAGAAAATGGTTTTAATCGAGGAAAAATTGATTCCACACTTTTCATTAAAACTAAAAATAAAGATTTACTTACTGTTCAAATTTACATCGATGATATTATTTTTGGTGCTACTAATATTTCTTTGTGTGAGTGGTTCTCAAAATGCATGCATAATGAATTTGACATGAGTTTAATGGGGGAGCTAAACTATTTCTTGGGGCTACAAATTAAAAAATCTGAGTAAGGAATCCACATACATCAAACAAAATATATAAATGAGCTATTAATTGAAGAGATTTGGTTTTGACAATACCAAATGAAAGGCAACTTCGATGAACACTACTACCAAGCTAACCACAGATGCTACAGGTAACAATGTTGAGGTAACCGAGAACCGAGGTATGATTGGATGTCTTCTTTATTTAACTGCATCTAGACCTGATATTATGTATAGTGTTTGTCTATGTGCTAGATTCCAAGCCCAACCAAAAGAATCTTATCTTAATGCTGTGAAAAGGATATTTAAATATTTATCTACAACAATTAATCTCGGTTTATTTTATCCTGTTTCTCCAATCTTTGAACTTATTGGCTATTCAGATGCAGATTATGCAGGATGCCAAGTAGATAGAAAAAGCACAAGTGGTGCTTGTGAATTTTTAGGTCAAAGCCTTGTTTCAAGGCATAGTAAGAAACAAACATCAGTGGCTCTGTCCACCACTGAAGGAGAATATTTGGCAACAGGTAGTTGTCGTTCACAAATATTGTGGATGATTCAAACGTTGCATAATTTTAATGTTATATGTGAAAATGTGCCAATTTTGTGTGACAATACTAGTACAATTGATATATCTAAAAACCCTATGTTTCATTCTCGTACTAAACATATTGAGGTTAGACGTCATTTTTTACGAGATAATGTGGCTAAAGGTTTAATCAAACTAGTTTTTGTCCCAACTGAGCATCAACTAGCTGATATTTTCACAAAACCATTGAGTGAAGAATATTTTTGCATTTTAAGACGAGAATTAGGCATGAACATCTGTACTTAAAATGACCAGTATAATAGTGTTTAAATTTTTTTTTGTTGGACACAAAATATGTGTTCTGCATAAATGTGGTTTAGTTTAATAAAAAAAATAAAAAATTGTGGTTTAATTCCAATTTGCAGTGTTATGTGAGTAATGTTTTTTTTGGTTAATATTAACTTAACATCTTCAATTAAAGGTACTTTTGGTATTTTTAGCTCACTAAAGGGTATATTTGGAATTTGACCTCTGTTCCTATTTCGTTCTTTCCCTCGCTCCAAAAACTAGGGCTTGTTTTTCTGAAGCAAATCCATGGCCAAAACTCGAGGAGGGTTTACGTATTCCACTGGTAGACAACTAGTTACGGCTAAAACAAGGGAAGTTGAAACTGAGACCTCCATGAGAGATGCTCGAAGGAACAATCGTCTTATTCAACGGGCATCCACTGATTTTGGGGTTTCTTCGAAGAAAGCTATGAAGAAAAAGGGTGAACCCACTAAGTCGAAGAAGAAGAAAGCAACAGAGTCCTCTATCATACCCAATCCATCACTGCAATCATCTTCTCCATGGATCTCATACTCCTAAGGTATCGGTAACTCCCTTATCCTTTCGATCATCTAAGCATACTTGTCGGTTTAATTCCTCCATGTCTAAGAAACAAATTGTTTATGGAAAACCTGTGGATACCATATTGTTTCAAAAGTGTGGTATTCTATCTCTGTTTGCAACTGTTGGGCTAAGCAAAATGTTAACTCCAAGCTCTCGTGTTTATCCTACTTTAATCAAACAGATTTATGGTAATATGTCCATAAAATCTGATACCATCGAAACCCTTGTTTAAAATGTAGTAATTTCTGTGGATGCAAAATTACTTGGTAAACTCTTTAAAATTCCATCGTCAGGTATTTGCCCAATCACTTTGACAGGTGTTATTGAGTTTGATGATTTGACCGTTCTTGACCAACTGCGAATTGTCAAAGAGTGTGAAACCACTCCTATGAATAGCACCTTACACAAAATCATTCGATCAAATTTAATTCCTAGGATTGGTGGTCGTTCTTATATGACTTACCAAGATTTGATTGTGTCTGCCTTGATTTTGAAAGGAACAAAATTTAATTTTGCTTTAATGATGATAAAACACATGGAAAGCTGCTTGAAAAACAAAAACAAATGTTTCCCTTATGGCTGTTTTATCACTACTATTTTGGCTCATTTCAAAGTTTCATTTGATCTTGAGGAATTTTATCCTCTTTCTGAAAAAAATGATAAATCTGTGCTCTTGTCTTGGGATATCTGATGATGGAACTCTGTTCTGGGATATTGAGGCCCAAACTACTTCAATGGATAATCCTCTTCATGGTCTTCCATCTCCTTCCTTTGGTCCTCCACCTTCCACATCTATTCTTACTTGTACTCATTCCACATCAGAAATGCTTTCTCTTTTACATTCAATGATGGAAAAGGTTGATGCGACTCTTGAAAAGGTCAAAGATATTGTGGTCGAGCAAGGTGAGATTAAAGCTCAGTTGATGGCTATGAACAAGAAGGTTGATGAAGTTTGTTTTGAATTTGAAAGAGAATGAAATTTACATTTCTTTTTGATAATGACAAAGGGCGAGAGATAATATGAACTCATGATGGTTATTCTACTGATGGTTATTTTTGGACTTATGAGAGGTTTTGTTAATTAATGGTTGTTGGTACTATTGATTATGATACTCTGAAATATGATATATGGTTATATGATGTCTTGTTATGGATTGATTATGTTATCTATTTTCTGTTCTGTTTATTTATGCTCTTTACCATGCATAATCTTAGGGGGAGTAATATATTGTCACCATCAAAAAGGGGGAGAATGTTGATTTATGGTTTTTATTTTAATGATGACAACATATATTTTGTATGGAATTGTTTTGTGATTCACAGGTTATGGAAATGATTATGCAAGATATCAAGTGAAGCATATATGAAGAGAAGGTGTTTAGTGCCACCACATGGTTAGGTCCATAGGATTTCACCTAGGAAATCAAATGTAAGAATTTCTAGCTCATTTAATTAATTTCAGGGCAATTACATTATGCTGGAAAGTTTTTTAAAAAGAATTTTATATGCTTAAAATATTTCCTATCTTATTAATTCCTTATTTCAAAAGAGTTGTTACTTCAAATCTATATCTCGGAAACTTCTTTTGAAAAACCGAACCAATCTTGCTTAGAGCTGATATTTCAAATTTAAAAAGATGAGAAGTTATTTTGGGAAACAAAATCAAAATCACAGCCTTGTTTTACCAAGTCAAAAGACCTTTTTGTGGCTGATTTCATGCTGCTAGCCTTTTTAATTGCTATTCCTTTATTGTAGCAGTTAGCTTCAAAATTCAAATCCTTCATATATTGTTTTTGTTACTATGTATCTTTCGGGATACTGAAGTTAAGGATTTTGATTTTCCTACCGTTAGCTTTTTGTCTATATATATACATCCTTTTGGCAAAAGCCTAAGCAGACAACCAACTGAGAGCAAATACTTATAAGTGCTTCCATTGAAAAAATTCTAGTAAACTGTTTGTGCCTTGATATTAATTCTTTGTTGATAGAGATTTATAGATATTGTAATTATATTCTTTCTAAAATCAAAAAGAGTATACAAGCTATTGTTGCTTGTGCTTGATCCAGTGTGGATAGGTTAGTGCAAATCAAGACTTAGAATGTTGCTGTGGAGCAAAGGTTGCTGTGGAGTAAAGGTTGCTGTGGAGCAAGAGTTTGCTGCTGTGCAACAAGGGTCAATGGTGTCTTGACAATTTCTAAGTTGCTTTGCACAGGGAGTTAACTTTGTAATTGTTTAAATTTTAAAGTTAATAAAAGAGTCTGCAATACCAATTGGTATTGGACGTGGATTAAGCAATTAGAGGTTAAGGGCCCAACCACGTAAAAATTTTGGTGTTCTTACTTACTGTTTATCTTGTTTGTATTGTTTAAATTCTGCATTCAACCACAAGTTATATTCTACACTACTCAATTCAAGAAGTTCTGCATATTAAGGTTCTGCGTTTCAGGTTAATATACTTAAGCAGACAGGAGATAACTTGTCTGCATAGTTTAGTTAGCAGATAAATTTAAAATTGTTATTGTAGATCACTTTCATTATAAGCACTTATTCACTCCCTCTAGGTGTGCATATACTTTTGAATTTCAGATGTTAATACATGCATTGGGAAAAATCATTTCCAATGTGAACCCACAATTTAAATTTTGCTAACCGTAGTCTGGTGTGTATGTTTGTTGGAGAAGAGGAGCACAAGCTGAACCATCCTAGTGAAAATATTCTTTAGCCCAGTCATGTTCAGAACTCAGGCTGCTGCAATTAGATCCTACTACTCTACAGTTAGAAAGAAAGTACAAGCAGTTTGTAATGTATATGCTTCTTTTACATGGATGTCTACTTCGTTTGTAGACATTTTACACACCCCGTTGTTGTTTGCCTTTTTTACTTGTGGCTGGAAGGATTTTCAGTAAAATTAATTTAAGCTTTCTTTTGGCACTTGCAAATATGTTTATAGTTCTTTGGTACCAAAGAAAATGCTAATAATGTTACTTGTTATCGAATACATTTTCATGAATTCAAACTCAATTACTATGTTTCTGTCAACATTATCTATGTTTTGGTGGCAACACTGGAAATCTTTCACTTGTATTTTTTCCGTAGCATGAAAACTTAACCTCTGACCCTTTTTTGGACTCTTGTGGCCAAGTGGTTTGTGCTAATCATAATCATCATCCTGCTGATCCATTAACCATATTGTTTGTTTGCGAAACCCACTCAAAAAAGCAATGTGATCTGGTGATCATAATTCCATGGTGTTCAATCATGGCTTCTTGGACTCCTTTTTCTTTGCCTCCTTTCTCTTTGTATCTCTCATCTGATTCATTTATTTCCCTATCGATATGCACAAAATCCACCGAAAAGTAGTCAAAACACTACCAAAAATAGAGAAATGTCAAACCACTTACTTAAGAGTGGTGTAGTCAATTGCCACATTTTCACTTAAAAGCAAAGCTTCCTGCAATTAAGTATAACTAAATTAAGTTCAGCGTTTCCTTTCAAGTTAATCCTCCACCGTTTCCCATAACAAATGAATAAACAAATCATTTTTATCTCTCCTCCAGCTGAGTCAATTGTCTTTATGTGAAGAAACTCTGAAGAAATATATATTCGGTGAGTGAGTGAGGAAACACAATGTGGGCCAACGCGATGCGTTATGCTAGTTTTTCCAGACATTCCAAATTGGAGGTCGGTTCTCATTTAGAGAAAAATGGTATATTACCAAATCCCATGGCCCTAAAGCTCATAACTCTACCCTACAAATGACCACCACTGCACCCTCTTAAGTGGTATCATGCCCCCTAGGGGACTCTACTAAAGTCATCCCTTAGTGCATGTTTCAGTAGTAATGGTCCACATTTTCATCATATGATAAAGAACTCGAGGACCCTTTTTTTTTTTTTTTTTTTTTTTTTTAAAACCCTTTGGAAATCCATACGGATCGACAACCCTCTGCATATTCCTTAACTCTACACGATTGGCATATTTGAATGGTAATTGAGCTTTTCCAAATTCGATAGTTCTTCTTAGTTCTTACCAGTTACTAGCATTCACAGAATTGAGATTTCCTTAATGTGGCTTTGACTAGGCAATGCGTAGACGATAATTATAAGACAGTCAAATTGCGCCACCTTGACATTTGTTTTTTTGCCAGATAGTAACTTTATTGTGGGACAAAGAACCAAGTCATTCACTTTTTAGGAGTTTAGATGTAATGCGGGTATATGCCTTTCGGCTGCGTGCAAGGAAGAATCAAAACATGACTTGAGTTTTGACACGAGCTTTTCTTTTCCAAGAGTAGAATGTCTTGACACTTGTTATAGGGAGAGGCAATAGTTGGAGGAGAATGTAGGGGAGTGGGCATTATTCAAGGGATGGTGATTTTGAGGTTTGAGGGAAAATCCCCATTTTGCAGTTTTAGGTATTTTTTTTTGGGCAAATGCCTTTAAACAATGACAAAAACAATTTTAGTAGTTAAAGTTTCTTTTTTTTTCTCTCTTTCTACTTTTTTTTTTTTTGTGGAACTCAACCCTACCACTTCCTCCTCCACCAATTAATGGGGCGGTTGATTGTTTTAATTAGTGTTTTATATTTGTAATTCACTCTTTTTTTTTTTTAATTATTATGTGGCACATAGAGGGATGCTATTGGTGGACTAGCAAGTTAAGGAAAGTGATTAGGGAAATTGACACACGTGGCTTAATTGCCAAGCACTAAGCTAATAAAGAATTAGAAAAAATTCTTGTTCGCGTACACGTGGCCTCAAATTATTCGATTCCTTAGTTACATTGATGTGTTGGATCAAGTGATGTTCCAATTGATATCCTATAACCATTACCAGAGCCATTGTTAGGAGATTCCCTTTTCAGGAGAGTATAATTTTCAATGTTTTATCAAAAGGTAATCCATTTGTTTTATTGTATCTTATGGGTTAAGTTAATACATGCAGATGTTGATGTGAGATAGTATTAAGCCTACATGCAACTGTTATGTATGCCTCAAGTGTTAGGTTGGGATTTGACATTTGATTTAGCTCGAATCGAGTTATGTTTTGAAATAATGCTACGATTATATAAAAAAGGATCACATAATATTCACATACACACATGTATATTTGTGGGCCCCACATATCAGGCGGAGACCCACAGTATGCATGTGTGTGTATGTGAGAATTATGTGACCCTTTTTTATGTGATAGTAGCATTGCTGTATATTTTGTGGTGACTCAAAAAAAACATAAAAAAAGAAAAGAAAAGAAGATGAAGTTTACTTGTAAGCGATATGGACATGTTATGTTATTTGGATCTATTATGTTTTTGGCCAACTATATATATATATAGTTCACTTCTCCAGTGAAGTGGAAGGAGCGAATTAAGAATAAACTGGTTATAGCGACGGTTTTTCCGTCGCTATAGCATAGAAAGCCGGTTTTTTATGCTATAGCGACGGAAAAAACCGTCACTATAGCCGGTTCGCTTTTAGTTCGCTCACTCCAGTTCGTTGGAGAGAGCCGGACTATATATATATATATATATATATATATATATATATATATATATATATATATATATATATATATTATTGTAGCTAGGATTTTTATATTCTTTTTTTCTCAATCTTTAACCGCCTTAGAGAGAAATAATATGGGCGTAATCGGGTTTTTGGATGTGATATTTCTCGTCACAAACTGTAATATTAAGATACAGTGATATTTCTACCTCTCGTCCTTAGTTTGTCTTGCTTTAGTAGTAAGCGTTTTAGAGAGATGTTCTCTTATAATTCTTATCAATCTCATATATTTCACGATTGTAAGTAACAGGACTTGCTCTAACCACAGTTGCTGTTATGAGAGGATTAAGCACTTCTTGTATAATGTATACCTCAAGGGCATGGGGAAATGAGCTTTCCACTGAGAGGAGAAATTTTGGAAGGAGAGAAGTTGTCTTTTGTCACAGAAGCTTCAGGGGTGCCCCATGTACTCAAATATAGGCACATATATCAGTACCAATATGGTAGGACATATACCGTTTCACTCTTGTAACATTTTCAGACATGTAACTTTTATTATCATAACAATCTTCCAACATGTCCCTATTTGTACTGCACAGTAGTACTTAAATGGGGAACCCTAGCAAAATCTCACTTAGACAAGAAGATTTACATTCTTCTGAGTACTTGATCATTTTATGTTTCTTCCTTGTATAGAGAGAGTAAACACACATTACATGTTACAAGTGCTTTTATAAAGATAAGAGCTTGGACATTATTCATACATTATTACCACATTCCTTCAATTCCTTCCTTGTTTAACTTGTGTCATTTAAAATTGGACAGAGGGAGTAAAAGATGTAGAAGATTTAGTATTCATCTTTTTGACCTTTTGTTTTGTTTTGTCGAGATTGATTAATTCATTTCAATTTTCATTGCTTGTCCTCCAATGCAAAGTTAAAAATAAACCAATTTTATGTAAATATATTTTTTTATAATATAGTTTTGAAAATTTAGTTTTAGTTTATTAAATTTATAATTCGAAGTTTGTCTTCTATTGAGTTGGTGTGAGTGGTGTCACCATGAAAGGGTGTGAATCTTTTTAAACGATTGTGCTTATTTTGAGTAAAACATCATGTTTCACAAGCCACTCCTACGATTCTTGGGTCATATTTGTTTGTAAGGATTATAATCCCAATATTATAATGCAAGGGATTATAATCTTAAGACTATTAATTCTAAGATTATAATTCCGTGATAATAATTATAATCTAAAGACTATTAAGTCATTTTATAATCCCTACACTAATAGTCTCAAGTCTAAATTTAAAAACAAACAAGACACTTAAGATTAATAGTCCTATCCCAAGTATAATCCTTACAAACAAACATAACCTTGATGTAGTGTGAAATTCACAAGTGAGTTCGTAGTTCCATATTGAAGAAACAATGAAAGAGTGAAGAACAATATATAATATGAATGAGTTCAAATACATATCATTATAGACTCTACGACACGCTTGCGTGAATTGGTCGTCGCCCGGTTCGTTTCTAGTAAATTATGAAGTTGGAACGCTCACAACACCTTAACCATTCACTTATATGTAAGAGGTATTCTTGGTACAATTGTTGGCGCTAGGAACTTTATGTTAAATGGACACCAACAACACCTTGACACCTCACTTATATTGAAGCGGTAATCTTAGTAAAATTAACGATTGATGTGGTAGAAGACGCCACACACAACTATGTATTGTTGTATGATAAGTCGGGTTTGAATCTCATAGAAAACTATGAATAATTCAGGAGTTCTCAAAGAATCAAAAGGAAAATAATCTCACAACTTGTATTGAATAATAATATGAAGTGTCTTAATTACATCAACTGAATACTTATTTATAGTAGTAATTATATAACCTAATCACATAAGGAAATAAGAAATTAACTTGGAATTAAAGTCCCAGCTAAGAATCATCCAAATTACATTAGAATTGGAAAAATATATCAAAACCCTAAAATCCCGCACAAATCCACGTCCAAATTTCTCCAAAATGCGTCCACGCTGTAGGAAATAGAACCTTGAGCACTGCGACTCAAGATTAGAGCGTTGCGGCTCTTGTTTGGAGCGTCGCGTCTCCATACCTCTTGTCTAATGCCAAAATTTGCCCTTTTGTTACTCCTTCCTCGCTCCTAAGCCCTGAGTTTGATTCCTTGCTTGGGCCTTTCACTTGGACCAAATTAACGAGTCTAGAATCCAATCCAAATGTCTTTGAAATCGAACCCATATCCGTTTCCACCTCTTGGATTAGCCCGTTAATCGTTTGGCTCGTGACCTCGTAACTGGACCAACAAGAACTTTAAGTGGATCCGTCCACTTTTGACCTCCGTGATTTCCATCCATGCTTGAGCTAGGCATGTCCTTATCATTTCTCTCCTCTTGAAAAAGATTTGTCCTTGAATCATCACCTATATCAAACGAACTTAAATCAATAATGTTAAATGTGGCACTCACATTATACTCACCAAGTAAATCCAATTTATAAGTATTGTTGTTGATGCGCTCAAGGACTTGAAAAGGTCCATCCCCTCTCGGAAGCAATTTTGAATGCCTTTGAGTTGGAAATCTTTCTTTCCTCATGTGTAACCAAACCCAATTTCCCAACTCAAAGATCACTTGACGTCGTCCCTTATTTGCGTGCTTAATGTACTGTTTTGTTCTCCTTTCAATGTTGAGCCTGACTTTCTCATGAATATGCTTAACAAAATCAGCCTTTTTCGTTCCATCCATGTTAGTATATTTAGAAATAGGTAATGGTGATAAATCTAATGGTGTCAAAGGATTAAAACCATATACAATTTCAAATGTAGAAAAATTAGTAGAAGAATGAATATAATGGTTATAAGCAAACTCAACATATGGTAAACATTCTTCCCATTACTTGATATTTTTTTAATGATAGCCCGTAACAATACAAATAAAGTTTTATTTACTACTTTAGTTAAACCGTCAGTTTGTGGATGACAAGTAGTTGAAAGTAATAGTTTAGTACCCAATTTACACCACAAGGTCTTCTAAAAGTAACTTAAGAACTTTGTATCCATATCAGAAACAATAATTTTAGGCATACCATGCAATTACACAATCTCCCTAAATAACAAATAAGCTATATGGGATGCATCATCAGTTATGTGATATGGAATAAAATATGTCATTTTCAAAAATCTATCCACGACCACAAATATAGAATCATGAACATGCTTAGACCTTGGTAAACCCAACACAAAATCCATAGACAAATCAATCCAAGGTTCATTAGGAACATGCAATGGTGTATACAATCCATGAGGTCGAACACGAGATTTAGATTGACGACAAGTAATGCATCTATCACAAATTCTTTCTACATCTCGTTCCATATGTGGCCAATAAAAATGTTCTTTTAAAACTGCTAAAGTCTTTTCAACACCAAAATGACCCATTAAACCACCCCCCATGTGATTCTCTAACCAACAATTCACATAAAGAACATGCAAGTATGCACCATTTGTTTTCATTAAATAAGAATCCATCAACTTTAAAGTACTTACCTACAACATTCTTTTCACAAGATTTAAACTCTTCACAGAAATTATGGTCGTTATCATATAATTCTTTAATTCGCTCAAAACCAAGTAATTTCGTATCAAGAGTATTTAACAACACATACCTATGCAAAAGAGCATCCACAATGATGTTTTTCTTACCTTTCTTGTATCGAATGACATATGGAAATATCTTGATAAACTCCATCCATCACGCATATCTCTTGTTCAACTTATGTTGACCCTTCAAATACTTCAATGATTCATGATTAATATGAATCACAAATTCCTTAGGCCATAGGTAGTGCTGCCACGTTTCTAATGCTCGAACCTACACATACAATTCCTCTTCGTAAGTAGGATATTTTAAAGCTGCCCCCACTCAACTTCTCGCTAAAATACGCCAATGATTTTCCTTCTTGCATCAACACTGCTCCAATTCCCAAACATGAAACATCACACTCGATTTCAAATGTTTAAGTAAAATTAGGTAAAACAAGTAAATGAGCATTAGTCAATTTATCCTTAATCAATTGAAATGATTTCTCTTGCTCATCTCCCCATTTAAAATCCACGCTCTTTTTGATTACTTTTGTCAATGGTGCTGTGTTGTTTCTGAATTTTTTCACGAAATGTCGATAAAACTCTCGAGTCCATGAAAACTACGAACTTGACTTACATTTGTTGGACTCGGCCATTCCCGGATTGCACGTATTTTCTCCTCATCTACTTCAACTCCGTGTGAAATCACAACAAAGTTAAGAAAAACAATTCTATTCGAACAAAACGTGCACTTTTTCATATTAGCAAACAACTTACGAAGTACATCTAAAACAGATTTTAAATGCAATGCATGTTCTCCCAAGTTTTTGCTATAAATAAAAATATCATCAAAATAAACTACAACAAATTTCTCTATGAATGGATACAACACATGGTTCATTAATCGCATGAATGTACTAGGAGCGTTAGTTAAACTGAAAGGTAACACTAACCACTCATACAATCCATATTTCGTTTTAAACACATTTTTCCATTCATCGCCACCATGCATTCTTATTTGATGGTAACCACTTTTTAAATCAATCTTTGAAAACACACATGACCCATGCAATTTATATCATTATAGCAACTGAAATATTTTTTGCATAAACAAAAGAAAAATCAATCTAATTCTAAGTTATAAAGTGAAATAGAGAATAAAGATGTGGATAAATGGAAGGGTGCAAGAAAGAGAAAGAAAAATATCAATGATCTAGAAGTGGAATTCATCCTTTGTTTTTTCCTTTCCATTCACTCGGATATCTTCCGTTTCATCGATTTTGTCCGGATCTTCCTTTTCTTCCGAAAAAAGGGAAGGAGAAGGATCTTCTTCGGTGGATCCCTCTTGTTCCTATTTAGTCCCCTTCTTTTTTTGAAAATCACTGAGATAGGCTTTCCCTGAATCATTGACCCTTGTTTGGGTGGGATTCATTCAATGGAGCTTTATTTGTTTGATCTAGTAAGGGGGTGTTAGAAATAAGCCATCGCCCGATGAAACAACGGTTGCTAGTTTATCTCTTTCTATTTCTTTTTATATAAGAAAAGTTTAAAAATCATCATATAATAATCTAGAAATTGCAATAGAAAGGAAAAAGGGAGGTTTGTGATGCTTTTGAAATCTTTTGTACTAGGTAATCTAGTATCCTTATGCATGAAGATAATCAATTCGGTCATTGTGACGGAAACACTCACAGAAATAGAGGTGAGCGGGGGGTGGTCCCGCATGAGAAGAGGTGCACAAACAAACGAATAGGAAAGTCTTCTTTATCCGCGACAAGCATATAAAGTACTGAACAACACGAGGAGCAGGCTTCCCAATGCGGACTAAGAATATTAACTATTTGGATTGGCTTACTAATATAAAATGAATATTCATTGAGGAGAGGTATGATATAAGTAGACTAACTGGGAATTTTAGGAAAAAGATCTTTTAGATCTCTTTCCTTTTTTATTTTACAATTCTCTGCCCTAATCTTTGTTGTTATTACTCTAGATTGTATATAGTGAGTTTTAATTATCGATACTTTACCATAATGTTATTTACCGATCGACAATCGATGCACATACGCCATTTTCTATCCTTCTTAGGCACTAAGATCACCAGAGCTGCACATGGACTCGTGCTTTCCCTCACGAACCCTTTCTCCATTAGTTTGCCAACTTATTTTTGCAACTCCTTCATTTCCTTGGTATTGGTCTAATAAGCTGGACGATTTAGAATAGTAGCACCGGGTACAATTTCAATTTGATGTTTAATTCCCCGAATTGGTGGTAATCCTTGTGGAATCTCCTCGTGTGACGCCCCTAAAATAGGTCCATTCCACCCAACCCATTCTGAGTCGCCAAATACATGGTACAGAAAACAACTACGTACAACTTTATTATTTCAATTATCGTGCAAAATACGACAACACATATACTATGAGTTTAAATACAAATATTATTTTCTAGACAGTATTTAAACTCAAATAAGTCCTTATTATAATTATTGATACACTATTTTACAAAATAGTGAGGACTACTAAAACAACTATCTTGAACCATCATTCCATACCCCGACTAGTTCCCGCTATATTTTCGCCTCCAGAGAAGAAAAATAGAACAAAAAGGAAAAGGGTGAGCTCAACTAGCCCAGTAAAGAATATTATGACTAAGATAATATAGAACAAATTATCGTTAGTCCTCAACAGGGAAAAATCTGATAGAATACAATAGAAAACAAGTTTTAGATCAACAACTGCAGCGAAAATAACAATTCATTAGAAGAGTTAAGTAGAGAATGAAATCTACTATCTTCTATGATTTAAAAGTCCATCATCAATATTTTATCCCTATAACATCAATCAATATACATCTTGAACCAAATATTCATCTTTGCACTACAGACCAAAGATATTCATTTGTATCACCAGTTGGTCATGTTCATCTCAACACCTGTCCATCTTTGCACTACGGGCCAAAGATATTCCTCAGGTAATCATTCATCTTTGCACTACAGGCCAAAAATATTCAGTTATATCATTATTTAGGACTGAGGATGATGAAAAATATTTTAAAGAAGCGAATCTAGTGAGATAAAAGGACAAAGATTAGGGATTCGTACTTTAGATAATCCAAGTTCTAAAATACTCCATAATAATCAATTGTGGAGCAGAATTCAAAAATAAAGATTAAAACATGGATACAATCAAAGATAGTAACTATAATAGACAACTTGGACAAAGAAAAGAAAATTTAATTTTTCGGTGAATAATGCCGTATTCGTGAATAGTGTCGTATACGTGAATAGTGCCCGTATATGTGAATAGTAACCCCGACACAAAAAGGTAGAAATTTCACAAGAAAAATTATCATACTTCGTGAATAGTAACTCGTGAATAGTAACTCATGAATAGTAACCTCGACAGGAAAAGGTAAAAATTTCATAATAAAATTTATACCAATATTTCGGTATAATGATATTGAAAAAAATAATATCATTTACGAAAAAAATAACATCCCTTACCTCAAAAGAACAGTACTTCTGACTGGAATATCGGATATAATGCTGAAGGAAACTTGCACTGTATAGCAAAACTCAAGATATCTAAATACTCACAAAAATACGCTCGATAATATAGAGAGAAAAAACTTCAGTTTCTGGTGTGATTTTCAATTCTAACCTAAGCACCCTATTTATAAAAAAATAGTTAGAACACCAAAGCAGAAAATTTAATAAAATATTATTATTTATAAAACAAATTTCCTACACACACTAAATCTGATTTCAGAATTTTTTCAACATAAGTGGGGCCCACCAACATGAAAAACATGTTTTAAACATTTTTTGTAACAAAATCAATTTAGACCCAATATTTCGAAACTTCAGTAATTCATAATAAATACCCTTTTATCAGAAAAATTCAAATCTTATGTCCACTACATAGGAAATTTAATTCTCTACAACTTTGCAGAAGAAAGTTTTTTCAAATTCCAAACAGAAAATGACCGAAATTTACATACGGACGATTTTACAGGCTATAATCAAATTTCAGTCAAAAATGGGATCCACCAACATGTTTAACATGTTTTTAGCATTTATTGTTACAAAAATACTCTTCTTCCTCATTTATTCATATATCGCACATTCATTATAAAAATATCATCGTTACTATATTATTATATTATCACATTATACATTTATAATGTAATATAATAATATAGATAAAATATTAATTTTTAATAATTGTCACTTTCCTAAAAATTCTTCCATTCCGACAAAATACTGATAAAACACCTCAACATTAATTCCTTCATTTACATCCACATAAAATAAATATTTTCTCACTATTTTTATCAATAATTAATTATTCACAAATAATATTACAGAATCACAATAATGACAACCAGGTCGTTCCCAGGAAAGAGAGGGCCTTCCAGTAAAGATTTTTTCTTACTGGCGCGCAATTAAATAACCTCTCATAGACAGAATTTCCTTAGACATTGCCAATAATGCTATCTAATAATATTATTCAAATAATATAAATTATTGATCTTAAAATTTGAAATACTGTGCAATGATAATTATTGAATCAACAATATAAAATATCAACGCAGCAATTATTGAATCAATAAAATAAAATATTGAACAGTAATTACGGTAACAATTATTGAGTAGTGCCTTTTTAAATAAGAATCAATAATTGGTGCAATACCGTGTGCTACTGTGCAACATCGCATATTACTGTGTTTTAACCACGGGGTATTCTAACAGTGTTAACGGTAAGAACTATGCCGTTATTTATAAAAAACTAATACTTGTCGTTTTCTTCATCTGACAGTTTTTTGTTATGGGGCCCACAAATAGCTGCGTCGTCGTACGAATATTCTCCGACAGCAAGAATATTCCACGACTAAATGAATATTTCCCGACAACAATGAATATTTTATAATCACTTGCTTATTTAAAATATTTGCGTATTTTACCCATAACTAACCACATTAATCGAATCAACCCCTTACTATTTTAAAATAATAAATAGAGAAATTAAATCTTTTATTTATAAAAAGTTAGGGTCTTACACCTCGGGAAATATATTCGCATAATCCTGCAAGACAGATGCAACAACACTAGGCAACAAAGAATTATTAGTGTTAGTATTCAAAAGTATCTCCTTATACCGAAGTATAGTCATCGGTTGTTTAGAATCCAAATCTCGCCTCACATCACTTTTTTTTTTTGCATAAATGTTGGTTTTTTCTCTCTTCTTCTTTCTTTTTCTCTCTTATTTTTCCCTTCAATATTTTTTCCTCTTGATTTTTCTTTTCTTCACTCTTTTTTTTAACATTTTTTTTGAAATGAATTTGATCCTCATGAAACTGTTGTGGTGACATAGGATATGAAGTGACTTTCCTTTTATTGTGTACAAATGAATATTCATTAGTAAAGCCATCATGTTTAACCCTCCTATCGAACTTCCATGACCTACCAAGTAACAAATGTCCCGCCTGCATAGGAACCACATCGCACAATATTTCATCCACATATCGACCAATAGTAAATACAATTACTACCTGCTTGGTCACTTTGATATCTGAATTGTCATTGAGCCATTGCAAATGATACGGTTGTGGATGCTTAGATGTAGACGATCCCAATTTCTCCACCATGGTAGTACTCACCACATTAGTACATCTACCTCCATCTATCATGACACAACAGATCTACCCATTCACAAGACATCTAGTGTGGAAAAGATTTTCCCGATGTTCACTACTTTCCTCTTTCACATGTGTACTAATTTCTCTCCTCGTAACTAAAATTGCTCCATGTATAATAACCTCCCTATCATCTACCTCCTCTAATGGTGGCATAGAATCAGTGTCACTATCTTCTCATTCGGTCTCCAATTCTCCATTGTCAAGTAACAACATAGTTCGTTTATAAACATTGACTTGAAATATGTCCCCTAACTTGACATTTAAAATATAAAATATATCGATTATGACTAAAAAAAGGTTGTTCAGTTTTACCTTGCAATCCCCGGTTAGCCATTCCTTACTTTAGCTCCATTTTCGGTTTGATCATAATTGGCTTTTCCTCTCGCTTTATAACATTGGACTTCCAAGATGAGCCTGTGGTGGGATTCGATCGTTGGCTGCCTCTCTTCTTAAGCTGCTTCTCTATTTTGATAGCTATGTGCACCATATCTTCCAACTCCACGTAATGTTGTCGCTCCACCATATCTATAATTTCCCAATTTAACCCTGCTGAAAATCGAGCCATTTTCGCCTCATTATCCTCATCGATATTAGCCCTGGCCATTAAAATCTCCTTGAAGTAGTCCTCCACACCCCTACTTCCCTGTTTTAAATTATGCAAACTTTGGAATAAATCTCAGTGGTAGTGGCTTGGTACAAATCTCTTTTTCATTACAACTTTCATCTCTGCCAAGTCTCAATTGGACGTTTCCCACATCTCCTTCGGCTTGTCATCAACTGATCCCACCAAGTAACTGCATAATCTGATAATTCTATAGCGACCAATTTAACTTTATTAAGATCTGAATAGCTATGATAATCAAATACCCATTCTATTTTTTTCCCACTCTAGGTATGCCTCAGGATCACTCCTACCATGGAAAGCTGGAATTTTCATTTTAATGTTATCGAAGTTATTTTCTTCCCAATTTCGGTCTCTTCTATTCCTTCATAAACTTTGTATCGAACTTTGACGGGGTCTCCTCCATAGTACCTTTATCCTTTGAGTTAAACATAATTTGTTGCAAAATAAGGGTTAGTAGAAAATAATTTCCTTACAACTCCCTTACGTGTTTCGTTTAAATTAATGTTTCACTCGTGTATGAACTTAAAATTGGCTTTTACCTTCAATTACTCTTGCCTTTTACCTCTAAATATTCTCTTTAATAGGTTCTTTTGAACATACCAAACAAAATTCACAGTTTCACTAATCAATTCAAAAATCACTTATCACGAAACAAATTATAGAAGGTGTGAATCTCAACGATAGCAAGCAATCGAAATAAAAAACTAAATATTTTCTATAATTTTTTTGCTTAACAACTCAAATAGAAAAATTAAGGATAGATAACTCGTTAAAAGACTTAGCTCTGATACCAAATGATAGACTCCACGACACGCTTGCGTGAGGTGGTCGTCACCCGGATCGTTTCTAACAAATTATGAAGGTGGAACGCTCACAACACCTTAGCCCCTTGCTTAAATGTAAGCGGTAATTTTGGTACAATTGCTCGCGCTAGGAACTCTGCGCTAAATGGACACCAACGACACCTTGACCCCTCGCTTATATTGAAGCGATATTCTTAGTACAATCGACGATAATAGCAAGCTAAGTTCATTCATTTCTATGTACTTGAATATAACTTTGAATACTTTATTTTTTCAATTCTAAGTACACTACTGGGCTTAACCTGCGCCCACTTGGTTGAAAGAAGATTCTCTTAATCTGCGCATCTTCTGGCACCACTGGAATAAAATTAACTGCTCTCCTTTCCTCTAATTAACTGTGTGTATACATACACACACATACACACACACACACACACACACACACACACATATATATATATATATATATATATATATATATATATATATATATATATGCCTGTGTATGTATATGTATAAGTAAGTTAAGTAACACCACTCAGTGCAGTTTATTATGAGAAGTCAAAGTGGGTAAAGAAAATGTTATTTCATTTCGGTATATAAAATGTTCAAGTTTATATACTCCCTCCATCTCATTTAATAACATGAGTGATTTAAAAAAATTATAATACATTTCCATATATAATAAGTTTGTATTCAAAGTGTAATAAGTCGAGCCCGTAACGTGCAATTAGCGAAATTATGTTTTCCTATAAATAACAAGCTAAATTCATTCATTTCTCACCAATTTACAAAGCAAAAAGCAAGTATTCAAAGTTATAATCTAAAATTAGAAAGAAAGAGTTCTTGTGAGTTAGATTAATTTTAAATTGCAAAGGATTAGTTAAAGTTTGCAACTTCAAGAGGTAAAATCCCGAGTCGTTATTATGTTCGTTTTTCGTTCATATTATAATCTATAAGCTCAAGAACATAAGTTGTGGCCATGTTTGCTTGTCATTTTCCGTGTCCTTCATAAGTTCTTCTGCAAGTAGTTATTATGTTCAATTTTATGTAATAGTATAGTAGAAATCTTAAGAACACGTCGTTACCATGTTCGATTTCCAACTCAGTGTTCTTTCAGGTGTTCTTGAACAAATCTATTATAAGTTAAATTTATGATATTTTAAGTTTAAATTGTCATAAATCACATATGTAAACCTTTATAATGCCCAAATTATTTCAATTATGAAATCCAAAAGCTCAAAAACACAAGTCGTTACTATGTACGATTTTTTGTTCTTCACGTTCTTCGTGTGTTCTTGAGCAAAATTCATAAATCGTATATAAGTAGGTTTATGATTTTGTTATTTTTATGTTATTGAAGGTTATTTAGTTTTAGAACATGATAAATTAACTTTATTATGCTCATGGTATCATGTTTTACCAAGTGGAATGAAAAAAATTGTGATCAAATTTTCATTCTAACCTTTCTACACATTTTTCGAACATTTAAACTCCAAATATGCTTTTAAAATGTAAAAGAAAGTTGTAGATAAGGAAATTATAATGAATTTAGACTCAAGAATCACCTTAAAATATTTTGTTATGAGAAAGTTATGACAGTTTCTGTAAAGGACGTTAAAGCTGAAAAGTTTAAGGGGAGGTCTCGGATTTTAAGGCTTAAAAATGACTTTTTGAGCTAGCCAATTATCTAAGTAATTCCACCTATGGAAATAGTTTTAAAAATTTATAAAAACACTTATTAAGAAGTAAAACTTGATAAACTAATCGTCGGGTACGCGAATCCCTTTATGTAGGCTTTTAAGCGTTTATCGAGAAAACTAGTTTACTACAAGGCAAGTCTTCTATCCTAAACTTACGTGCTAGTATTTCTAGTCTTGTTAATGTCATTATTTGATAGTTGATATGTGAAGATGATATGTAGAAGTGTTATGTGATATTAAGTAGCATGTGTTAAGTATTTATTAAATGTTAAGTGTTAATTGATATGTCATACATATGACTATGTACCATTGTTGAGCATGAGTTAACGTAATCGTTAATTGAAAAATATGTTAAATCAAGCATGTTAAAGTTTATATGAAAGTATAAAATGGTTATATGTTATTAGCTTGACTTGCTAAGCCATAGTACTCATTCTTGCGAATAAAACTTTATTTGTAGTTAAAGAAAAATGATAAGAAGATCTGAACGTAAAGAAGAAGCGTAGATTAGGTTTCATGTTTTATTTACTTGTATTTGTATTAAGTCATAATGACTTCTGTAATACGAACAAACAAACCATGTAATCGAAGATTATATTAATAATATCATGTTATTATCATCAGAATGGTGTTATGTCTTTAATTTGATATAACTTAGAATTATTAAAGTTCTATTAATCTGAGTGAGAGTATTGGTATTATGGATTGATCATGTTATATCGATACTCTGAACTTCAGATAGATAATAAAATATTAATACAATAATGATAAAGAACTATATATTTGAATGAGGATATTGAATAACATTGTGAGTGCTGTAAGAATAGAGATCTAGCACCGATGAAGAAATCAAATTCATCGCAAGGTGTGTAAAAGTGTGTTATTAATATTGTGAATTTCAGATAAATAGGAAATATTGATATGAAGTGATAGCTATAAAGACACACACACACACACACACATATATATATATATATGTGTGTGTGTGTGTGTGTGTGTGTGTGTGTGTGTGTGAGGGTATTGAATGATATTAGGAGTTCTGTAAGCACCGAGGTTACACTAATAAGCGCCAATAAGATTCCAAAATTACCAGAATGCGCCCCTATGTTGCCAAGAATGATCTTATCATTAATGCTGTGAAACTTGATACATTGAAGTATAGAATGTTTAAATCATAAGGTTAAAAATTTGACCGATATATATATATATATATATATATATATATATATATATATATATATATATATGGTATTATCCATATATACGAATGAACTACAAGTTGATACTTATAGAAAGAATGAGATCGAGATCAAGTTAAGATCCAGGTATGAAGTTAAAAAAATTTATAATTTTATATATAGTCTGTAATACACTAATTTAACCAATATGATTATGGGATCATTGGTTAAGTTACGAAAGATGTTGAGTTAAAGTTGACCCTTGTTTGGGTGGCCAATGTCCAGATTCGGGGGCGTTACATCGACAATGCAGCTTGCCACAAAAAATATCTTCCAAGCTCGTTAATGAAAATATCTACCAAGCTCAATAATGCAGCTTGCAACCAAAAATATCTTCCAAGCTCGTCAATGAAAATATCTACCAAGCTCGACAATCAAGGGCGGAGCTAGGATTATGATTTGGGGTGGGGTAGAAAAAAAAATTCGTGAACGTTCACCACATACATTTTCTTTTTAAATTAAACCATATATTAAGATAACTGGATATGTCATAAAATCACGTAGCTAATTGAATAATAAACAAAATCATCACTAATTCACTATAACATTAATAAAATTTTGATAACGAACGTATGTCCAAGACATAATAACATACCTAGTCAAATTGCACTCTTAGCTCTTGAATAGAAGCAAATTATGTAATTATTGAGTCTGCATCATAGTTCTCAGTCAACTCCTTTTCGATGTGGACAATCATGTTATCAACTAAGAAGTCATTCTCCATCTTGTTGCGCAACATTGTTTTGATACGTTTCATAGCTGAAAATGATATCTCTGTAGTTGCTGTGGAAACCGGCAAAGTTAAAACAAGACGAATTAACCGATCAATCATTTGATATGTCGTTGATTTTTTTTGTTTCAAATAATCCTTGGCATAACTTAACAAGAGTAGTAACATTCTTCAACACATCATCATGAGGTACATCAAACTCATAAATTATACGCTCGCTTCTCAAGCGAGGCAACTCTTGTTTAGAGAAATCTTGAGGATAAAACTTCTCTGCAAGTTTGCAAATATTATCAATGTTAAATGCCTTAAAACCATTTGCAGGATCCAAAGATGAGCTAAGAATAAGAAGTTCCTTTGTTCTTTCACTGAACCTGCCATTTAATTCCACCAACTCAGAATCTATTGCACTATAAAATAGGTCAAAACGATAATGATGCTCAGTTGTTATGTCTCTTTGTTGACAATTACGGTGACGTGAACTCATATTGAATTGACCGTCCATGTCAGGAATATCTATATCATGCTTTCTACAAAAATACATCACTTTTTCAAGAAAATCTTCCCACCCGTCTTCTCTTAATTTTTGAAGAGAATTCACTGTAATTTCCAACAGATTCATAGCATTCAAAATATCTTGAGATTTTTGCTGCAACTTTCGACATAAGACATCAGTAAGTCCCATCATGTCTTTCAACAAATGGAAGATGAATATGAATTGAAATGATCTAATTGTATTGTAAGCACTATCAACTTTCGCACGTAAAGACTCTGTGGTTTTATCATCCATAATAAATTCAAGAACGACACAAGTTGCATCATATTTATCTATCAAGTCACAAACTGAAGTAAAATGAGAACCCCAACAAGTAGCTCTAGGTCTATGTAAGGTTCCAATCTAATTGAGTCCTTTACCTGTTCCATGCTCACCTGCTTTAACCAATTCTATAATATGCATAACTTAAGCAATATGAAATTTAGTATGGCGTTTTGGAGCGCAAATGAAATATACAATAGAACTCAATGAAGAAATGAATTTCCAAATAGGATCAACTTTTTTTAAAGCTGCAACCAAGACCAATTGTAACTGATGGGCGAAACAGTGTACATAATATGCATATGAGCAATCCATCATAAATAATGCCTGTAACCCATTCCATTCACCTCTCATATTACTAGCACCATCATACCCCTGACCTCTTAATCTTTCAACTTGCAAATTATGATGGAGAAGAACTTTAGATATCTCTTGATGAAGTGTCTCGACAGTAGTGTCTTCAACCATCACAATATAAAAAAACCGTTCTCTTAGAAAACCCTCTTTGTCGACAAATCTCAAAATAATAGCCATTTATGCTTTATGAGCTGAGTCTTCTGCTTCATCAACAAGAATACAAAAGCCAGAATCCCCAACTTCTCGTCGAATGTGCATTCTCACTTTGTTTGCTAGAATATTTAAAATCTCCTTCTGGATTGTGGGTGAGGTGTATATAGCATTTTTTGGGGCATTTCCTAAAATAACTTTAGCAACTTCCGGACTAAACTTTGCTGTATGCTTTATAAGTTCAACACAATTGTCACGGTTTTTGGAATATAAAGACTCGTCATGACCCCGAAAAGCACACCCTTGATATGCAAGATAACGAATAGATTCAATGGTTGTTTTGAGTCTTAGCCGGTTCTTCAAAATCTCACCTCTTCTTTATCGGTTCAAAATTATGTCTACATGTTGAGGTGCTTTCATCAAATCCGCAACACATTTCTCACAACATTTATGTAATGAACATGGACCTCTAATGTTATTTAAAAATACATAATTCTTTCCATCTCGAACTCTTTTCCAGTCATTAAATCCATCAGTAGTCAGTATAAGATTAACTTTTGGACCCTTTGCAAAGAGAAAGCAGAGGAAGCAGAATACTTTATTCTTAAGAGGTGAATACTTCAACTATGGGTAATCTTTGAACCAAGAATAATTGAACCGACGATACTGGTTTCCTAACCGAACCCTTGGATACTCAAAAAGTTTATAATGATACGACCTCAAGTTTATATAAGCACGTCGAATTCGGTCACGCTGATTAATAGGATATTCATATATTTGCTTTCATTTCCCCAGATCTCGTTCTAAATCACCAACATCAAAATTTATATCTTCAAGAGTCTCGATCAGATATAACATCAGGTTGCTCATTGACCATTGTATTGTTAACATTGCATACTGGCGGAGTAGGAATAAATTCTTTAGATGTTGAATCAAGAGTAGGGACATTCTCTCTAGTCTCTGGTATTGTTGATTGACTTGATTCAACTATAGGAACATACTCTCTGCCAGTATCTGATGCAAGTTCAGACTGTCCAGTAGGAACAAACTCTTTAGGCTGGAGTATAAGAGAAGGAACATGTTGATGCTTATCAGATGCAAGAGGTGCACTGCTATTTGGCCTATTCCGTTCAATTGATTGAGCTGAATCTATTTTCTTGTACCATGTACTAAAAAATTTTGCTTTCTTGGCTTGTCAATCATGATCAGACATGTTTTGAGTACCTAATCATTGTTAAATTTTAATCAACCATGTAATATAGCATACAAGTAAATCATATAGTATAACAACAATTCACAAATCACAAACGTACAGACCCTGAGACCCATATGACCATATATTGATATATAATCCCATTTCAACTAGCAATAGGAATCAATGAATCATGATATCTTATTGAATTCAAATCAAATTAATCAATTTCACTTAAGGCCATCAATCAATTCGTACCTGGTCACTGAAGAGAGAAGAGCAGCCGCTTTAGAAAGGCAACGAGTAAAGAAAAAAGAAGAGGAAACGTTGACCTAATTCTCTATAAAAAGCAAGCCCAATTATTAACTAAATTACTGAATAAAAAGAAATAGTTTATATTTGATAAAAATATAAATGAACTAGAACAACATATGGGCTAACTGTTAAGTATTTAAATTTGGGGTAGGCTTACTGGGCTAATTTTTAATTTGGGGTGGGTTGTAGCCCACCATAGCCCGTGTGTAGCTACGCCCTTGTCGACAATGCAACTTGCAACCATAAATATCATCCCAAGACTTGGCCTTTAAGAAACCTTAGCCCTTAAGTAAACTTAGTCTCGAAGTAAACTTAGCTTCGAAGTAAACTTAGCCCTTAAGTAAACTTAGTCCTAAACACAACAAGAAAAAGGCCTATCAGCGACCGCCTATCAGCGACCGCCGTCGGTCGCAGATAAGTATCAGCGATACTGCGGTCGCTAATAGACGTCGCATAAAATCTGGTCGCTGGAATGCACATCAGCGACCACTATTAGCGACCACATTATCTGCAACCGATATCAGCGGCCAAAATTGTCATTTCGGTCGCTAAGATGAGTCAGCATGGTTCTGGGGCAATGGCTGATGTGGGCCACGTGTCAGCAACTGTCATCAGCAACCGCTCGCGGTCTCTAATAGCCTCATCTGACTTTCGGTCATTAATGCGTATCAGCAACCGCATGCGGTCGCTGATTTTAAAAAACCTGCAAACCAAAAATTTTCCTTTTTTGCATAATTCCTAACCTGTTTTGTACCTGCTTTATCCTAACACATATAAACATACACAACAATATAAACATTCATCCTCCATTTGCAGAACTAATATATAAACTATATAAACCTTTAAAAACCAATATGAATTGAATAAATATAAATAAATCTAATATTTAAATAACATACAAACATCCAAGCAATGAATATAAAAGTACAAGATTCTTAAATAACTACAAAACAATACTAAATTAGTCGTCAAGCATCTTTGTTCATATTATTTTCTCCTTGATCTTAATCACCCTGTAATTAACAAAATAATAAAACAAGTTACATATATATATATAGTATATATGTTGATACAAGTTACAACAATATATATATATATATATATATATATATATATATATATATATATATATATATATATATTATGTCACTACTTTGATTGTAATAAATAAGATTGATTACCTCATCGCCATCCCCATGCTGTGATGCTGCTGCTATCGCTACTGCATCAACTAACTCATCAACACTCAGACCTGCCAGATGCCCGCCCAGTATCTTTAGAAGATCGCGATCTCGACATATAGCTCACGCACAGTCAGCAGGAGTATGAATAGCTGGATGAATTGATGACTGTGAAGACTGGGTGGCAGAGCTGCCTGAGCCACTGAAGGATGGGCGTCGTCGTTGTCCTTGACCCTTGACGTAGTTCTTTTTCACAACAGATGCCCTCTCCCACAATTCATGATCAATTGGTGGACGTGGGGTGCCTTCAGGATAGCGCTCATTCAATAAATGCTTATAAGTATCCTGTCATCATGTTAAGAATTAAATAGTTAGAAATAAATTGGCAAAATTTTAAAGAATGACGTAAAACTTGATAAACAAGATCAAGTTGTTAAAACTTATTACCGCTATCTGGAGAGCATCCAGCAGACCATCACGGGTGGCCACGTACACATCCAACCAATGGATAGGTTGACCTTGAGACTGAGACTCCTATACAAAATATATTCCAATATTACTAAGTAAAAATGTGATATATATTCTACAATTCATGATTGTAAACATATTAAAACTATTCGTACATACCCTAGCAGTGATATGCTGCAACTGTGAAATACTGCCACCCCTGTACGTTCCTTTAGCCTTTTCGCCATCAGGTACCTCTGAGGATCTGTTAGTGGCAGCAGTCTTGTGTCTTTTAACCCAGCTCTCAGCTCTCCATTGGGCACACATCTCAGCCCATATGGACTGGGTGCACCACCAGGGGTTATGCTTGGGCATGTAATCCTCTCCCTGACCTGGATGGTCGATCTCAGCATTGTGAAGGATTTTTTGTCATTCTTTGTTCAAATTATCCTTGGTGCGGACGGCGCACATCTGCCAAAATAATGTCTGAATCACTGAAGCCTGCGCGTCCTCCCATCTATACCTTTTCTGCAAATAAATAATCCTTAGAATATTAAAACGATACTTTTAACATATAATCTAACACTACTAAACAATTATCCTTAAAATTGACTATATTAAAAAAAACATACTTGAAATTCAGCCCAAACTGTGACGCCCCCAAAATAGGTATACATCACCCATTCTGAGTCGCCAAATACATGGTACAGAAACAAATACAACTTTATTAAAACACTTGTCGCGCAAAATATGACAACACAATACTGTGAGTTTAAATCCAAATATTGTCTTCTAGACAATATCCACACTCAAATAAGTCCTCATTACAATTATTGAAACACTATTTAATAAAATAGTGAGGACTGCTAACACCACTGACTAGAAACATCACTCCACACCCCGACTAGTTCCTGCTATATTCTCGCCTCCTAAGAAAAATGGAACAAAAAAGGAAAGGGTGAGCTCAACTAGTCCAGTAAAGAATATTTTGACTAAGATAATATACAACAACTTATCATTAGTCTTCAACAGGGAAAAATCTGATAAAATATAATAGACAACAAGTTTTAGATCAACAACTGCAGCGAAAACAGTAAACCATTAGAAGAGTCAAGTAGAGAATGAGTTATACTATCTTCTAAGATTTAAAAGTCCATCATCAATATTTTATCCCTGTAACAACAATCAATAATCATCTTTAATCAAATATTCATCTTTACACTACAGGCCAAAGATATTCATTTGTATCACCAGTCGGTCATGTTCATCTCAACACCTGTTCATCTTTGCACTACGGGCCAAAGATATTCATCAGTTAATCATTCATCTTTGCACTACAGGCCAAAGATATTCAGTAATATCATCATTTAGGAGTGAGGATGATGAAAAATATTTTAAAGAAAATGAACCCAGTGAGACAGAAGGATAAATATTAGGGATTCGAATTACAATTTATTCAAGTGCAATAATACTCCATAACAACCAATTGTGAAGTAGAATTCAAAAATAAATCAAAACATGGATACAATCAAAGATAGTAACCATAATAGACATCTTGGACAAAAAGAAAAAAATTTATTTTTTGGTGAATAGTGTCGTATACGTGAATAGTGCCGTATACGTGAATAGTAACTCCGACACAAAAAGTTCCAAATTTAATAAAAAGTTCAAACCAATATTTCGGCATAATGATATTGAAGAAAATAATATCACTTAAAAAAAAATAACATCCCTTACCTCAAGATAACAGTACTTCTGTTCGGAATATCGGTATAAGGCTGAAGAAAACTTGCACTGATAAATAAAAACTCACAAAGTATCTAAATACTCACAAAATACACTCAATAATATAGAGAGAGAAAGAGAGAAAACTTATGAATTCTGGTGTGATTTTCAATTCTAACTTAGCCCTCTATTTATAGGAAAATATTAGCACGTCGAAGCAGACTTGACATGCAACCTGATGGCTTTACTTGCAACTATTACCACCCACCACATTTGAATAAAAATTCTAGCATATTTTTCACCAACCAAAAGTGGGACCCACTCAATTCTAGAATTTTCCATCAAAATCATTTATAAACCTAATTTCTGAATCATTCACCTCTTAAAATTCATAACAAATTATACGTTCATTTTTAACGGTTCAAAATTTGTGGACATATTCTCAACTTATATATGTATAACATATCCAAAAATCACAACGATCCAACGGTCAGATTAAAAATTATAACTCACGCAATATATCTCAAGAACAGGAATTTAATTTTTAATACCTCCATTCAGACAAAAACACCTCAACATTAATTCCTTCACATAAAATAAATATATCCATCAATTATATCCACATAAAATAAATATTTCCTTATCATATAAATCAATAATTAATTATTCATAAATAATATTACAGAATCACAATTATGACAACCAGGCCGTTCCCAAGAAAGAGGGGGCTTTCCAATAAGGATTTCTCCTTACTGACGCGTAATTAGATGACCAAACCTCTCCTTAGACAGATCTTTCTAGACATTGTCAATAATGCTATCTAATAATATTATTCAAATAATATGAATTATTGATCTGATAATAAAAAATACTGTGCAGCAACAATTATTGAAACAACAATAATATAAAATATCAACGCAACAATTATTGAATCAATAAAATAAAATATTGAACAGTAACTACTGTAACAATTATTGAGTAGTGCCTTCTTACGTAAGAATCAATAATTGGTGCAATACCGTGTGCTACTGTATTTTAACCATCGGGTATTCCAACAGTATTAACGGTAACAACTACGCCGTTATTTATAAACAACTTATACTTGTCATTTTCTTCATCCAATTGCTTTCCATTATGGGGCCCACACAAGGCTGCGCTGTCGTACGAATATTCCCCGACAGAAAGAATATTCCACGACCAAACGAATATTCCCCGACAACAAATGAATATTTTATAACTGCTTGCTTATTTTGTAAAATTTGCACATTTCTCCCATAACCAAAGTATTATATCAAATTAACACCTTATTATTCACAATAATATTTAGAGAAAATTTGAATTTATTCATTAATAAGTTGGGGTCTTACAACCTCCCCTCCTTATAAAATTTCGTCCTCGAAATTGACGTACGTACCTGGTGTTTCGAAAAGGTAAGGATACCTCACTTTCATTTCTGATTCCAACTTCTAGGTCATTTCTTCAATAGCATGGTTTTTCCACAAAACCTTAACTTGTGGTATAACCTTCGTGCGTAGAACATGCTCTTTGCTATCCAAGATCTTAACAGGTACCTCCTTGTACGTTAAATCTTCGGCTATCTCGTCTGGTTCTAACTCAATTATGTTTTTCGGGTCTTTCACATATTTACGAAGCACAGATACGTGAGAAACATTATGAACATGAGACATGCTTGGAGGTAATGCGAGTTGATATGCCACATTTCCTATTCGGTCAAGAATTTCAAATGAACCAACAAATCGTGGATTGAGCTTTCCTCTCTTCCCAAATCTTGTAACTCCTTTCCATGGTGCAACACGTAACAATACATGATCCCCAATACTAAATTCTACATCTTTTCGATGAAGATCCTCATAACTCTTTTGTCGATCCTGTGCTATTTGTATACGTTGTCGAATCGTTTGGATCTTCTCTGTAGTTATGCGTACCAATTCTGGTCCCAACAACGTTGCTTCACCCACCTTGTCCCAGTATACTGGAGAACGACACTTTCGTCTATACAAGGCTTCAAATGGAGCCATACCTATACTTGCCTAATAACTGTTGTTGTAGGAGAATTCCACTAGTGGCAAGTACTTATCCCAACTTCCTTTGAAATCTAGAACACAGAGTCTTAATAGATCTTCAAGGGTTTGAATAGTCCTCTCTGATTGCCCGTCCGTTTGAGGATGGTATACTGAACTGAATCGTAAATCCATGCCCATAGCTTTCTGCAAGCTAACCCAAAATCGTGAAGTGAATCTTTGGTCACGATCCGAAACTATGGATACTGGCATGCCATGCAATCTCACAATCTCATTCACGTACATACTAGCAAGACGTTCAAGGGAATAAGTCTCACGTATAGGTAAGAAATGAGCAGAATTGGTTAATCTATCAACAATGACCCAAATCGCATCTATGCCTTGAGAAACCTTGGGAAGACCCGTAACAAAATCCATAGTAATGTGTTCCCACTTCCATTTTGGAATCTCAAGTGGTTGCAATGGACTCTTTGGTACTTGATGCTCTGCCTTTACACGTTGACAAGTTAAACACCTCGAGATAAACTCCGCGATCTCCCTTTTCATAATGCTCCACCAAAATGTATGTCGAAGATCGTGATACATTTTGGTACTCCTAGGATGGACTGCAAACGGTGTGTTGTGTGCCTCCATCATGATTCTATGCTTCAAGTCAGAATCGTTAGGAACATAAAGTCTAGAGTTGACTCGAAGTATTCCTTCTTCATCGATTCTTGCTTCTGGAATAGCACCTTCTTGCACTTTCTTCTTCATACGCATCAGCTCCATGTCCGTAGCTTGAGCAGCTTTAACTTTATCGATTAAAGTCGGTTCTACTCATATATTTGATATCATCATGTGGGTACTTGGAGCCTTCATCTCTATCTCCATCCTTTGCAAATCATACAAAATGGGCCTTTGTGTTAACAACATTGCACTCGTACCTGCATATGATCTTCTACTCAATGCATCAGCTACTACGTTCGCTTTTTCAGGATGATATTGGATGGTATGATCATAATCTTTCAACAGCTCAAGCCAACGTCGCTGCCGCATGTTGAGTTCCTTTTGGGTGAAGAAATATTTGAGGCTTTTATGATCCGTATAGATCTCCACTTTCTCCCCATACAGGTAGTGTCTCTAAATCTTCAACGCAAAAACGACTGCTGCCAACTCCAAATCATGAGTAGGATAATTCCTCTCATATTCTTTGAGTTTTCGCGAGGCATAGGCTATGACTTTCTCATGTTGCATGAGAACACATCCTAACCCTTTGCCTGAAGCATCGCTGTAGATAACAAATCCATCCAAACCAGATGGTATTGTCAGAACAGATGCCGAAATGAGTCTCCTCTTGAGTTCTTGAAAACTCTTTTCACAATCCTCGCTCCAACCGAATTTTGTATCCTTCCGAGTCAGCTGAGTAGCGATTCTAGAAAATTCTTCCACGAATCTCCGATAATAACCAGCTAAGCCCAGAAAGCTACGTACTTTGGTCACCGACTTCGGTTGCTCCCAACTTTGTATGGCTTCAATCTTCGCCGGGTCGACAGATACTCCATGTTTTGACACCACGTGCCCAAGGAATGCTACTTCCTCAAGCCAGAACTCGCATTTCTTCAGTTTGGCATATAGCTTGTTTTCACGAAGCCTTTGCAGTACCAGCTTCAAATGGTGCTCATTATCTTCACGACTTTTGGAATAGATGAGGATGTCATCAATAATGACAACAACGAACTGATCTAAATATTCTTTGAATACACAGTTCATCATATCCATGAAGGCAGCAGGAGCATTAGTTAATCCAAAAGACATGACTAAGAATTCATAATGCCCGTACCGAGTTCTGAAGGCAGTCTTTGGAATATCTTCAGTTTTAATCTTCAGCTGATGATATCCAGAACGAAGATCGATCTTTGAAAAGAATTATGCTCCTTGCAACTGGTCGAACATGTCATCAATACGAGGTAGCAGATACCTATTCTTGATGGTGACATGGTTCAATTCTCGATAGTCAATACAAAGTCGCATACTCCCGTCTTTCTTCTTTACGAATAAAACAGGAGCACCCCAATGAGACGTACTAGGACGAATGAAACCGATGTCTAACAATTCCTGTAATTGGACTTTTAACTCCTGAAATTCAATAGGAGCCATTTGATATGGGGTTTTAGAAATGGGCTTTGTACCCGGTTCAAGGTTAATAAAGAATTCAACTTCACGTTCTGGGGGTAAACCAGGTAGTTCTTCAGGAAATACATCAGAAAATTCACTAACAACAGAAATATTATTCAAATCTGACGTGTTTTTGTTCAAGTCCATAACATGGGCTAAGAAAGCTTGACATCCGTTTTTTAATAAACGAATGGCTTTATGGCTTGATATGACAGCGATTGATTTTAATGGTTTGGTTGCTTGAATTCACATAACAGGTTAGTTAGGAATATGAAAACTAACAACCTTACGAAAATAATCAATTTTGGCATGATGAGTAGTTAACCAATCAATTCCTAAAATCACATCAAAAGCAAGTATCTTTAAAGAGATAAGGTCAACAGGTAATGTGATTGTGCCAACTAGGATTAAGCAAGATTTATAAACTGTAGATGTAATGAAAGTTTCTCCTAACGGAGTTTTCACAGATAGGTCAAAGTCTAATTTCTCCGGAGTCAAGTTTAAACGTTGATCACAAGCAGAAGAGATAAAAAAATGGGTAGAACCGGTATCTAGTAAAGTATAAACTTAGCAAGAATTCAAGATTAGCTTACCCGTGTTCACCTCGTTCGGGTTTCTTGCGTTTTGGCCAGTCACGACAAACGCTCTTCCAGGAACCGCTGATTTCGACTTATCCGGGACAACTTTTGGAGTCACCATCCCCGTTGAACTTGGTTTTGCTATAGAACACTCTCGAGCTATATGACCCTCCTTTCCACAGTTATAACATACCTTGAATTGTTGTGAGCAGTTTAGGCTGATATGTCCCTCTTTTCTGCATTTGTAACAAACGACCGGTGCTCGTTCTCCTCCCCTAGAAACAGTTGATGTTTGTGCTGACGTTTTCATGTTATCATTGTTGTACCTTTTCTTCTTGAAATCTCCTCCCGACTCGCTCCTTCTATTATCACGGCCACAATTTCCACAAGAGTGGTTACCGCTTTTGTCCGAATATTTTCCTCCCTGCTGGTTTTCATTGGTTCGATGACCGCTGCCACCGGTATTACCTTGGTTGTGTTCCCTCGGTTGAATATACTCATTATCTCGCTCTAATAATTGAGCCCTGTTAACAACATCTGAATATAAAAAAAAATTTATGAGAGATAAAATATTGCCGAATCTCGGGTTTTAAACCTCTCAGAAACATCCTTGTCATTCGTTCCTCATTCTCGACCAAATGAGGTGCAAACCTGGATAACTCTGCAAACTTCGCCTCGTACTGGGACACCGTCATGTTATTTTGTTCCAGTCTAATAAACTCTACCTCCTTCATATGACGATTACTTTCAGGAAAGTACTTGTCATTAAACAGTTTCTGAAATGTTTCCCAGGACATATTGAGTGCGTCAGGCTGGGTAAGCTTCATAGACTCCCACCAGTAGTCTGCCTCACCGCGGAACATAAAGGTGGCAAATGGAACCTTCTATTCCTCCGTGCATCCCAAGACATTGAATATCTTGGTAATTTGCTTGACCCACGTTTCCGCCTTGATCGGATCCGACTTTCCCTGAAAGTCTGGTGGTCCCAACTCTTTGAACTGCTTGGCTGTGACAAACCGCACGTTGTTATCATTTCCACCCGTATTCTGCACACGAGTCTCCCTTGTCTGATTTTGCATGAACTGCAAAAAGCTCCTAAACATTCCATCATTCATCGTTTGCTCGGTAACGTTGCTTACAGGAGGAATATTGCCTTGCTGTTGCACGTTCTCCTGGTTTGTGACTAAAGGTTGTTCCACAGTCTTATATACTCCATTGTTAACGTTCTCGGCTGCCATTCTCAAATACTGTCATAAAACAAGGGGTAATTAAAAAAATTAACATATCACATAATATCTCTATATTATGACCAACTAACAAATAAGCTTAGGTAGGACACACTAGCGAAGGATTTACTCGTCTCTCCCCTCCTAGTTCTATTCTCCGATCTCCGCCAGAGACCATATTCCTAAGCTCTGATACCAACTGTGACGCCCCCAAAATAGGTATACATCACCCATTCTGAGTCGCCAAATACATGGTACAGAAACAAATACAACTTTATTAAAACACATGTCGCGCAAAATATGACAACACAATACTGTGAGTTTAAATCCAAATATTATCTTCTAGACAATATCCACACTCAAATAAGTCCTCATTACAATTATTGAAATACTATTTAATAAAATATTGAGGACTGCTAACACCACTGACTAGAAACATCACTCCACACCCCGACTAGTTCTCGTTATATTCTCGCCTCCTGAGAAAAATGGAACAAAAAGGAAAAGGGTGAGCTCAACTAGCCCAGTAAAGAATATTATGACTAAGATAATATACAACAACTTATCATTAGTCTTCAACAGGAAAAAATCTGATAAAATATAATAGACAACAAGTTTTAGATCAACAACTACAGCGGAAACAACAAACCATTAGAAGAGTCAAGTAGAGAATGAGTTCTACTATCTTCTAAGATTTAAAAGTCCATCATCAATATTTTATCCCTGTAACAACAATCAATAATCATCTTTAATCAAATATTCATCTTTGCACTACAGACCAAAGATATTCATTTGTATCACCAGTCGGTCATGTTCATCTCAACACCTGTTCATCTTTGCACTACGGGCCAAAGATATTCATCAGTTAATCATTCATCTTTGCACTACAGGCCAAAGATATTCAGTAATATCATCATTTAGGAGTGAGGATGATGAAAAATATTTTAAAGAAAACGAACCCAGTGAGACAGAAGGACAAATATTAGGGATTCGTATTACAGTTTATCCAAATGCAATAATACTCCATAACAACCAATTGTGAAATAGAATTCAAAAATAAATCAAAACATGGATACAATCAAAGATAGTAACCATAATAGACATCTTGGACAAAAAGGAAAAAAATTATTTTTCAGTGAATAGTGCCGTATTCGTGAATAGTGCCGTATACGTGAATAGTAACCTCGACACAAAAAGTTTTAAATTTGATAAAAAGTTCAAACCAATATTTTTGCATAATGATATTGAAGAAAATAATATCATTTAAGAAAAAAAATAACATCCCTTATCTTAAAATAACAGTACTTCTGTTCGGAATATCGGTCTAAGGCTGAAGAAAACTTGCACTGATAAATAAAAACTCATAAAGTATCTAAATACTCACAAAACACGCTCGATAATATAGAGAGAGAAAGAGAGAAAACTTATGAATTTTGACGTGATTTTCAATTCTAACTTAGCCCTCTATTTATAGGAAAATATTAGCACGCCGAGGCAGACTTGACCTGCAAACTGATGGCTTTACCTGCTACTATTTTCACCCACCACATTTGAATAAACATTCCAGCATATTTCTCACCAACCAAAAGTGGGGCCCACTCAATTCTAGAATTTTCTACCAAAATTATTTATAAACCTAATTTTCGAATCATTCACCTCTTAAAATTCATAACAAATTATACGTTCATTTTTAACGGTTCAAAATTTGTGGACATATACTCAACTTATATATGTATAACATATCCAAAAATCACAACGATCCAACAATCAGATTAAAAATTATAACTCACGCAATATATCTCAAGAACATGGATTTAATTTTTAATACATCCATTCCGACAAAAACACCTCAACATTAATTCTTTCACATAAAATAAATATATCCATCAATTATATCTACATAAAATAAATATTTCCTTATCATATAAATCAATAATTAATTATTCATAAATAATATTACAGAATCACAATTATGACAACCAGGCTATTCTCAGGAAAGAGGGGGCTTTCTAATAAGGATTTTTCCTTACTGGCGCGCAATTAGATGACCAAACCTCTCCTTAGACAGAACTTTCTAGACATTGCCACTAATGCTATCTAATAATATTATTCAAATAATATGAATTATTGATCTGATAATGAAAAATACTGTGCAGTAACAATTATTGAAACAACAATAATATAAAATATCAACGCAACAATTATTGAATCAATAAAATAAAATATTGAACAGTAACTACTGTAACAATTATTGAGTAGTGCCTTCTTACGTAAGAATCAATAATTGGTGCAATACCGTGTGCTACTGTATTTTAACCAACGGGTATTCTAACAGTATTAACGGTAACAACTACGCCGTTATTTATAAACAACTTATACTTGTCGTTTTCTTCATCCAATTGTTTTCCATTATGGGGCCCACACAAGGCTGTGCCGTCGTACGAATATTCCCAGACAGAAAGAATATTCCACGACCAAACGAATATTCCCCGACAACAAATGAATATTTTATAACCACTTGCTTATTTTGCAAAATTTGCACATTTCACCCATAACCAAAGCATTATATCAAATTAACACCTTATTATTCACAATAATATTTAGAAAAAATTTGATTTTATTCATTAATAAGTTGGGGTCTTACACAAACTGCATCCTTTTGGGCGATAGGTGTGCTCGCCCATGTAATCACAGGTGTGGGCCAATTCTGTAAGCACAACTGTGATATGCACTTGACGATCTTATTATCTGAAAAATCACTATAATATACAATAATTTACATCAAAGATAAGTAGATATATTAAAACAATTTACATTAGTTATATATCTTGTATAAATGGAATCTAAAATGCTTATATATAAATGATACGAGACGTACGTGCTATTCGGAGGAGGACAAATTTGAATAAGAATCCGATCATTTGGATTAGTAGGGGCCTTGGGCACATGATTAGGCCCCCTACCCAAGCCGCGCTTTTTCTGCGCTGCTTCGGAAGCCATCTATATATTACAAATTTCAAGATGTTAGTATGAGTTATATTTGATTACATGTATATATGAATATAAAATGACAAGATAATTGTAATTACATAGTTAAGTACATAAACATGACAGTGACATAAAGATGTTTGTATATATACGAATATAAAATAACAATAATGACAGAAAATGCTTATAGTGACAATAAACATGGCAGTGATGTAAAGATGTTTATAGTTAAGTACATAAAATGCTTAACATGTAATGCTAAACATACATTTCATTTGTTTAAGTGTTAATCTCTGATTCAGAGTCATCTTGTATACGTATTGCAGATTCATAACCATCATCTGCTTCAGATTCAGTGTTAGATTCAGTCAATAACTCTTCCTCCTCAGTATCAATGTCATCTGACACAAGTATTAACTCAGGATCTAATTCATGTGGTTTATCTCCACCATCTAACTGGATTACTTCATTGTCGTCCTCCACATTTATTATAGTTTGTCTATGAAGCATCTGCTCTTGATAAATCTCCCCATCAACTACTTCTACCCAACTGCGCGCGGGAGTATGAATTACAACTTGTCAATCTGTAGGCGGTCTATCCCTTTTCCTAACAGGACTAGGAGTGTAGTATACTTGTACTGTTTGAGTTGGTAAAACAAACGGTTCGTTGGAGTACACAGACCTATGGAGGTCAATATCTGTGTTTTCATGTCTGTCAACACGTTTCCCTTTTTTTGAATCAAACCAACGACACTTGAACAAGTTAATATGACCCCCGTACGTGCCCTTGTACGATAACTCTACGATTTCCTCTAACTCCCCATAAAAGGCATGACCAAGCTCATTATAATAATCTTCTTGGACACACACTCCAGAGTTCGTTGTTCTTTTACCGCGCCCATATGCCTTCGTATGAAATTCACAACCATTTATTTTGTAACTATTGCGGCTGACTTGGTCCCTGTCTGGTCCCATAGCTAGGACTTGTACATTAGCCAAAATCGTTGATCCCTCAGTCAAAGCCTACAAAAACTCTATCTTATTAAATGAAGTCATAGTTAATATAGAGTATATATATATGTCATGCTTAAGAAATTGAACTTACTTTGTCCTTTAGCCAAAGTGTAAATTTTTTATCACGATTGATTTGAATATCTTTATCAGTTATGTCGGGTTGCTTCACTTTTAACTCGTCATCGTACGATCTATATTATATGTTAAAAAAAGTTAAGGGATAAATTTTTAAGTCTACACGTGTACCTCACAAATTCATCAATCTCCTCACAATTGAGAAGAATGTAAGTATGTGCAGCATGTAATTCTTGCTCAGAGAGGAATATGCGCTTCCCTTTTCCATAAGCGCGGCCCGATAGACCAAATACAGAAAGTCAACCATTTAGTTCAATATTTCCCCCATCATCATGTCTCGAGACTCGATTAGCCTTTGTCAAGACTTCATCCGGAAAATAGTCTGAGACAAACGTAGATATCTCATCAAAACTGTATGCCTCACATATCGACCCCTCGACATGAGCTCTATTCTTCACCTTCCTCTTAAGGTTTTCCATCATCCTCTCGAAAGGGCACATCCATCTATATTGAACTGGATCCCCAACACGAGCTTCATAGGGAAGATGAATTTGCAAATGCTCCATAGAGTCAAAAAAATCAGGTGGGAATATTTTTTCCAGTTTACAAGTGATCTCTATGATGTTTTTCTCAAGTACAGTCATGTACTTCTCGTTTAATGTTTTTGACATAAGTCTTTAAAGAAACGACTAAGATCCGTCAAAGCATCCCATATTGGTTTATCAAGCAGATCTCGAAATGCTATAGGCATGAGTCTCTGCATGAACACATGACAGTCATGACTCTTCATCCCTTGCAATCTCCCACCCGTATCACACCTTGCAATGTTTGACGCATATCCATCTGGTAGTTTCAGAGACTTAACCCATGTGCACACATCTTCAACTTGCTTTTTGGACAATGTGTACCTTGCATGTGGTTTGACAATCTTACCATTAGAAGATTCATAAAGTTCTAATCCAGGACGCTTACAAATATCTTTCATGTCCAAACGTGCCTTATCATTATCTTTTGTCTTCCCCGTAACATTCATTACGGTGTTAAACACATTGTCGAACACATTCTTCTCAATATGCATCACATCTAGATTATGACAAATCAAATTTATAGACCAATAAGACAGTTCCCAAAAGATGCTTCTCCGAACCCAGTTATGAGATTCTCCAAACCCATTGATTATGTTTGTGGCATCAATCTTACCAAATAGGATGACCGGCAATCGCATCTCACGATCTCGTATCTCCGTTCTCGACAATCGCGATGCAGGCATATCATTGTCTACTTTCCCTTTCCTGAAGTGTTTTCTATTTCTTCGAAACGGGTGATCTACCGGCAAGAATCGACGATGACAGTCAAACCAACAAGGCTTTTGCCCTTTTGATAGATTGAAAGACTTTGTATATTCCATACAATACGGACAAGCCAACTTCCCATGTGTAGTCCATCCAGCTAATATACCATAAGCTGGGAAGTCACTTATAGTCCACATAACCGCTGCCCTAAGGTTAAAATTTGTCTTCGTTGTAACATCCCAAGTCTGTACTCCATCCTTCCACAATACCTTCAACTCGTCTATAAGAGGTCTCAAGTAAATATCTAAGTTCTTTCCAGGATTCTTAGGACCAGGAACCACGAGTGAAAGAAACAAGTATGGCTGTTTGATACACATCCATGGAGGCAAGTTGCACGGAGTAACAATCACAGGCCAACACGAGTACAGAACAGCTGAGTTGCCAAACGGGTTGAAACCATCAGCGGACAATCCAAGCCTCACATTTTTAGGTTCCAATGCAAACCCAGGATGTGCTAAGTTAAATTCTTTCCAAGCCTGCCCATCTGCAGGATGATTTAGTTCTCCATCCTTAGCTGGAGATTTCACATGCCAACTCATATGTTCAGCTGTTCTTGAAGACATGTACAATCTTTTTAGCCGATGTGTTATTGGAAAATACCTTAGAATTTTAAACGGTATACTTGATTTTTTTGTAGTCACACCCTGTTTATTAGGCCTAAACCGGTCATGATTGTAAAACGTGCACCTTGTCATCTGTTCATTTTCTTTATAAAATAACATGCAATCGTTGGGACATGCATCGATCTTTTGGTATCCAAGACCCAACTTCTTCACCATTTTCTTACAAAAGTAATAGTTATCAGGTAATTTCTCACCGTTAGGAAACATACTCTTAATGGCCTTCAAGAGCGATTCAAAATACTCATAGCTCATGTTGTGATCAGCCTTGATGTTAAGTAATGTCGCCAATACAGACAATGTAGTGTGTTTGGTGCAACCATGCCACAATGGTTCGCTACCCTCGTCTAACAACTTAAAGAAGTCTTTGGCATCAGAATTCATAGGTTGCTCTCTGCCTTGTTCCCAATCAAAATCTGGCCCTGCAATATCATGAACCATTTCATTCATATGATGAGTACTACTGCTCGGATTGTGTACTGCTGTGATGACACCATTTCTTCTCTGCCCATGTGCCCACCAGCATTCTTCATAATTTTTCATGAACCCAGACACAAGTAAATAATAGTTTACCACGTCTCTTTCCATATAATTTACATTCTTACACTTCAAACATGGACATCGTATCTTGTTCTGACCATTCACACATTTCGGGTGACTATACGTATACTCCAAAAACACTTGGCAACCAGCTCTAAATTCAGCTGTAGCACCTATCTGGGTATTTGACTTTCGTCGTGCCATCCAACTACGGTCTGAATAGAGGTCCATGATACCACGGTACCTACTACAGACAACATTATAAATGTTAACATATGACTTGAGCATACTTGTAACCATATGACTTGAGCATACTTGTAAGCATACATATGATTAACATTTAAGCATACTTGTAAGCATATGACTTGAGCATACTTGTAAGCATATGACTTGAGCATATTATAAATGTTCGCAATTATCCGACCACCAAAAAAATTTCTCCAGAGTCTCCCCTATAATATGGACTAGCCACATGCTCGACGACATGTATATATGGTCATTTCTAGGCACCCAAGACACAAACCAAGAGAAATATACAAATTCCTAATACAATAAGACCAAAACAATAACGATTGAATGCAAATTAAAGCAGTAAAAAGTTCAGCAAATTAAATCAATACACATATTCTTTGTTGCTGAAGTGATGATTTTTCTATAATATTCATTTAGTGATTTGACTTTATATTATTTCGTTTGAGTTGAGGTCACGCATCCTTGTCAGATGTGCTTTAGTACTGGCTTTGTTGTTTTCTACTTTCCATGAGTTTTATTATTTTAAGGATTTAGGTGTTTGTAATCTCAAAGCAGGTGCTATAGTTTCTAACAAAGCTAAAAAAATTAGTCTGTTCAAAATTTTCCGCCCTAAAACAAACTGAAAACTTTCATCACATACAATTAGTTTCTTTTTCTCTGGGTGGAAAAGCTTCTTTTCCTTAATATAGTCATTTATGCTAGCAGTCACATCACATTGTGACAACTGACAAGTCATCATTCACATTTATACCAATTGATTCAAGAAATTTTATCAGAGTACTTAATCCCCAGCCATTCCTATTCGCTAAAATATCACTAATGCTTCCTTCCAATATCTATTTGAACAATATCCTGAAATCAAACTATTCCAAGACACAATATATGTGTGTTGACATTTTTTCAAACACCTTAAGTGCCTTATCTAACTCATTAAATCTTTCATACATCAATCAAAGTATTACTAGTATACAAATCCGATCACTAGACTTCTATTCAACTTATTAAATCTAGCATACATATTAATCAAAACATTACCAATATACAAATTACTTTAACCAATAAGACCCATATAAGCCAATTTCTAGCAGATATTTAAATTTGGATTTAGGGTCTTGTCCGGCTTAATAATAAAAGTGCAGGTACAGATGAAACAATTTTTTTGATCTGGGTTTTGTCTAAACCACATTCAATTAACAAATTAACAACAGATTCAAGGTTTCTAGTGGATTTCAAGTGAGTTACCTTTGTAGAGGCGGAAATTTCTTCTTCTTCAGAGAACCTAAGTGAGTTTATTAGGTATTCAACCCTACCTGATTCTCAGTTGAGTTCACAAGCCGGTGAATGGTGGCCGGTGGCAGGTGGCAGTGGCGGACGAACTCCTTCTTCTCTTCTCCCCCCTTTCTCCATCTTCTCTCTATTTCTGACCTCCCTCTTTTCTTTTTCCTTCCGTGTTCTGTGTCAAGCGAATACGTGTTACTGATAACATTAAGTTTGATCAGCGACCGCGGTCTGCGACCGCATGCGGTTGCTAATTTTTAATGACATGGACTTATCAGCGACCGCATGAGGTCGCTAATTATAAGTGGTCGCACAAAACCTTCGCGCTAACATTTCCTGCCAAATTTTGGGAGGCAAATTTGTGCTAGCGACCGCTCAGCGACCGCATGCGGTCGCTAATATAACATAGCGACTTGATTAAATCATGGTCGCAGATGTCGGTCGCTGATGTCGGTCGCTATTACAAATATCAGCGACCGCATATGCGGTCGCTGATATTATTGATCGTTGTTAGGCCTTTTTTTTGTAGTGGAAGTAAACTTAGCCCCTAAGTAAACTTAGTCCTGAAGTAAAGTTAGCCTCTAAGTAAACTTAAATCTGAAGTAAACTTAGTCTTGATGCAAACTTAGCCTCAGAAATATCCGGGATATTACAAGAATCCTTGATTTCTAGCGTGTTTTTGAAAAATCTACTTCGATAAAATGATTATCCATCCTCTAAATCATATATCTACCGATAAATTTCTTTAAAAACTATTTTTCAAATTTTCATTTGATTGTTTTCATTTTTTTTTACTGAAAATCATAGTTACATCGTTCTTGGTCATGTTTGTGTCTATTTTTAAACAGTTATGGCTAGATCTAAGCTTTTTCAAACGACAAATTTTCAAATTTTCTGTACAAAATTTTTTAATCGTCAGTTTTCTAATTTCAAATCTGTTAAATCACAGATTTTTCATTTTCTGAGTTTAGTTCGTCACAAGATTTATCATCTTTTAGGTTTGAATCATTAACAAAACCTCAATTATTCTTTATGATTTGAATATGCCAAAAACGTTTATAAAACACTAATTTTTTTCATTCGATTATGTGTTCATAAAATATTTTTCAAACATTTTTTTAGAACTATCAAGTGTTTTCTTTAACAAATTTAACAATGTTCACTACAAGGTTGTCATCAACATGATCTATCACACATTTAAAAAAAAACTAGATCTGTAAATTTTTTAACAGATTTGTCATCAACGAGCTCTATCAAACAACAAATCTATGTCGGATAAGTTTCTTCATTTTTTTATATATGCCTCTCTATATAAATATATATTTATCAAAATATATTCCTTCAATATATATATGTACAGATTCAAAAATGTATAGTTCATATTTTTATCTACTTTTTCAAAGTCAAAAATAGTTAAATATATATTTATAACACTAAATTTTCTTACATATTTAAACTATAATTTATATATATGAGTGTTTGTCTGATAAGCTCATTGAAACGTGCTCAGTGATAGTATAATGAAACAGCTTTGCATGAATCACTCCTATATATTTAAGGTTATGTTCAGGTAACACTTTTATATTTTTTAATGTTTCAACTGCTCCATTGGGACTGATATTCTAGAATCTCTTGTATGAGATAAATTTTATCTCATAATTACTCATATTAATTCTAGACTTGTTTGAACTGCTATGATGAGTTGAATATTTTTTTCGTATGACTTTGGATAAAGACTTGAATGTTGTATTACTTTTTGTGTTTTCTGAACTCTGTTGTAAGCTGTTGATTTTATGTTTAGTTCGTACTGAACATTCTCTTTCTCTATTTGAAAACTGAACTAAGGTGTGAAAATAAACTTTATGGTTTGGTAAATAGTGATGATATAACTGATTTCCTCTTACTACCTTAACTTCACTGATTTGGTTTCATTTAATGCTATAAATAGTATCTTACGGCTAAATAACGATTTTCTTAAATACTCTGATATATCTTGAAAAAGTAATTTACAGTCCAAAGTATGGTTTGGTTTCTTGTAAATCTATTCTTGCATTTACTGAAAATCTTTCTGCCTTGGTTTCGTGTGTATCTTAGACAATCAGTCTCTCTTCATGCATTTTGTGACGCCCCAAAAATAGGGTCCACACAACCCAATTTGGATCGCCAAAATATGCACTACAACAATACGTTCTCTTAATACTGTGTCGTAGAAAAAACGATAATATCTAAACTCAAATTATTACAATGTTGTATAAGATACGACAACACATTACAAGCCCTCAACATGATTATTGCCACACTATTTAACAATCTGATTATGACAACTATAAAAACTATCTCAGATCATCACTCCACACTCCGGCTATTTCCAGCCACACTCTCATTTCCTGAGAAGAACAATGGAACAAAAAGAAAAAGGGTGAGCTCAAATAGCCCAATAAAGAATATCATGACTAACATAATGAAGAATATATTATTCTTAGCCTTCAAAAGTGAAAAATCTGATAGAATATAATAAAAAATAAGTTTTTGATCAACAACTGCAACAAAAATATCAATCAATTAATTAGGAGAGTAAAATAGATCAGGATGTTCACAATCTTCTCCAAATTAAAAGTTCATAATCAATATTTTATCATTGTAACACCAATCAATATTTCCTGATCATAATCATGTAAATCAGCAGTTAATCTTTGCACTACGGGACAAAGATATTCATTTATAACACCAATGATCATGATCATGTCAATCAACAGTCTATCTTTGCACTACGAGTCAAAGAGAACTTTTCACCACGTGTCCTTGCCATACAGATCAAAGACACCTCAACAATCATATTGTCTTTGTACACAGCCCAAAGACATTCACCATAACTTGATTATTTGATGATTAGTACAAATTATAGTGATATAAAAATGAACAGAAGTTGTAAGTGTAATAAGATAAAAGAATCAACGTTTGAGATTTGACATTTAATTTATCCAGAGTTTAATAATGTCCAAATTGTCAACATGGTATTTAAAAATTCGATTAGAGTTCAAGAATAGGATAAATAAGATTCACAATGCAACTATCACGTGTAAAACGAAATAGGAAGATTCAGGTGAAGATATTAGATGAAGTACGTGTAAAGTGCAAATAAGAAGATTCATGTGAAAAGATATTAGATGAATCGCAAACTATTAAGTTCGTTCTAAATAGTTTAGGACTTTTCACCGTTTAATGAAAAAGTTATCGAAACAAATAACAATTTCTTTCCATAATATGGAGTATGAAAGAAAATGATATCTCTTACCTCAATTAACAAGTGATTGAATGACGCTTTCTATGAAATTTATCAACCTAAATATATTTATACTTTAATTAGTAACTATCACATATAGTGTACACTAACTCGTATATTATGAAATTATTAAAAGTGACTATATAGTATAAATTTGTGCAGTGTACAGAATAAGCTTCAAAATAATATTTCAAAATAAAATATTCCAAAGGAAGTTTTTCAAACTAACTCTTCTAAAGGAAGAATTAAACATCGTGTGATGTGTGTGAGTTTTGACCAACTTTTATACTCGTACTCTTACTGATCTTCGCAAATACTCAAGATAAGTTAAGACACTTAGAGAGAACTTATACTAAGAAATTTTTAGAGAGTTAAAGGAAGTATAAGCAAGGTATTTATGAATTTTCTTTTTTTAAGCATTCCTATTTATAGCCAAAATATCTCACATTTTATAAATATATTATTCATCCATTATCATTATCTTTAAACATAATGATTACCTATTTTTGTCCATTATCTTTACTTTAAATATAATAATTACCCATTATCTTTACTTTAATCAAAAAGAATAATTCATTATCAATATTTATTCAAAAAGATAAATCCATTATCAAAAAAATTATTCCATTATAATGATTTATTCAAAAAGGTAAATTCATTATCAAAAAAATTATTTCATTATCATTATTTATTCAAAAAGATAAATCTATTATCAAAAAGATTGTTTCATTATAATTATTTATTCAAAAAGATAAATTCATTATCAAAAAGATTATTACATTATCATTATTTATTCAAAAAGATAAATTCATTATTACCCTTGCTACGATGTCAGCTATTAGTTCAATAATACGAGATGCTGTGACAATTATTGTGACATCCCTAAATCCATGTGCTTGCTACAATGGACTAGTGCTCACTAATTTCTTTTGAGTATAATTATTATAGACTTACAATATTGACAACCAGATCGTTCCCAGGAAAGAGGGGGCCTTCCGTATAAACGACGCACAATTAAATAACATCTTTCCTTGACAGAACTTTCTAGACATTGTCAATAATATTTATTAGTCTAATAATATTGTATCAGATAAAATGAGTTACTGTGTCGTGTCAATTATAATAATATAAAATACTGTGCATTTGTTACTATGACAAATATTGTGTTCAATAATATGAAATATTATATAGTTGCTACTGTAACAATTATTGAATCAATAATATGAAGTACTGTGTGATACTTTAGAATGTCGTGTTTTACTGTAAAAATACCGCGTGATACTGTACTTTTATCACCGGATATTTAAACAGTAAAAATGATTGTACCTTTGACTATACTTTTTTTATTAAAAAGATTACCTATGTCATTTTCTGCATCCGACAATATTTTATTGTGGGGCCCACCAATGATTGGCTATTCGGCGCTGTCGTACTTTTACCTAATATTCCCGACAAAACGAATATTCTCCAACAGAATGAATATTCGCCGACATACTTTTATAATTTATACATATCATCATTAACTTTAACCTTTTATCAATTTACCTATTTACTGAATAGAATAATAATTATAAGAAAAATTGAATACTTTTATTTCATAAAATTCGGGGTCTTACACATATGCATTAAATCTTTGATTGTCTTACTTCTATTTCATTTGATTTTCCAGTTAGTGTTGGTTTAGAATTTTTAATTGCACAATGTTAATTCTTAGGAAAAATCATCAGACAATATTTTATGCCTGTTAGAGAAGACAGAAACTTGTGTCCTTTTGATTTTGAACTAATAAGATGTGTTTTGCATGAATTTATGTCATTTAATCTACCATACTTTTTTTTAATTTCATTTGAACATTGTTATAATCACAATTGCATGGGGTATATGGTCTTCTCCTCTCTCACATCTTTATATTTTTTGGGATTAATCTTCTTCCTCATAAATCTCAAATAATTCCAAATAACAGCATTGTGTCTCATCTCAATCTTTCTCCTAAACCCTTGATTGCTTTCAAAGAGTTAAAATCATGATCATATTGAATCTCATATAAATATGTTTTCTCAAGTAGAAACATTAAGTAACATGAATCAGCTCATGTTACAAAATCAAGAAAATATGATGATTAAATTTGAAGAACTGCAACAAACCATTCTTTATCTTAAGGAAGTGATACACCTTTTACTGGAAAACCAAAAACTGTTAAAAGCTACATATACTTCAAGCACTAGTTTAGCTCCAATTGAGCCCATTGACAAATCTATTTCAGATGCTCTTTTCCCTATTATTGAACTTCAATTTTCTCCTATTGACTTAGAAGAATTCTAACTATTTGGGTATGTAATATTAATACATATATATTATGTATCACTAACTATTCGGGATGACTGTAACTAATAACATAATAACCCTATTAACTATGCAGGTATCTTTTGCTTTAACTTTTTTATAGTATATTACTTTGCAGAATCTAATCCCTTTTTGTAGGTTTTGAAAAGTATTTTTCCCCATTTTTTTTATAATGACAAAGGGGGAGTAGAAAAATATTAGCAGACAGTGATGGTGTATATTCTATCATGTGATGACAATGATGGATGTGATGATACTGTCATATGATGACAGTAATGGATGTGATAATATATTAACTGTCATGTGATGGATATAACTGACTGTTATATATATACTGTTGTTATACTACTATGAACAGGGTTACAAAGCTGCAATATAATGTTGTGCTGAATTTTTTTAAATTCAAAATGGTTTAAAAGCTGCATATAAACTGATGGGGAGTTTCAAAAACTAAGGGGGAGTTTTAATAGAAAATATTTTTATTTAATTATCGTCATCATAAAAAAGGGGGACATTGATGAGTCTCCAACTTTTAAGAATATTTTGATATAAACAATAATTAGTAAATATGTTTAATAAAAGAGTAGAATCATATCCATAGGATTTACATATATTTTGTAAGACCCTAACTTTTTATAAATGAAATTGAATTTCTTCTATTTATTATTTTGAAATAGTAAGGTTTGATTTGATTAATGTGGTTAGTTATGGATAAAATGCGCAAATATTTCAAATAAGCAAGTGGTTATAAAATATTCATTTTTTGTCGGTGAATATTCGTTTGGTCGGAAAATATTCTTGCTGTCGGGAAATATTCGTACGACGGCGCAACCTTGTGTGGGCCTCATAACGGAAAGCGATTGGATGAGAAAAATGACAAGTATGAGTTTTTATTAATAACGGTGTAGTTGTTACCGTTAGCACTGTTGGAATACCTGTTGGTTAAAATACAGTAGCACACGGTATTGCACCAATTATTGATTCTTACGTAAGAATGCACTACTCAATAATTGTTACAGTAATTACTGTTCAATATTTTATTTTATTGATTCAATAATTGTTACGTTGATATTTTATATTATTGTTGTTTCAATAATTGTCACTACACAGTATTTTTCATTATCAGAGATCAATAATTCATATTATTTAAATAATATTATTAGATAGCATTATTGATAATGTCTAAAAAGTTCTGTCTAAGGAGAGGTTTGGTCATCTAATTGCGCACCAGTAAGGAGAAATCCTTATTGGAAAGCCCCCTCTTTCCTGGGAACGGCCTGGTTGTCAGTATTGTGATTCTGTAATATTATTTATGAATAATTAATTATTGATTTATATGATAAGGAAAATATTCATTTTATGAGGATATAAATGGAGAAAATTTTTAATGTGACAATTGTTAAAAATTGATATTTTATCTTGTCTGATAAAATAATTTATTTAAATATATTATTATATTATAATAATATAATAATAGTGATATTTTTACAATGAATGTGGGATATATGAATAAATGAGGAGGAAGAGTATTTTTGTTATTAAAAATATTTAAAACATATTTTTCATGTTTGTGGACCCCATTTCTTGACTGAAATGTGATTATAGCCTGTAAAATCGTCCGTATGTGGATTTCGGTCAATTTTTATTTAGAATTTGGAAAAACTTAAACTTACAAAGTTGTAGAAAATTGAATTTCCTATAGAATGGACATAAGATTCGAATTTTTTTGATAAAAGGGTCATTTATTATGAATTATTGAAGTTCTGGAATAATTGATTTTTGAAGTTTTAATTATTTTTTTAAGAAAAATGTTTTTATTATGTTGGTGGGCCCCACTAGTATTGAAAGCATGCTGAATTCAGTTTCTTTGGTGTGCGAAGGAAATTTTTTAAAATATATTAATATTTTATTAAATTTTCTGCTTTGGTGTTCTAAACATTTTCCTATAAATAGGGTGCTTAGGTTAGAATTAAAAATCACACCAGAAACTGAAATTTTTTCTCTCTATATTATCGAGTGTATTCTTGTGAGTATTTTGATACTTTGAGTGTTATTATATGGTGCAAGTTCCTTCAACACTATATCCAATATTTCAGTCAGAAGTACTGTCTTTTTGGAGGTAAGGAATGCTATTTTTTTTAATGATACTATTTCATTCAATATCATTATGCCGGAATATTGGTAAGATTTTTCTCGTGAAATTCTTGTCTTTTTATGTCGGGATTACTATTCACGTATACGACACTATTCACAGAAAAATAAAATTTTCTCTTCTTTGTCCATGCCAGGATGTCTATTTTTGTTACTAGCTTTGATTGTATCCATGTTTTGATCTTTATTCTTGAATTTTACTCCACTATGATATATTATGGGATATTTTTGAACATGAATAAACCAAAGTACGAATCCCTAATATTTGTTCTTTTATCTCACTGGATTCATTTTCTTTAAAATATTTTTCATCATCCTTAGTCCTAAATGATGATATTATTGAATATCTTTGGTCTGTAGTACAAAGATGAATGATTAACTGATGAATATCTTTGGCCCGTAGTGTAAAGATGAACATGTGTTTAGATGAACATGACCAACTGGTGATACAAATAAATATCTTTGGCCTGTAGTGCAAAGATGAATATTTGATTCAAGATGTATATTGATTGATGTTACAGGGATAAAATATTGATGATGGACTTTTAAATCTTAGAAGATAGTATAATTCATTCTCTATTTAACTCTTCTAATGGGTTGATGTTTCCGCTGCAGTTGTTGATCTAAAATTTGTTGTCTATTATATTCTATCAGATTTTTCCCTGTTGAGAACTAACGATAATTTGTTCTATATTATCTTAGTCATAATGTTCTTTACTGGGCTAGTTGAGCTCACCCTTTCTTTTTTGTTCCGTGTTTCTTCTTAGGAGGCGAGAATGTAGCGAGTACTAGTCGAGGTATGGAATGATGGTTCTAGAAAGATGTTTTAGTACTCCTCACCATTTCTGTAAAATAAAGTATCAAGAATTGTAATGAGGACTTATTTGAGTGTGGATATTGTCTATAAGACAATATTTGTATTTTAAACTCACAGTTTAAGTGTTGTCGTATTTTGCATGACAATTGTATTAATAAAGTTGTAGTTGTATCTGTACCATATATTTGGTGACTCAAAATGGGTGTTGTATACCTATTTTGGGGGTGTCACAGTTGGTATCAAAGCTTAGGGATATGGTCTCTGGCGGAGATCGGGGAATAGAACTTGGAGAGGAGAGATGAGTAAATCCTTCGCTAGTATATCCTACCTAAGCTTATTTGTTGGTCGGTTAAAGTATATGGTTATTATGTTGCATGTTAATTTCTTTAATTAACCCTTATTTTGTGGCAGTATTTAAGAATGTCAGCTGAAAATATTAACGATGGTGTAAATAAGACAGTGGAGACACCACTAATCACCAATGAGGAGAATGTACAACAGGCCGGCAATGTTCCTCCTGTAAATAACACCACTGAGCAGACGATGAACGATGAGATGTTTAGAAGCTTTTTACGGTTCATGCAAAACCAGACGAGGGAAACTCCTGTTCAAAATACAGGTAGAAATAATGGCAACGCACAGCTGGTCACAACCAAACAGTTCAAAGAGTTGGGACCACCAGAATTCTGGGGAAAGCCGGATCTGATTAAGGCAGAAACGTGGGTCAAGTAAATTACCAAGATATTCGATGTCTTGAGATGCACGGAGGAACAGAAGGTTCCATTCGTCACCTTTATGTTCCGTAATGAAGCAGATTACTGGTGGGAATCTGTGAAGCGTACCCATCCAGCCCCACTCACCATGTCTTGGGAGACATTTCAGAAACTGTTCAATGACAAGTACTTTCCTGAAAGTATTCGTCATATGAAGGAGGTGGAGTTTATTAGACTGGAACAGAACAACATGACGGTGTCCCAGTTTGAGGCGAAGTTCGCGGAGTTATCCAGGTTTGCACCTCATTTGGTGGAGAATGAGGAACGTATGACGCGGATGTTTCTAAGAGGTTTGAAACCCGACATACGTCAATATCTCATTTCTCATAAATTTTCTCTATATTCAGATGTTGTCAACAGGGCTCAATTATTAGAGCGAGATAATGAGTATGTTCAACCGATGGACCACAACCAGGGTCATACCGGTGACAGCAGTCATCGGAGCAATGATAACCAGCGGGGAGGGAAAAATTCAGATAAAAGCGGTAACCACTCTGGTGGTAATCGTGGTCATGATAATAAGAGAGGCGAGTCAAGTGAAAATTTCAAAAAGAGGATATCCAACAATGACAATAAGAAGACGTCAGCACCAGTATCAACTATTTCTAAGGGAGGAGAATGACCACCGGTCGTATGCTATAAATGTGGAAAAGAGGGACACATCAGCCCAAACTGTCCACAACAGTTCAAGGTATTTTATAATTATGGAAAGGAAAGACATATCACTCGAGATTATACTAAAAATAAACCAAGTCCAGCGGGGATGGTGACTCAAAAGGCTGTCCCAGAAAAGTCAAAGTCAGCGGTTCCTGAAAGAGCGTTTGTCGTGACTGGTCAAAATGCGAGGAACCCAAACGAGGTGATCACAGGTAAGCTAATCATAAATTCTTGCAAAGTTTATACCTTTCTAGATACCGGTTCTACCTATTCTTTAATCTCTTTTGCTTGTGCTCAACATTTAAACTTGACTCCGGAGAAATTAGACTTTGACTTATATGTGGAGACTCTATTAGGAGAAACTTTTATTACATCTACTGTTTATAAATCTTATTTGATACAAGTTGGCACCATCACATTACCTGTTGACCTTATCTCTTTAAAGATACTTGCATTTGACGTGATTTTAGGGATTGATTAGTTAACTACTCATCATGTCAAAGTTGATTATTTTCGTAAGGCTGCTAGTTTTCATATTCCTAACCAACCTATTATGCGAATTCAAGTAACTAAACCACTAAAATCAATCACTGTCATATCAAGCCATAAAGCCATTCATTTATTGAAAAACAGATGTCAAGCTTGCTTAGCCCATGTTATGGATTTGAATAAAGACACGTCAAATTTGAGTAATATTTCTGTTGTTAGTGAATTTCCTGATGTATTTTCTGAAGAACTTCCCGGTCTACCCCCAGAACGTGAAGTTAAATTCTTTATTGACCTTGAACCTCGTACAAAGCCCATTTCTAAAATCCCATATCGAATGGCTCATATTGAACTTCAGGAGTTAAAGGTCCAACTACAGGAGTTGTTGGACATCGGTTTCATTCTTACTAGTACATCTCCTTGGGGTGCTCCTGTTTTATTCGTAAAGAAGAAAGATAGGAGTATGCGACTTTGTATTGATTACCGAGAATTGAACCATGTCACCATCAAGAATAGGTATCCGCTACCTCGCATTGATGACCTGTTTGACCAGTTGCAAGGAGCACAATTCTTTTCAAAGATCGATCTTCGTTCAGGATATCATCAGCTGAAGATTAGAACTAAGGATATTCCGAAGACTGCCTTCAGAACTCGGTACGGGCATTATGAATTCCTAGTCATGTCTTTTGAATTGACTAATTGTAAGACCCCAAATTTTTTTTAATAAAGTAGAATTTCCTTTATTTATTATTTTAAAATAGTAAGGATTTATTTGATTAATGTGGTTAGTTATGGGTAAAATACGCAAATTTTTTTTAAAATAAGCAGGTGGTTATAAAATATTCATTGTTGTCGGGGAATATTCGTTTGGTCGTGGAATATTCTTGCTGTCGGGGAATATTCGTACGACGGCGCAGCCTTGTGCAGGCCCCATAACGGAAAGCGATTGGATGAAGAAAACGACAGGTATAAGTTGTTCATAAATAACGGCGTAGTTGTTACCGTTAATACTGTTGGAATACCCGGTGGTTAAAACACAGTAATACGCGTTGTTGCACAGCAGCACACGGTATTGCACCAATTATTGATTCTTACGTAAGAAGGCACTACTCAATAATTGTTACTGTAATTACTGTTCAGTATTTTATTTTATTGATTCAATAATTGTTACGTTGGTATTTTATATTATTGTTGTTTTAATAATTGTCACTACACAGTATTTTCTATTATCGAAGCAATAATTCATATTATCTGAATAATATTATTAGATAACATTATTGGTAATGTCTAGAAAGTTCTGTCTAAGGAGAGGTTTGGTCACCTAATTGCGCGCCAGTAAGGAGAAATCCTTATTGGAAAGCCCCCTCTTTCCTGGGAACGACCTGGTTGTCATTATTGTGATTCTGTAATATTATTTGTGAATAATTAATTATTGATTTATATGATGAAAAAAATATTGATTTTATGTGGATATAGATGAAGAAAATTTTTAAATGTGACAATTGTTGAAAATTAATATTTTATCTTTTTCTGATAAAATAATTCATTTAAATATATTATTTTAATAATATAATAATAATGATAATTTTACAATGAATGTGGGATATATGAGTATATGAGGAGAAAGAGTATTTTTGTTACAAAAGTTGTTTAAAACATGTTAAACATGTCTGTGGGCCCATTTCTTGACTGAAATTTAATTATAGCTTGTAAAATCGTTCGTTTATGGATTTCGGTCAATTTCTGTTTGGAATTTGGAAAAACTTTCTTCTGCAAAGTTGTAGAGAATTGAATTTCCTATAAAAAAACGCGAGACTCGAATTTTCTGATAAAAGAGCTATTTATTATGAATTATTGAAGTTTCGGAGTTCTGAAATAATTAATTTTTGAAGTTTTGAATATTTTTTTTACAAAAAATGTTTTTTTCATTGTTGTGACTCATTTAACATGTGATTAGGTGGCTGAATTCAGATGCTAGGTGTGCGTAAGAATTTTATTTAAAAATAATATTATTATATTAAATTTTTTACTTTGGTGTTCTAAGTATTTTCCTATAAATAGGGTGCTTAGGTTAGAATTAAAAATCACACCAGAAACTACAGATTTCTCTCTCTTTCTCTCTCTATATTAGTGAGCGTATTCTTGTGAGTATTTTAATACTTTGAGTGTTGCTATACGGTGCAAGTTCAAGTCATAGCCTATATCCGGTGTTTCAACTAGAAGTACTGTCTTTACGAGGTAAGGGATATTATTTTATTCGAAAATGATATTTTGTCTTCAATATCATTATGCCGAAATATTGGTTAGAACTTTTTATCAAATTTAAAACTTTTTCATGTCGGGGTTACTATTCACGAGTTACTATTCACGATACTATTCACGAAGCATGATGATATTTTTTGTAAAATTTCAATCTTTTAGTGTCTGAGTTACTTTTCACGTATATGACACTATTCACGAATACGGTACTATTTACCGAAAAATAATTTTTCTTCTTTTTGTTCAAAATATCTATTCTGGATACTAGCTTTGATTGTATCCATGTTTTGATCATTCTTGAATTTTACTCCACCATGATTATTTATGAGGTATTTTTGGACATGGAATAGCTGAAATATGAATCCTTAATATTTGTTCTTTTGTTTCACTGGATTCGTTTTTTTAAAAATATTTTTTTATCATCCTCAGTCTTAAATGATGATATAACTGAATATCTTTGGCCTGTAGTGCAAAGATGAATGATTTCTGATGAATATCTTTGGCCCGTAGTGTAAAGATGAACAGGTGTTGAGATGAACATGACCAACTGGTGAATATCTTTGGCCTGTAGTGCAAAGATGACTATTTGATTCAAGATATTTATTGATTGATGTTACAGGGATAAAGTGTTGATGATGGGCTTTTAAATTCATAGATAATCGTAGATTTCATTCTCTACGTAACTCTTCTATGAATTATTATTTTCCGCTGCGAATATTGATTTAAAACTTGTTGTCTATTGCATTCTATTAGATTTTTCCCTGTTGAAGACTAACAATAGTTTGTTCTGTATTATCTTAGTCATAATATTCTTTACTGGGCTAATTGAGCTCACCCTTTCTTTTTTGTTCTATTTTTCTTCTCAGGAGGCGAGAATGTAGCGAGTACCAGTCGGGGTGTGGAATGATGGTTCAAGACAGTTGTTTTAGTAGTCCTCACTATTTTGTAAAATAGTGTATCAATAAGTATAATGAGGACTTAATTGAGTATGAATACTGTCTAGATGACAATATTTGTATTTAAACTCACAGTATATGTGTTGTCGTATTTTGCACCACAATTGTAATAATAAAGTTGTAGTTATTTTCTGTACCATGTATTTGGCAACTCAGAATAGGTTGGATGGATTGGACCTATTTTGGGGGCGTCACACTAATGCTCCTGCTACTTTCATGGATATGATGAACCGAGTATTCAAGGAATTTTTGGATTAGTTCGTTGTTGTCTTTATTGATAACATCCTCATATATTCCAAAAGTCGTGAAAATTATGAGCACCATTTGAAGCTGGTACTCCAAAGGCTTCGTGAAAATAAGTTATATGCCAAGTTGAAGAAATACGAGTTCTGGCTTGAGGAAGTAGCATTCCTTGGGCACATAGTGTTAAAACATGGAGTATCTGTTGACCTGACGAAGATTGAAGCAATACAAAGTTGGGAGCAACCGAAGTCGGTGACCGAAGTAAGTAGTTTTCTGGGTTTAGCTGGTTATTATCGGAGATTCGTGGAAGGATTTTCTCGAATCGCTACTCCGTTACTCAACTGACTCGGAAAGATACAAAATTCGTATGGAGCGAGGAATGCGAGAAGAGTTTTCAAGAGCTTAAGAGGAGACTCATTTCGGCACCTGTTCTGACAACTCCATCTGGTTCAGACGGATTTATTATCTACAGCGATGCTTTAGGTAAAGGGTTAGGATGTGTTCTCATGCAACATGGGAAGGTCATAGCCTATGCCTCGCGACAACTCAAAGAATATGAAAGGAATTACCCTACTTATGATTTAGAGTTGGCAGCAGTCGTTTTCGCGTTAAAAATCTAGAGGCACTATCTATATGGAGAGAAAGTGGAGATATATTCAGGCCATAAAAGCCTCAAATATTTCTTCACCCAAAAGGAACTCAACATGCGGCAACGACGTTGGCTCGAGCTGTTGAAAGACTACGACCATACCATTGAATACCATCCTGGAAAAGCGAACGTGGTAGCTGACGCATTAAGTAGAAGATCATATGCAGGAACGAGTGCGATGTTATTAACACAAAGGCCCATTTTGTGTGATTTACAAAAGATGAAGATAGAATTCAAGACTCCGGGGACCCATGCGATGATGTCAAGTATTCGCATAGAACCAACTTTAATTGATAAAGTTAAAGTTTCTCAAGCCACAGACCCGGAGCTGATGCGTATGAAGAAAAAAGTGCAAGAAGGTGCTATTCCAGAAGCAAGGGTCGATGAAGAAAGAATACTTTGAGTCAACTCTAGACTTTATGTTCCTAACGATTCTGACTTGAAACATAGAATCGTGACGGAAGCACACAACACACCGTTTGCAATTCACCCTGAAAGTACCAAAATGTATCGTGATCTTCGACATACATTTTGGTGGAGCAATATGAAGAGAGAGATCGCGAAGTTTATCTCGAGGTGTTTAACTTGTCAAAGTGTAAAGGCAGAGCATCAAGTGCCAAAGGGTCCATTGCAACCACTTGAGATTCCGAAATAGAAGTGGAAACACGTTACCATAGATTTCGTTACGGGTCTTCCCAAGGTTTCTCAAGGCATAGATGCGATTTGGGTTATTATTGATAGATTAACCAAGTCTGCTCATTTCTTACCGATACGGGAGACTTATTCCCTTGAACGTCTTGCTCTTATGTACGTGAATGAGATTGTGAGGTTGCATGACATGCCAGTATCCATAGTTTCGGATCGTGACCCAGGATTCACTTCACGATTTTGGGTTAGCTTGCAAATAGCTATGGGCACGGATTTACGATTCAGTTCAGCATACCATCCTCAGACAGACGGACAATCAGAGAGGACTATTCAAACTCTTGAAGATCTATTAAGACTCTGTGTCCTAGACTTCAAAAGGAGCTGGGATAAGTATTTACCATTGGTGGAATTCTCCTACAACAACAGTTATCATGCAAGTATAGGTGTGGCTCCATTCGAAGCATTGTATAGACGAAAGTGTCCCTCTCTAATATGTTGGGATGAGGTGGGTGAAACAACATTATTGGGACCAGAGTTGGTACGTATGACTATAGAAAAAATCCAAATGATTCTACAACGTATACAAACGGCACAGGATCGACAAAAGAGTTATGCGGATCTTCATTGAAAGGATATGGAATTTAATATTGGGGATCATGTATTGTTACGTGTTGCTCCATGGAAGGGAGTTACAAGATTTGGGAAGAGAGGAAAGTTCAATCCACGATTTATTGGTCCATTTCAAATTCTTGACCAAGTAGGAAATGTGGCCTATAGACTTGCGTTACCTCCAAGCATGTCTCGAGTTCATAATGTTTTTCACATATATGTGGTTCGTAAATATGTGAAATACCCAAATCACATTATTGAGTTAGAACCAGACGAGCTAGCTGAAGACTTAACATACGAGGAAGTACCTGTTAAGATCTTGGATAGGAAAGAGCATGTCCTATGCATAAAGGTCATACCACAAGTCAAAGTTTTGTGGAGGAACCATACTATTGAGGAAATGACTTGGGAATTGAAAACGAAAATGAAAGCGAGGTACCCTCACCTTTTCAAAACACCAGATACGTACGTCAATTTCGAGGACAAAATTTTACAAGGATAGGAGGTTGTAAGACCCCAACTTTTTATAAATGAAATTGAATTTCCTCTATTTATTATTTTGAAATAGTAAGGGTTGATTTGATTAATGTGGTTAGTTATGGGTAAAATGCGTAAATATTTCAAATAAGCAAGTGGTTATAAAATATTTATTTTTGTCGGTGAATATTCGTTTGGTCGGAGAATATTCTTGCTGTCGGGGAATATTCGTACGACTGCGCAGCCTTGTGTGGGCCCCATAACAAAAAGTGATTAGATGAGGAAAACAACAAGTATGAGTTTTTATAAATAACGACGTAGTTGTTACCGTTAGCACTGTTGGAATACCCGGTGGTTAAAACGCAGTAGCACACGGTATTGCACCAATTATTGATTCTTACGTAAGAAGGCACTACTCAATAATTGTTACAGTAATTACTGTTCAATATTTTATTTTATTGATTCAATAATTGCTACGTTGATATTTTCCACTACACAGTATTTTCCATTATGAGATTAATAATTCATATTATTTGAATAATATTATTAGATAACATTATTAGTAATGTCTAGAAAATTCTGTCTAAGGAGATGTTTGGTCATCTAATTGCGCGCCAGTAAGGAGAAATCCTTATTGGAAAGCCCCTCTTTCTTGGGAACGACCTGGTTGTCAGTATTGTGATTCTGTAATATTATTTGTGAATAATTAATTATTGATTTATATGATAAGGAAAATATTTATTTTATGAGGATATAGATGGAGAAAATTTTTAATGTGACAATTGTTGAAAATTGATGTTTTATCTTATCTGATAAAATAATTCATTTAAATATATTATTATATTATAATAATATAATAATAGTGATATTTTTATAATAAATATGGGATATATGAATAAATGAGGAGAAAGAATATTTTTGTTATTAAAAATATTTAAAACATGTTTTTCATGTTCGTGGACCCCATTTCTTGACTGAAATGTGATTATAGCCTGTAAAATCGTCCGTATGTGAATTTCGGTTAATTTCTGTTTGGAATTTGAAAAAACTTAAACTTACAAATTTGTAGAAAATTGAATTTCCTATGAAATGGGCATAAAATTCGAATTTTTCTGATAAAAGGGTCATTTATTATGAATTATTGAAGTTCCGAAATAATTGATTTTTGAAGTTTTAATTATTTTTTTAAGAAAAACGTTTTTATTATGTTGGTGGGCCCCATTAGTATTGAAAACATGTTGAATGCAGTTTCTTTGGTGTGCGAAGGAAATTTTTTAATATATATTAATATTTTATTAAATTTTCTACTTTGGTGTTCTAAGCATTTTCTTATAAATAGGGTGCTTAGGTTAGAATTGAATATCACACCCGAAACTGAAATTTTCTCTCTATATTATCAAGCGTATTCTTGTGAGTATTTTGTTACTTTGAGTGTTGCTATACGGTGCAAGTTCCTTCAGCACTATATCCAGTATTCCAGTCAGAAGTACTGTCTTTTTAGAGGTAAGGGATGTTATTTTTTTTAATGATATTATTTCTTTCAATATCATTATGCCGGAATATTGGTAAGATTTTTCTCGTGAAATTCTTGTCTTTTTGTGTCGGGGTTACTATTCACGTATACGATACTATTCACGTATGCGGCACTATTCACAAATACGACACTATTCACAGAAAAATAAAATTTTCTCTTCTTTATCCAGGATGTCAATTTTTGTTACTAGCTTTGATTGTATCCATATTTTGATCTTTATTCTTGAATTTTACTCCACTATGATATATTATGGGATATTTTTGAACATGGATAAACCGAAGTACGAATCCCTAATATTTGTTCTTTTGTCTCATTGGATTCATTTTTTTTAAAATATTTTTCATCATCCTCAGTCCAAAATGATGATGTTATTGAATATCTTTGGTCTGTAGTACAAAGATGAATGATTAACTGATGAATATCTTTGGCCCGTAGTGCAAAGATGAACATGTGTTTAGATGAACATGACTAATTTGTGATACAAATGAATATCTTTGGCCTGTAGTGCAAAGATGAATATTTGATTCAAGATGTATATTGATTGATGTTACAGGGATAAAATATTGTTGATGGACTTTTAAATCTTAGAAGATAGTAGAATTCATTCTCTATTTAACTCTTCTAATGGATTGTTGTTTCCGCTACAGTTGTTGATCTAAAATTTGTTATCTATTATATTCTATCAGATTTTTTCCTGTTGAGGACTAACAATAATTTGTTCTATATTATCTTAGTCATAATATTCTTTACTGGGCTAGTTGAGCTCACCCTTTCCTTTCTGTTCCATGTTTCTTCTCAGGAGGCGAGAATGTAGTGAGTACTAGTAGGGGTATGGAATAATGGTTCTAAAAAGATGTTTTAGTAGTCCTCACCATTTTTGTAAAATAAAGTATCAATAATTGTAATGAGGACTTATTTGAGTATGGATATTGTCTAAAAGACAATATTTATATTTTAAACTCATAGTTTAAGTGTTGTCGTATTTTGCACGACAATTGTATTAATAAAGTTGTAGTTGTATCTGTACCTTGTATTTAGCGACTCAGAATGGGTGTTGTATACCTATTTTGGAGGCGTCACATATTTATTTTTAATTATCTTATTTTACTTTAGCCAAAAATATTTTCTAATTTAATTAATATTTTATTGACCTTGATAATTTAATATCAAGTGTTAAAGAGATTAATTCACAAAATAACATTTACTAAGGTAAGGAGAATTCCTATTTCTCTTAAATGATTTTCTTCAATAAGTCTTTCAAAATAATATATGATATATATTAAAGGTATTTTTGATATAAGAGCCAAAAGTAAACAAAAGGCTTCACAAAAATTAGCTTAGAGATCATTTTAAAGCTAATAAATGATACTAGAGGCAAAAAAAATGAATGCATACTGAATTACTGATGTACTGATAGCAGCCGACACCATTGTCTCAGTGTTTGTAACAGGAAGGACAGTTGTTATGTTTATAATTTCTTTACCCTTCACGAATTTCTGTATTAGAAGATCTGGTGATTTCACTAGCAGGTGGGATTGCAACTTGCAAGTATGTATTTGGAGCTTATTTCTGTTGATGGTGACATGTCAAATAAAATGAATAGTCTTGGTTTGAATTTGTGTACTTTATCAACCAGAGCACATCAAAGATTAGTTTGTCTCATTTGTATGTTACTCTGTTACTCATTTCCTTCTTGAGCTGTATAGCAACTTTAGATTGTATTTCTTGTTCATTCTTCTGAACTGTCCCTAGAAAGAAAGTGGAGACTGGAGAGAATGATTGATTAAATAGTATTGTGAATTTGTGATTTACAGATTTTTAAAATAAAAAGAAAAGAAAAGAAAAGAAAAAGCCCACGGATAGGGCCCGTCCGAACCCGGGCCACGGGCCGCTTAATTCCAACCCACCAAAACTCGAGCCATTTTGGCCCGGCCCAACGATAGCCCGACCCGTTTGCCAGGTCTACTGACAACCTTTAAAGAAATAGCCCATGCAAGATTTTAGCATTAAATAAGCACATGGTTTCTAAATGCCCAGCACATCTACGGTCAAAGGCTTTTAGCCTTCCAATTTTTATTCCTTCAATTAAGCACATGGAAGCATTAAATATTCCAATTTCCAAATTTCATCCCATTTTCGGATAAAGAAAAAATGTCAAATTAAGGCAGACACCCTAGAGTAGTCAAAGCCCAGGAAAATCCATATTATAACAAGTAGGATTGCATGGATAAGGGCAATCGATTTGCTTCACTACTTTGTTGTCGAAGTACCAATCACCAACAGATTCCGAAAGAGTCTGTCCAAGAAGCAACAAGACACTACCTTTGTGACGCCCCCAAAATATGTATATAACACCCATTCTGAGTCGCCAAATACATGGTTCAAAAAGCAAACTACAACTTCAATAATACAATTGTCGTGCAAAATACGACAACACATACTGTGAGTTTAATACAAATATTGTCTTCTAGACAATATTCACACTCAAATAAGTCCTCATTACAATTATTCAAACACTATTTTACAGAAATAGTGAGGACTGCTAAAACATCTTACTATAACCATCACTTCATACCCCGACTAGATCCTGCTATGTTCTCACCTCCTGAGAAGAACAAAAAGAAAAAGGGTGAGCTCAACTAGCCCAGTAAAGAATATTATGACTAAGATAATATACAACAAATTATCATTAGTCTTCAACAGGGAAAAATCTGATAGAATATAATCGACAACAAGTTTTAGATCAACAACTGCAGCGGAAACAGCAAACCATTAGAAGAGTCAAGTAGAGAATGAATTCTACTATCTTCTAAGATTTAAAAGTCCATCATCAATATTTTATCCCTGTAACATCAATTAATAATCATCTTTAACCAAATATTCATCTTTGCACTACAGGCCAAATATATTCATTTGTATCACCAATCAGTCATGTTCATCTCAACACCTGTTCATCTTTGCACTACAGGCCAAAGATATTCAACAAGTAATCATACATCTTTGCACTACAGGCCAAAGATATTCAGTAATATCATCATTTAGGACTGAGGATGATGAAAAATATCTTAAAGAAAACGAATCCAATGAGACAGAAGGACAAATAGTAGGGATTCGTATAACAGTTTATCCAAGATCAATAGTACTTCATAATAATCAATTGTGAAGCAGAATTCAAAAATAAAGATCAAAACATGGATACAATCAAAGATAGTAACCATAATAGACATCTTGGATAAAAAGGGAAAATTTTATTTTTCGGTGAATAGTGCCGTATTCGTGAATAGTGCCGTATACGTGAATAGTAACCCCGACACAAAAAGTTCTAAATTTGATAAAAAAACTCATATCAATATTTTAGCATAATGATATTGAAGAAAATAATATCATTTAAGAAGAAAATAATATCCCTTACCTCAAAATATCAGTACTTCTGTTCGGAATATCGGTATAAGGCTGAAGGAAACTTGCACTGATGAATAGAAACTCACAAAGTATCTAAATACTTTTAAAATACACTCAATAATCTTGAGAGAGAAAGAGAGAAAACTTGTTTCTGGTGTGATTTTCAATTCTAACTTAGCCCTCTATTTATAGAAAAATGTTAGCACGCCAAAGCAGACTTAACCTGCAACCTGATGGCTTTACCTGCTACTATTCCTACCCACCACATTTGAATAAAAATCTCTGCACATTTTCACCAACCAAAAGTGGGGCCCACCAATTCTAAAATTTTCCGCCAAAATGACAAATTCCGCAACTTCTACAATTTCTGAACCAGTCATCTCGTAAAATTCATAACAAATCATACATTCATTTTTTAACGGTTCAAAATTTGTGGACATATACTCAACTTATATATGAATAACATATCCAAAAATTACCACGATCCAACGGTCGGATTAAAAATTATAACCCCCGTAATATTTCTCAAAAAACCCTGATTTGATTTTTAATACCTCCATTCCGATAAAAATACTGATAAAACACCTCAACATTAACTCTTTCATTTTTAACCACAATAAATATATCCAATATTTATATCCACATAAAATAAATATTTCCTTATCATATGAATTAATAATTAATTATTCATAAATAATATTACAGAATCATATTTATGACAACCAGGCCGTTCCCAAGAAAGAGGGGGCTTTTCAATACTTACTAGCGTGCAATTAGATGACCAAACCTCTCCTTAGACAGAACTTTCTAGACATTGCCAATAATGCTATCTAATAATATTATTTAAATAATATAAATTATTGATCTGATAATGGAAAATACTGTGCAGCAACAATTATTGAAACAACAATAATATAAAATATCAACGCAGCAATTATTGAATCAATAAAATAAAATATTGAACAGTAACTACTGTAACAATTATTGAGTAGTGCCTTCTTACGTAAGAATCAATAATTGGTGCAATACCGTGTGCTACTGTATTTTAACCACCAGGTATTCCAACAGTATTAACGGTAACAACTACGCCATTAATTATAAACAACTTATACTTGTCGTTTTCTTCATCCAATCGCTTTTCGTTATGTGGCCCACACAAGGCTGCGCCGTCGTACGAATATTCCCCGACAGCAAGAATATTCCACGACCAAACGAATATTCACCGACCAAAAATGAATATTTTATAACCACTTGCTTATTTGAAATATTTGCGCATTTTACCCATAGCTAATCACATTAATCAAATCAACCCTTTCTATTTCAAAATAATAAATAGAGGAAATTTAATTTCATTTATTAATAAGTTGAGGTCTTACAACCTCCCCTCCTTATGAAATTTCGTCCTCAAAATTGACGTACGTACCTGGTGTTTCGAAAAGGTGAGGATACCTCGCTTTCATTTTTGATTCCAACTCCCAGGTCATTTCTTCAATAGCATGGTTTCTCCACAAAACCTTAACTTGTGGTATAACTTTCGTGCGTAGAACATGCTCTTTCCTATCCAAGATCTTAACAGGTACCTCCTCGTACGTTAAATCTTCGGCTATCTCGTCTGGTTCTAACTCAATTATGTGGTTCGGGTCTTTCACATATTTACGAAGTACAGATATGTGAAAAACATTATGAACACGAGACATGCTTGGAGGTAATACGAGTCGATATGCCACATTTCCTATTCGGTTAAGAATTTTAAATGGACCAACAAATCGTGGATTGAGCTTTCCTCTCTTCCCAAATCTTGTAACTCCTTTCCATGGTGCAACACGTAACAATACATGATCCCCAATACTAAATTCTACATCCTTTCGATGAAGATCTGCATAACTCTTTTGTCGATCCTGTGACGTTTGTATACGTTGTCGAATCGTTTGGATCTTCTCTATAGTTATGCGTACCAATTTTGGTCCCAACAACGTTGCTTCACCCACCTCGTCCCAGCATAATAGAGAACGACACTTTCATCCATACAAGGCTTCAAATGGAGCCATACCTATACTTGCCTGATAACTATTGTTGTAGGAGAATTCCACCAGTGGCAAGTACTTATCCCAACTTCCTTTGAAATCTAGAACACAGAGTCTTAATAGATCTTCAAGGGTTTGAATAGTCCTCTCTAATTGTCCGTCCGTTTAAAGATGGTATGCTGAACTAAATCGTAAATCCGTGCCCATAGCTTTCTGCAAGCAAACCCAAAATCGTGAAGTGAATCTTGGGTCACGATCCAAAACTATGGATACTGGCATGCCATGCAATCTCACAATCTTGTTCACGTACATACTAGCAAGACGTTCAAGGGAATAAGTCTCACGTATAGGTAAGAAATGAGCAGACTTGGTTAATCTATCAACAATGACCCAAATCGCATCTGTGCCTTAAGAAACCTTGGGAAGACCCGTAACAAAATCCATAGTAATGTGTTCCCACTTCCATTTCGGAATCTCAAGTGGTTGCAATGGACCATTTGGTATTTGATGCTCCGCTTTTACACGTTGAAAAGTTAAACACCTCGAGATAAACTCCGCAATCTCTCTTTTCATATTGCTCCACCAAAATGTATGTCGAAGATCGTGATACATTTTGGTACTCCCAGGATGGATTGTAAACGGTGTGTTGTGTGCCTCCATCATGATTCTATGCTTCAAGTCAAAATCGTTAGGAACACAAAGTCTGGAGTTGACTCGAAGTATTCCTTCTTCATCGATTCTTGTTTCTGGAATAGCACCTTCTTGCACTTTTTTCTTCATACGCATCAGCTCCATGTCCGTAGCTTGATCGGCTTTAACTTTATCAATTAAAGTCGGTTCTACTCGTATATTTGATATCATCATGTGGGTACTTGGAGCCTTCATCTCTATCTCCATCCTTTGCAAGTCATACAAAATGGGCCTTTGTGTTAACACCATTGCACTCGTACCCGCGTATGATCTTCTACTTAATGCGTCAGCTACTACGTTTGCTTTTCCAAGATGATATTGGATGGTATGATCGTAATCTTTCAACAGCTCAAGCCAACGTCGTTGCCGCATGTTGAGTTCCTTTTGGGTGAAGAAATATTTGAGGCTTTTACGATCCGTATAGATCTCCACTTTCTCCCCATACAGGTAGTGTCTCCAAATCTTCAACGCGAAAATGACTGCTGCCAACTCCAAATCATGAGTAGGATAATTCCTCTCATATTCTTTGAGCTGTCGCGAGGCATAGGCTATGACTTTTTCATGTTGCATGAGAACACATCCTAACCCTTTGCCTGAAGCATCGCTGTAGATAACAAATCTATCTGAACCAGATGGTATTGTCAGAACAGGTGCCGAAATGAGTCTCCTCTTGAGTTCTTGAAAACTCTTTTCACAATCCTCGCTCCAACCGAATTTTGTATCCTTCCGAGTCAGCTGAGTTAACGGAGTAGCGATTCTAGAAAATCCTTCCACGAATCTCCGGTAAATACCCATCTAAGCCCAGAAAGCTACGTACTTCGGTCACCGACTTCGGTTGCTCCCAACTTTGTATGGCTTCAATCTTCGCCGGGTCGACAGATACTCCATGTTTTGACACCACGTGCCCAAAGAATGCTACTTCCTCAAGCCAGAACTCGCATTTCTTCAATTTGGCATATAGCTTGTTTTCACGAAGCCTTTGCAGTACCAGCTTCAAATGGCGCTCATGATCTTCACGGCTTTTAGAATAGATGAGGATGTCATCAATAAAGACAACAACGAACTGATCTAAATATTTTTTGAATACACGGTTCATCATATCCATGAAGGCAGCAGGAGCATTAGTCAATCCAAAAGACATGACTAAGAATTCATACTGCCCGTACCGAGTTCTAAAGGCAGTCTTTGAAATATCCTCAGTTTTAATCTTCAGCTGATGATATCCAGAACGAAGATCGATCTTTAAAAAGAATTGTGCTCCTTGCAACTGGTCAAACAGGTCATCAATGCGAGGTAGCGGATACCTATTCTTGATAGTGACATGATTTAATTCTCGGTAGTCGATACAAAGTCGCATACTCCCATCTTTCTTTTTTACGAATAACACAGGAGCACCCCAAGGAGATGTACTAGGACGAATAAAACCAATGTCCAACAACTCCTGTATTTGAACCTTTAACTCCTGAAGTTCAATAGGAGCCGTTCGATATGGGGTTTTAGAAATGAGCTTTGTACCAGGTTCAAGGTCAATAAAGAATTCAACTTCACGTTCTGGGGGTAGACCGGGAAGTTCTTTAGGAAATACGTCAGGAAATTCACTAACAACATAAATATTATTCAAATTTGACGTGCTTTTATTCAAGTCCATAACATGGGCTATGAAAGCTTGACATTCGTTTTTCAATAATCGAATGGTTTTATGGCTTGATATGACAGCGATTGATTTTAGTGGTTTGGTTGCTTGAATTCGCATAACAGGTTGGTTAGGAATATGAAAACTAACAACCTTACGAAAATAATCAATTTTGGCATGATGAGTAGTTAACCAATCAATTCCTAAAATCACATCAAAAGCAAGTATCTTTAAAGAGATAAGGTCAACAGGTAATGTGATTGTGCCAACTTAGATTAAGCAAGATTTATAAACTGTAGATGTAATGAAAGTTTCTCTTAATGGAGTCTCCACAGATAGGTCAAAGTCTAATTTCTCAGGAGTCAAGTTTAAACGTTGAGCACAAGCAGGAGAGATAAAAGAATGGGTAGAACCGGTATCTAATAAGGTATAAACTTCGCAAGAGTTTATGATTAGCTTACCCGTGATCACCTCGTTTGGGTTCCTCGCGTTTTGGGCAGTCACGACAAACGCCCTTCCAGGAACCACCGACTTTGACTTGTCCGGAATAGCCTTCGAAGTCACTATCCCCGTTGAACTTGGTTTCGCAACAAGATAATCTTTAGCTATATGACCTTCCTTTCCACAGTTATAACATACCTTGAACTGTTATTGGCAATTTGGGCTGATGTGTCCCTTCTTCCCGCATTTGTAACAAACGACCGATGCTCGTTCTCCTCCCCTAAAAGCAGTTGATGTTTGTCCTGACATCTTCTCGTTATCATTGTTGTACCTTCTCTTCTTGAAATCTCCTCCCGACTCGCTCCTTCAATTATCACGGCCACGATTACCACCAGAGTGGTTACCGCTTTTGTCCGAATATTTTTCTCCCTGCTGGTTTTCATTGCTTCGATGACTGCCGCCACCGGTATGACCCTGGTTGTGGTCCCTCGGTTGCACATACTCATTATCTCGCTCTAATAATTGAGCCCTATTTACAACATCTGAATATAAAGAAAATTTATGAGAGATAAGATATTGCCAAATCTCGGGTTTTAGACCTCTCAGAAACATCCTTGTCATTCGTTCCTCATTTTTGACCAAATAAGGTGCAAACTTGGATAACTCTGCAAACTTCGCCTCGTACTGGGACACCGTCATGTTATTTTATTCCAGTCTGATAAACTCTACCTCCTTCATATGACGAATACTTTCAGGAAAGTACTTGTCATTGAACAGTTTCTAAAATGTTTCCCAGGACATGTTGAGTGCGTCAGGCTGGGTATGCTTCACAGACTCCCACCAGTAGTCTGCCTCACCGCGGAACATAAAGGTGGCGAATGGAACCTTCTGTTCCTCCGTGCATCCCAAGACATCAAATATCTTGGTAATTTGCTTGACCCACGTTTTCGCCATGATCGGATCCGGCTTTCCCTTAAATTCTGGTGGTCCAAATTGTTTGAACTGCTTGGCTGTGACAAACCGCGCGTTGTTATCATTTCCACCCGTATTTTGCACACGAGTCTCCCTCGTCTGATTTTGCATGAACTGCAAAAAGCTCCTAAACATTCCATCATTCATCGTTTGCTCGGTAATGTTGTTTACAGAAGGAATATTGCCTTCCTGTTGCACGTTCCCCTGGGTGGTGATCAAAGGTGTCTCCACGGTCTGATTTACTCCATTATTAACGTTCTCAGCTGCCATTCTTAAATACTGCCATAAAACAAGGGTTAATAGTCATGTTATATATTATCCATATACTCTGACCGACCAAATAAACACCAAATAAACTTAGTCAGGTCATACTAGCGAAGGAATTTCCCGTCTCTCCCCTCCTAATTCTTGTCTCACATCTCAGCCAGGGATCATATCCCTAAGCTCTGATACCAACTGTGACACCCCCAAAATAGGTATACAACACCCATTCTGAGTCGCCAAATACATGGTACAAAAAACAAACTACAACTTCAATAATACAATTGTCATGCAAAATACGACAACACATACTATGAGTTTAATACAAATATTGTCTTCTAGACAATATCCACACTCAAATAAGTCCTCATTATAATTATTCAAGCACTATTTTACAGAAATAGTGAGGACTGCTAAAACATCTTTCTAGAACCATCACTTCATACCCCGACTAGATCCTGCTATGTTCTCACCTCCTGAGAAGAAAAATGGAACAAAAAGGAAAAGGGTGAGCTCAACTAGCACGGTAAAGAATATTATGACTAAGATAATATACAACAAGTTATCATTAGTATTCAACAGGGAAAAATTTGATAGAATTTAATCGACAACAAGTTTTAGATCAACAACTGCAGTGAAAACAGCAAACCATTAGAAGAGTCAAGTAGAGAATGAATTTTACTATCTTCTAAGATTTAAAAGTTCATCATCAATATTTTATCCCTGTAACATCAATTAATAATCATCTTTAACCAAATATTCATCTTTGCACTACAGGACAAAGATATTCATTTGTATCACCAGTCAGTCATGTTCATCTCAACACCTGTTCATCTTTGCACTACAGGTCAAAGATATTCATCAGGTAATCAAACATCTTTGCACTACAGGCCAAAGATATTCAGTAATATCATCATTTAGGACTGAGGATGATGAAAAATATCTTAAAAAAACGAATCCAGTAAGACAGAAGGACAAATAGTAGGGATTCGTATAATAGTTTATCGAAGATCAATAATACTTCATAATAATCAATTGTGAAGCATAATTCAAAAATAAATATCAAAACATGGATACAATCAAAGATAGTAACCATAATAGACATCTTGGACAAAAAGGAAAAATTTTATTTTTCGGTGAATAGTGTCGTATTCGTGAATAGTGCCGTATACGTGAATAGTAACCCCGACACAAAAAGTTCTAAATTTGATAAAAAAAACTCATATCAATATTTTAGCATAATGATATTGAAGAAAATAATATCATTTAAGAAGAAAATAATATCCCTTACCTCAAAATATCAGTACTTCTGTTCGGAATATCGGTATAAGGCTGAAGGAAACTTGCACTGATAAATAGAAACTCATAAAGTTTCTAAATACTTCCAAAATACACTCAATAATCTAGAGAAAGAAAGAGAGAAAACTTGGTTCTGGTGTGATTTTCAATTCTAACTTAGCCCTCTATTTATAGAAAAATGTTAGCACGCCGAAACAGACTTAACCTGCAACCTGATGGCTTTACCTGCTACTATTCCTACCCATCACATTTGAATAAAAATCTCAGCACATTTTCACCAACCAAAAGTGGGGCCCACCAATTCTAAAATTTTCTGCCAAAATGACAAATTCCGCAACTTCTGTAATTTCTGAACCACTCATCTCGTAAAATTTATAACAAATCATACATTCATTTTTAACGGTTCAAAATTTGTGGACATATACTCAACTTATATATGAATAACATATCCAAAAATTACCACGATCCAACGGTCGGATTAAAAATTATAACCCCTGCAATATTTCTCAAAAAATCCTGATTTGATTTTTAATACCTCCATTCCGATAAAAATATTGATAAAACACCTCAACATTAACTCTTTTATTTTTAACCACAATAAATATATCCAACATTTATATCCACATAAAATAAATATTTTCTTATCATATTAATCAATAATTAATTATTCACAAATAATATTACAGAATCACATTTATGACAACCAGGCCGTTCCAAGGAAAGAGTGGGCTTTCCAATAAGAATTTCTCCTTACTAGCGCGCAATTAGATGACCAAATCTCTCCTTAGACAGAATTTTCTAGACATTGCCAATAATGCTATCTAATAATATTATTTAAATAATATGAATTATTGATCTGATAATGGAAAATACTGTGCAGCAAGAATTATTGAAACAACAATAATATAAAATATCAACGCATCAATTATTGAATCAATAAAATAAAATATTGAATAGTAACTACTGTAACAATTATTGAGTAGTGCCTTCTTACGTAAGAATCAATAATTGGTGCAATACCGTGTGCTACTGTATTTTAACCACCAGGTATTCTAACAGTATTAACGATAACAACTACGCCATTAATTATAAACAACTTATACTTGTCGTTTTCCTCATCCAATCGCTTTTCGTTATGTGGCCCACACAAGGCTGCACCGTCGTACGAATATTCCCCGACAGCAAGAATATTCCACGACCAAACGAATATTCACCGACCAAAAATGAATATTTTATAACCACTTGTTTATTTGAAATATTTACGCATTTTACCCATAACTAACCACATTAATCAAATCAACCCTTTCTATTTGAAAATAATAAATAGAGGAAATTTAATTTCATTTATTAATAAGTTGGGGTCTTACAACCTTTGTTAGTTCCAATATGAAGGATAAAGACATTTCAAAAGGGGGAAATTCAAATTAAATGTCATGAGGCTATAATCTATGGAATCTTCTGTATTTTTCTACATTTTTTTACATACTAAAACCAAAATCATTAGAGTGAACAATCAGAATGGCATGACATCTTATGCAGAAAGATTCATAAATGTGTTATTATATATGGTAGAAGCAGCAGACAGAGCCTAATACCATTCAATCATTCATTTAAAAGGTGTCTAAGACTGAAATGGTATATGATTGTGCATCAAGTTGTATGGAAAACTAATTTACATTTCAAAATTTAAAGGTCCATCCAAAGAGTGCCAGAAGAAAAATTCTCAAGAAGTTTCATTATAAAATCTAAATACTCAAATCATCGATTGCATGCATGGTTCTTAAAAGTAAATCACAATGCTATTTAACAAAGCGTTCACTTCTACATTTTTACTAAACAATTACAACACAAGATTACCTTTTCTTAGTACTCGAAAAATTAAACAAAAATCAAAGAAATAGTCCATAAAAAATGAAGTACTTACTAGTGAGTAATGTCTAGTCACTCCTTGTAATTTCGCCCATGTTAGAACCCTTTGACTCTTGATTTGCAACTAGCGGCACCAAAAATTGGTCTTCTGTCAGCCCATCATCTATATTAAAAATGCCAATTTAAAATATCAATACCCAAAATTAAACTAAAAAACTACAATTAAAGTAAAAATATTTACAACTAGAATAACCTTGTATTTCATATCCACAAATCCAATTACGTCCACAAATTAATGTTTGTGCATTATCCGGTAAAAGCAAACTACGATATTTTGTGAGAACTTTTGCTCCAATGCTAAAGGCCAACTCCGCAGCAACCGTTGTAATTGGAATTGATAAGATATCATATGCAATATTCACTAGTATTGGATATCTATAATAACGTAATATTTGAAAGTACTAATAGTCATTAGTCATGTATAAAATAAAGGTATAAAACTAGAATAAAAAATAAGGATTGGGTACCTCTCAGAAAGTTTTTTCCACTCTTCTAGAATATTAAAAGAAGATTTATTAGTGACCAGTTTCTCCTCTAAGTATTGTTCCAATTCTGTTCTTGTTGATGTAGTACCTTACACTTCCCTTACAAACTCCTATTTAAAATTTTAAACATCAAAAGTTCATCAACATAAATATGCAATATAGATAAATATGCAAAAAATTAAAAAAATTATAATACAAAACTTTACTTACATCAAACTCATCATCACTATATTCACTTATGTTAGTGATGAAAATAGTTAAAGTCCCTACACCATCTTGAGGTTGTTGTGAACCATCTTTTGACAACTCCGTTACATATTCCATGAACAAAGATTTCATAGCATCCACAATTTTCTCCACTTTTCTATTTATAACATTCTCATCCGTCTCAAATTTTTTCAATTTAAATTTGACAAATTGCACCTTATACCTTGGGTCAAGAATAGTAGCTATGGACAAGATAACAACATAGTCGTTCCAATATTTTTCAAACTTTTGCAACATCTCATTTGCCATGTTTCTAATAACCTCAATTGTGACGTCCCCAAAATAGGTATACAACACCCATTCTAAGTCGCCAAATACACGGTACAAAAAGCAAACTATAACTTCAATAATACAATTATCATGCAAAATACGACAACACATACTGTGAGTTTAAATACAAATATTGTCTTCTAGACAATATTCACACTCAAATAAGTCCTCATTACAATTATTCAAACACTATTTTACAGAAATAGTGAGGACTGCTAAAATATCTTTCTAGAACTATCACTCCATACCCCGACTAGATCTTGTTATGTTCTCACCTCCTGAGAAGAAAAATGGAACAAAAAAGAAAAGGGTGAGCTCAACTAGCCCAGTAAAGAATATTATGACTAAGATAATATACAACAAATTATCATTAGTCTTCAACATGGAAAAATCTGATAAAATATAATAGACAACAAGTTTTAGATCAACAACTGCAGCGAAAATAACAATTCATTAGAAGAGTCAAGTAGAGAATGAGTTCTACTATCTTCTAAGATTTAAAAGTCCATCCTCAATATTTTATCCCTATAACATCAATCAATATACATCTTTAATCAAATATTCATCTTTGCACTACAGGCCAAAGATATTCATTTGTATCACCAGTCAATCATGTTCATCCTAACACCTGTTCATCTTTGCACTACGGGCCAAAGATATTCATCAGATAATAATTCATCTTTGCACTACAGACCAAAGATATTCAGTAACATCATCATTTAAGACTGAGGATGATGAAAAATATTTTAAAGAAAATGAATCCAGTGAGACAGAATGACAAATAGTAGGGATTCGTATAACAGTTTATCCAAGATCAATAATACTTCATAATAACCAATTGTGAAGCAGAATTTCAAAAATAAAGATCAAAACATGGATACAATCAATGATAGTAACCATAAAAGACATATGGGATGAAAAAGAAAAATTTTCATTTTTCGGTGAATAGTGTCGTATTTGTGAATAGTACCGTATACGTGAATAGTGTCATATACGTGAATAGTAATCCCGACACAAAAAGGTAAAAATTTTACAATAAAATTCATAACAATATCTCAGCATAATGATATTAAAGAAAATAATATCATTTAAGAAGAAAATAGCATCCCTTACCTCAAAAGAACCGTACTTCCGGCTGAAATATCAGGTATAAGGCTGAAGGAAACTTGCACTGTTGAATAGCAACTCACAAAGTATCTAAATACTCACAAAATACGCTCGATAATATAGAGAAAAAAAGAGAGAAAACTTGTTCCTGGTGTGATTTTCAATTCTAACTTAAGCGCTTATTTATAGAAAAATGTTAGAACGCCAAAGGAGACTAAAATAATAAAATATTATTATTCTTTTTTTTTCTCTACGCATCCTCCACCAACCAAGCCAGCCAACATGGAAGAAAAATAGCAGCCCATGTGCATTCAACACCAACCAAAAAGTGGGTCCCACCCATAATTTAATATAAATTATTTTATTTTTCGAAACTTCATTAATTCATAGAAAATAGCCCGTTTATCAAAAAAATACGAATTATATGTCCATTCCACACGAAATCGAATTCTCTACAACTTTGTAGCTTTGAGTTTTTCCAAATTCTAGACAGAAAATATTCGAAATCCACAAACGGACGATTTTTAACACCTTTTAAAATTCATAACAAATCATACGTTAATTTTTCACGGTTCAAAATTTATGGATATATACTCAACTTATATATATATATATATATATATATATATATATATATATATATATATATATATATATATATATATATATATATAACATATCCAAAAATCACAACAATCCAATGGTCGGATCAAAATTATAACTCACAATAGAGCTTTAAGAACACCGATTTGATCTTTTAATACCTCTAATCTGACAAAATACTGATAAAACACCTCAACATTAATTACTTCATTTATAACCACCTAAATAAATCTATCATTTATATCTACATCAAATAAATATTTTCTTATCATATAAATCAATAATTAATTATTCATAAATAATATTACAGAATCATAATTATGACAACCAGACAGTTCCCAAGAAAGAGGGGGCTTTCCAATAAGGATTTTTCCTTACTGGTGCGCAATTAGATGACCAAATCTCTCCTTAGACAGAATTTTCTAGACATTGTCAATAATGCTATCTAATAATATTATTCAAATAATATGAATTATTGATCTGATAATGGAAAATACTGTGCAGCGATAATTATTGAAACAACAATAATATAAAATATCAACGTAGCAATTATTGAATCAGTAAAATAAAATATTGAACAGTAATTACTGTAACAATTATTGAGTAATGCCTTCTTACGTAAGAATCAATAATTGGTGCAATACCGTGTGCTACTGTGTTTTAACCACCGGGTATTCCAACAGTATTAACGGTAACAACTACGTCGTTATTTATAAACAACTTATACTTGTTGTTTTCTGTATCTAATCGCTTTTCGTCATGGGGCCCACACAAGGCTGCGCCGTCGTACAAATATTCCCCGACAGCAAGAATATTCCACGACCAAATGAATATTCACCGACAAAAATGAATATTTTATAACCACTTGCTTATTTAAAATATTTGCGCATTTTACCCATAACTAACCATATTAATCAAATCAACCCTTACTATTTTAAAATAATAAATAGAGAAAATTTAATTTCATTTAATAATAAATTGGGGTCTTACAACCTCCCCTCCTTATAAAATTTCATCCTCGAAATTGACGTACGTACCTGGTGTTTCGAAAAGGTGAGGATACCTTGATTTTATTTCTGATTCTAATTCCTAGGTCATTTCTTCAATAGCATGGTTTCTCTATAAAAACTTTACTTGTGGTATAACCTTTGTGCGTAGGACATGCTCTTTTCTATCCAAGATCTTAACAGGTACCTCCTCGTATGTTAAATCTTCAGCTATCTCGTCTGGTTCTAACTCAATAATGTGGTTCGGGTCCTTTACATATTTACGAAGCATAGATATGTGAAAAACATTATGAACACGAGACATGCTTGGAGGTAATGTGAGTTTATAGGCCACATTTCCTATTCGGTCAAGAATTTCAAATGGACCAACAAATCTTGGATTGAGCTTTTCTCTCTTTTCAAATCTTGTAACTCCCTTCCATGGAGCAATACGTAACAATACATGATCCCCAATATTATATTCTACGTCCTTTCGATGAAGATTCGCATAACTCTTTTGTCGATCCTGTGCCGTTTGTATACGTTGTCGAATCATTTGGATCTTTTCTGTAGTCATGCATACTAATTCTGGTCCCAACAAAGTTGCTTAACCCACCTCGTCCCAGCATACTGGAGAACGACACTTTCGTCCATACAAAGCTTCAAATGGAGCCATACCTATACTTGCCTGATAACTGTTGATGTAGGAGAATTCTACCAGTGGCAAGTACTTATCTCAACTTCCTTTGAAATCTAGAACACAGAGTCTTAATAGATCTTCAAGGGTTTAAATAGTCCTTTTCGATTGTCCGTCCGTTTGAGGATGGTATGCCGAACTGAATCGTAAATCCGTGCCCATAGCTTTCTGCAAGCTAACCCAAAATCGTGAAGTGAATCTTGGGTCACAATCCGAAACTATGGATACTGGCATGCCATGCAATCTCACAATCTCATTCACGTACATACGAGCAAGACGTTCAAGGGAATAAGTTTTACGTATAGGCAAGAAATGAGCAGACTTGGTTAATCTATCAACAATGACCCAAATCGCATCTATGCCTGGAGATACCTTGGGAAGACCAGTAACGAAATCCATGGTAATGTGTTCTCACTTCTATTTCGGGATCTCAAGTGGTTGCAATGGACCCTTTGGCACTTGATGCTCCGCCTTTACACGTTGATAAGTTAAACACCTTGAGATAAACTCCACAATCTCTCTCTTCATATTACTCCACCAAAATGTATGTCGAAGATCATGATATATTTTGGTACTTCCAGGATGGATTACAAACGGTGTGTTGTGTGCCTCTATTATGATTCTATGCTTCAAGTTAGAATCGTTAAGAACACAAAGTCTGGAGTGGAATCGAAGTATTCCTTCTTCATCGATTCTTACTTCTGAAATAACGCCTTATTGCACTTTCTTCTTCATACGCATCAGCTCCAGGTCCGTAGCTTGAGCAGCTTTAACTTTATCGATTAAAGTCGGTTCTACTCGTATATTTGATATCATCACGTGAGTACTTGGAGCCTTTAACTCTATTTTCATCTTTTGCAAACCATACAAAATGGGTCTTTGTGTTAACAACATTGCACTCGTACCTGCATTTGATCTTCTACTCAATGCGTCAGCTATAACGTTTGCTTTTTCAGGATGATATTGAATGCTATGATCGTAATCTTTCAACAGCTCGAGCCAACATTGTTGCCTTATGTTGAGTTCTTTTTGGGTGAATAAATATTTGAGGCTTTAAAGATCCATATAGATCTCCACTTTCTCCCTATACAGGTAGTGTCTCCAAATCTTCAATGCGAAAACGACTGCTGCCAACTCTAGATCATGAGTAGGATAATTCCTCTCATATTCTTTGAGTTGTTGCGAGGCATAGGCTATGGCTTTCCCATGTTGCATGAGAACACATCCTAATCCTTTGCCTGAAGCATCGTTGTAGATAACAAATCCATCTGAATCAGATGGTATTGTCAGAAAGGTGCCGAAATGAGTCTCCTCTTGAGCTCTTGGAAACTTTTCTTGCATTCTTCGCTCCATACGAATTTTGTATCCTTCCGAGTCAGCTGAGTTAACGGAATAGCGATTCGAGAAAAATATTCCACAAATCTCCGATAATAACCAGCTAAGCCCAGAAAACTACGTACTTCGGTCATCGACTTCGGTTGCTCCCAACTTTAGATTGCTTTAATCTTCGCTGGGTCAACAGATACTCCATGTTTTGACACCACGTGCCCAAGGAATGCTACTTCCTCAAGTCAGAACTCATATTTCTTTAGCTTGGCATAAAGCTTGTTATCGCGAAGCCTTTGCAGTACCAGCTTCAAATGGTGCTCATGATCTTCACGGCTTTTGGAATAGATGAGGATGTCATCAATAAAGACAGCAACGAACTGATCCAAATATTCTTTGAACACACGGTTCATCATATCCATAAAAGCAGCAGGAGCATTAGTCAATCCAAAAGACATGACTAAGAATTCATAATGCCCATACCGAGTTCTGAATGCAGTTTTTGGAATATCCTCAATTTTAATCTTCAGCTAATGATATTCAGAACGAAGATCGATCTTTAAAAAGAATTGTGCTCCTTGCAACTGGTCGAACAGGTCATCAATACGAGGTAGCGGATACCTATTCTTGATGGTGACATGGTTCAATTCTCAATTGTAAGACCCCGAATTTTATGAAATAAAAGTATTCAATTTTTTCTTATAATTACTATTCAGTAAATGGTTAAATTGATAAAAGTTTAAAGTTATTGGTGAAATATGAATTTTTTTTGAAAATAAGCAAGTGGTTATAAAATAATCATTGTTGTCGGGAAATATTCGTTTGGTCGTGGAATATTCTTTCTGTCGGAGAATATTCGTACGACGGCGCAGCTATTTGTGGGCCCCATAACGAATAACTGTCGGATAAAGAAAACGATAAATTTGAGTTTTTACAAATAACGGCGTAGTTGTTACCGTTAATACTGTTGAAATACCCGGTGGTTAAAATACAGTAATACACGTTATTGCACAGTAGCACACGGTATTGCACAGTATTTTTGAAATTATTGATTCTTACGTAAGAAGGCACTACTCAATAATTATTACAGTAGTTACTGTTCAATATTTTATTTTATTGATTCAATAATTACTGCGTTGATATTTTATATTATTGTTGTTTCAATAATTATTGCTGCACAGTATTTTCCATTATCAGATCAATAATTCATATTATTTGAATAATATTATTAGATAGCATTATTGGCAATGTCTAGAAAGTTCTGTCTAAGGAGAGGTTTTGTCATCTAATTGCGCGCTAGTAATGAGAAATCCTTATTAGAAAGCCCCCTCTTTCTTGGGAACGGCCTGGTTGTCATAAATGTGATTCAGTAATATTATTTGTGAATAATTAATTATTGATTCATATGATAAGAAAATATTTATTTTATGTGGATATAAATGAGGGATGTATTTTTGTGGTTAAAAATGAAGGAGTTAATGTTGAGGTATTTTATCTGTATTTTTGTCGAAACGGAGGTATTGAAAATTAAATTAGGATTTTTGAGATATTTTGCGAGGGTTATAATTTTTAATCCGACCGTTGGATCGTGGTAATTTTTGGATATGTTATTCATATATAAGTTGAGTATATGTCCACAAATTTTGAACCGTTAAAAATGAACGTATGATTTGTTATGAATTTTACGAGATGACTGGTTCAGAAATTGTTGAATTTTCGGAGTTAATCATTTTGGTGGAAAATTCTAGAATTGGTGGGCCCCACTTGTGGTTGGTGAAAAAATGTGACGAATTTTATTTTAAATGTGGTGGGTGGCAATAGTAGCAGGTAAAGCCATCAGGTTGCAGGTTAAGTCTGCTTCGGCGTGCTAACATTTTCCTATAAATAGAGGGCTAAGTTAGAATTAAAAATCACACCAGAAACATAAGCTTTCTCTCTTTCTCTCTCTATATTATGAAGCATATTTTGTGAGTATTTAGATATTTTGAGAGTTGCTATTCAGTACAAGTTTCCTTCGGCTTTGCATTCCAGTCAGAAATACTGCACTTTTGAGATAAAGGATATTAAGGGATTTTTAAGGGTTGTTATGATTTTTAGTTTCGTAATTTTTCTGATCTTCAAAAATTCTGGAAAAATTTGAAATGATATTTTGATGAGTTTTCTTGATTGTGTCCAAAAATGGTGATTTTTGGATGTATAGATTAAGAGTTATGAATTTTATGAGAAAAAACTATTTTAAAAGTAACCGCTTATAATTCCTTGTGGTTAACTCTAAAATTGATTAAATTTTTATTGGGGGTACATGTATATGATAGAAGTATACTCTGTAAATTTCAGAATTTTTGGACAAAAGTTCAATTTTTGATAAATGTCTAAATATTCGGCTGTTTTGGTCATATGAAAAATAGTAAATGAATTTTAAAAATTCTGAGAAAAATATATGTTCAATATGGGACTATATTCTGCTAAATCCCAAAAAAGAAATATTTTTAGAACTGATTTGGTATTTTTTATGAAAATAGTCTAGTTATGAGTAAATGAATTAAATATGTTATGTGAAGTAAGAAAATTGAAAAATAGGATTTTATGGCTTGAGAATCCTATATAAGGTATATGCAGATTTTTTATAAGGGTTTTTGGTTATTGGTGATGATATCTTATGAGTTTGACATTTTAGAATGATTAAATACATTATTTTGGTAAAGTGTAAACAATTAAAATAAATTGTTTATAAATTTAAGAAATGTTATTCTTTCAATATCATTATACCAAAATATTGGTATGGATTTTATTGTGGAATTTCTATCTTTTATGTCGGGGTTACTATTCATGAGTTACTATTCACGATTTACTATTCATGAGTTACGAATATTACTCTTGAGATTAAAACTATATGTTGATCATATTATTTTTATCATCATATATAATATTTTTATAACCCTGATGTTGAAATTCTCTTTCACTGGAGTGTAAAGATGGGTAGATTATTGGTATGATCGTGACTAGGGTTCTCTTTGGCCTGTAGTGCAAAGTTGAATTGTGACTGGTATGATCATGACCATTGAATTTATAAGTGAATATCTTTAGCTTAAGTGCAAAGGTGAATTGATCAACATGGTTATAATTATTGTTTATATAAATTCTGAAATGATTATATATTTCTTTGAGATATTAATATATTTGGCCTGTAGTGCAAATATGAACTGTTGATGAATATATTTGGTCGTAGTGCAAATATGAACTGTTGAGGAATATCTTTGGCATGTAGTGCAAAGATGAATTGTTGATGAATATCTTTGGCCCGTAGTGCAAAGATGACCTGTTGTTGAATATCTTTGGCATGTAGTGCAAAGATGGTCTGTTGATGAATATCTTTGGTCGTAGTGCAAAGATAAAATTGTTAGTATGATTATAAATAGGAACTGTGATTTGGTATAACCATGATATTTGATGTTTCAGGTAAAGACATGTGATGAAAATTACCTTCGTCCTGAATGCGAAGAGGAATTTAGAATTACAGTTATGATTATAAGTTATTCATACAATTATGGAAAAGAACTGTTGATTAATGTTACAGGGATAAAATATTATTGGTGGATTTTTAACATGGAGAAGATAATTGACTTTATGGTCTATTTGACTCTTCTAATGGATTGCTCGTTCCGCTGTAACTATGGTTGAAAATTTTTATCATCTACCATATGTTCTAAATCTCTGATTTATTACTGATGAAGACTATTGATAATTGATTTATCTTTAGTCATGATATTCTTTACTGGGCTAGTTGTGCTCACCCTTCTGTTTCACAATTCCTTTCAGGTAATAAGAGTGTAACTGGGTCGAGCGAGGGTAACGGGAAAATAGAACGGTGGTCTCTAGCTGTGGAGGTTCTCCCGAAGCAGTATAGAAAAGTTCATTTAGTAGTTATATTTTGTGAATCATCTAGGGTGAAGCGAACCCAACGTTGGAAGGGTGTTTTGCAACTATCATACAAGATGTCTAACTACATAATCTCGTATCATCATAAGACAGTGATGTGCTCATCCACTTGCTGAGTATATTTACAAGCATTACCTATATAATCTTGGTGTTTGTTTGAAATATAATTCTCAATTAGAGACAGTGGAGATAATGATATGTCAAGAGAAGGCTCACCATTGAGAAGAATATGATAGTAATCTTCTCATTTTTCTTTGGGGTCTATTGGGTCAACCAAGGATAATTTTGTGGCCATATGATATCTATCATAACCTAGAAGCATGGCCTCCTATGTACGAAGGTTTCCTTGAGCACTTTCTAAATATTCTAATTTCTAAAACAGTTTTTGACTATACCTTTATGTAAGGTGTCATTGTGAGGTGATGTCCACGGTTGGAATATGAGTCACATTTGGTATATATTTGTATCCAAACTCACAGCATATGTGTTGTTGTATTTTGCACGATAATTGTTGTAATAAAGTTGTAGTTATTTTCTGTACCATGTATTTGGCGACTCAGAATAGGTTGGATAGAATGGACCTATTTTGGGGTTGTCACATCAATAGTCAATACAAAGTCGCATATTCCCGTCTTTCTTCATTACGAATAAAACAGGAGCACCCCAAGGACACGTACTAGGACGAATGAAACCGATGTCTAACAACTCTTATAATTGGACTTTTAACTCCTGAAGTCCAATAGGAGCCATTCGCTATGTGGTTTTAGAAATGGGCTTTGTACCGGGTTCAAGGTCAATAAAGAATTCAACTTCACGTTCTGGGGGTAGACTAGGAAGTTCTTCAGGAAATACGTCAAGAAATTCACTAACAACAGAAATATTATTCAAATCTGACGTGTTTTTGTTCAAGACCATAACATGGGTTAATTAAACAAATTAACATATCACATAATATCCTTATATTATGACCGACCAACAAATAAGCTTAGGTAGGACACACTAGCGAAGGATTTACTCGTCTCTCCCCTCCTAGTTCTATTCCCCGATCTTCGTCAGAGACCATATCCCCAAGCTCTGATACCAACTGTGACGCCCCCAAAATAGGTATACAACACCCATTCTGAGTCGCCAAATACATGATACAAAAAATAAACTACAATTTCAATAATACAATTGTCGTGCAAAATACGACAACACATACTGTGAGTTTAAATACAAATATTGTCTTCTAGATAATATTCACACTCAAATAAGTCCTCATTACAATTATTTAAATACTATTTTATAGAAATAATGAGTACTGCTAAAATATATTTCTAGAACCATCACTCCATACCCCGACTAGATCCTGCTATGTTCTCACCTCCTGAGAAGAAAAATAGAACAAAAAAGAAAAGGGTGAGCTCAACTAGCCCAGTAAAGAATATTATGACTAAGATAATATACAACAAATTATCATTAGTCTTCAACAGGGAAAAATCTGATAAAATATAATAGACAACAAGTTTTAGATCAACAACTGCAGCGAAAATAGCAATTCATTAGAAGGGTTAAGTAGAGAATGAGTTCTACTATCTTCTAAGATTTAAAAGTCCATCCTGAATATTTTATCCCTGTAACATCAATCAATATACATCTTTAATCAAATATTCATCTTTGTACTACAGGCCAAAGATATTCATTTGTATCACCAGTCAATCATGTTCATCTCAACACCTGTTTATCTTTGCACTACGGGCCAAAGATATTCATCAGATAATAATTCATCTTTGCACTATAGGCCAAAGATATTCAGTAACATCATTATTTAAGACTTAGGATGATGAAAAATATCTTATAAGCAAGTGGTTATAAAATATTCATTGTTGTCGGGGAATATTCGTTTGGTCGTGGAATATTCTTTCTGTCGGGGAATATTCGTACGACGGCGCAGCCATTTGTGGGCCCCATAACAGAATAACTGTCGGATGAAGAAAACGACAAATTTGAATTTTTATAAATAATGGCGTAATCGTTACCGTTAACACTGTTAGAATACCCGGTGGGTAAAGTAAATTAATACGCGTTGTTGTACAGTAGCACACGGTATTGTACAGTATTTTTGAATTATTGATTCTTACGTAAGAAGACACTACTCAATAATTATTACAGTAATTAATGCTCAATATTTTATTTTATTGGTTCAATAATTGCTGCGTTGATATTTTATATTATTGTTGTTTCAATAATTGTCACTGCACAGTATCTCCATTACCAGATCAATAATTCATATTATTTGAATAATATTATTAGATAGCATTATTGGCAATGTCTAAAGAAATTCTGTCTAAAGAGAGGTTTGGTCACCTAATTACGTGTCACTAAGGAGAAATCCTTATTGGAAAGCTCCCTCTTTCCTGGGAACGACCTGGTTGTCATAATTGTGATTCTGTAAGATTATTTGTGAATAATTAGTTATTGATTTATATGATAAGGAAATATTTATTTGATGCAGATATAAATGATGGATTTATTTATATGGTTATAAATGAAGGAATTAATGTTGAGGTATTTTATCAGTATTTTGTCGGATTGGAGGTTTTAAAATATCAAATCGGCGTTCTTAAAGCGTTATTGCGTGAGTTATAATTTTAATCCGACCGTTGGATCGTTGTGATTTTTGGATATGTTATACATATATAAGTTGAGTATATGTCCATAAATTTTGAACCGTTAAAAATTAACGCATGATTTGTTATGAATTTTAAAAGGTGTTAAAAATCATCCGTTTGTGGATTTCGGATATTTTCTGTCTGTATTTGGAAAAACTTAAAGCAACAAAGTTGTAGAGAATTCGATTTCGTGTGGAATGGACATAAAATTCATATTTGTCTGATAAACGGGTTATTTTCTATGAATTATTGAAGTTTTAAAAAATAAAATGATTTTTATTAAAATTATAAGTGGGACCCACTATTGTTTTAAACATGTGGACTGCTAAATTTGTTCAGGTATGACATGCTAGAGGCTGGTCTTGGTTGGTGAGCATACGTAGGAATGAAGAAAATTAATAATATTATTTTATTAATTTAGTCTCGTTTGGCGTTCTAACATTTTCCTATAAATAGGCGCTTAAGTTAGAATTGAAAATCACATCAGAATCATAAACTTTCTCTCTCTATATTATCTAGTGTATTTTGTGAGTATTTAGAGTTGCTATTCAGTGCAAGTTTCTTTCGACTTTACATCCGATATTCCAGTCAGAAATACTGCTCTTTTGAGGTAGGGGATTTTAAGGGTTATTATGTTTTTTAGTTTTGTAATTTTTCTGACCCTCAAAAATTCTAGAAAAATTTAAAATGATAATTTGATGAGTTTTCTAGATTGTGTCCAAAAATGGTGATTTTTGGATGTATAGATTAAGAGTTATGAATTTTATGGGAAAAAACTATTTTAAAAGTAAACCATTATAACTCCTTGTGGTTAACTCCAAAATTGGTGAAATTTTTAATGGGAGTACATGTATAAAACAAAAGTATACTCTGTAAATTTTAGAATTTTTGGATGAAAGTACAGTTTATGATAAATGTATAAATATTCGGCTGTTTTGACTATATGAAAAATAGTAAATAAATTTTAAAAATTCTGAGAAAAATATATGTTCAATATGGAACTATATTCTGCTAAATTTCAGAAAAGAAAATTTGTTTGTACTGATTTGGTATTTTTTATGAAAATAGACTAGTTATGAGTAAATGAATTAAATATGTTATGTGAAGTAAGAAAATTGAAAAATAGAATTTTATGGCTTGAGAATCCTATATGAGGTATATGCAGATTTTTGATGAGGGTTTTGGTTATTGGTGAGGAAATCTTATGAGTTTGACATTTTAGGATGATTAAATGTATTATTTAATAAAGTGTAAACAATTAAAATAAATTATTTATAAGTTTAAGAAATGTTATTCTTTCAATATCATTATACCAAAATATTGGTATAGATTTTATTGTGTAATTTCTACCTTTTTCATGTCGGGGTTACTATTCATGAGTTACTATTCATGAGTTACTATTCACGAGTTACTATTCACTGGTACTATTCACGACAAAATTGGTTTCTTTTTCTGACCAAATTATCGTTGATTTATGAATCTTACTCTTGAGATTAAATCTATATGTTGATTATATTATTTTTATTATCATATATAACATTTTTATAACCTTAATGATGATATTTCTCTTTGACTTAAGTGTAAAGATGGGTAGATTATTGGTATGATCGTGACTATGGGTTCTCTTTGGCCAGTAGTGCAAAGTTGATTTGTAGACTGGTATGATCATGACCATTGAAGTTATAATTGAATATCTTTAGCTTAAGTGCAAAGGTGAATTGATCAACATGGTTATAATTAATGTTTATATAAATTCTGAAATGATTATATATTTTTTTTGAGATATTAATATCTTTGGCTCGTAGTGCAAAGATGATCTGTTATTGAATATCTTTGGCCCGTAATGCAAAGATGAACTATTATTGAATATCTTTGGCATGTAGCGCAAAGATGAGCTGTTGTTGAATATCTTTGGCCTGCAGTGCAAAGATGAACTGTTGATGAATATCTTTGGCCCGTAGTGCAAAGATGAATTTATTAGCATGATTATGAACAGGAACTGTGATTTGGTATAACCATGATCTTTGATGTTTCAGGTAAAGACATGTGATGAAAATTATCTTCATCCTGGATGCGAAGAGGAATTTAGAATCACAATTATGATTTTGAGTTATTCATAGGATTGTGGACCAGAACTGTTGATTGATGTTACAGGAATAAAATATTGTTGGTGGATTTTTAACATGGAGAAGATAATAGATTTTATGGTCTATTTGACTCTTCTAATAGATTTTATCATCTACCATATGTTCTAAATCTCTGATTTATTACTGTTGAAGGCTATTGATAATTTATTTATCTTTAGTCATGATATTCTTTACTGGGCTAGTTGAGCTCACCCTTTTGCTTCACAATTCCTTTCAGATAATAAGAGTGTAGCTGGATCGAGCGGGGGTAACAAGGGAATAGAACGATGGTCTCTAGCTGTGGAGTTCATCCTAAACAGTATAAAAAAGTGTGTTGTATTTTATACATCATTTAGTAGTTATATTTGGTGAATCAAATAGGGTGAGGCGAACCCAACGTTGGAAGGGTGTTTTGCCACTATCATACAAGATGTCTAATGACATACAACCTCGTGTCATCATAAGACAGAGTTGTGCACATCCACTTGCAGAGTATATCTACGAGCACTACCTATATAATCTTGATATTTGGTTGAAATATAACTCTCAATTAGAGACAGTGGAGATAATGATATGTCAAGAGAAGACTCACCATTAGAAAGAATATGATAGTAATCTTTTCATTTTTCTTTGGGGTCTATTGGGTCAACCAAGGATAATTCTGTGAACATATGATATCTATCATAACCTAGACGCATGGGCTCCCATGTACGAAGGTTTTCTTGAGCACTTCCCAAAGATTCTAATTTCTAAAACAGTTTTTGACTATACCTTTATGTAAGGTGCCATTGTAACGTGCTATCCAAGGTTGGGATGAGAGTCACAGTTGGTATATATTTGTATCAAAACTCACAGCATATGTGTTGTTGTATTTTGCACGACAATTGTTGTAATAAAGTTGTAGTTATTTTCTGTACCATGTATTTGGCGACTCAGAATAGGTTGGGTAGAATGGACCTATTTTGGGGTTGTCACATACATCAACTAAAATAATACATCACTCCCTAGTAATACTAACCTTAAATCTTAACTGTGGAAACATAAACAATTTATAATCTTACACAACATCAATATAAGTCTTAACACATAAGTTCAACATCACATAAAATAACAAGTCTTCATCACTTGTTAATATTTTCCTTGCCCTTGCTAGTAGAAGGCTCGTCGGATCTTTCGTTCTTAACTGCAATGTTATTATTACGCAAGAGTGAGCACGATCGCCCACAAGTATAACAATGAAATAAAAATATAATAACATGCGAGTGAATCAAAGATGTGACGCCCCCAAAATAAATATACAACACCCATTCTGAGTCGCCAAATACATGGTACAGAAAGCAAACTACAACTTCAATAATACAATTGTCGTGCAAAATACGACAACACATACTGTGAGTTTAAATACAAATATTGTCTTCTGGACAATATCCACACTCAAATAAATCCTCATTACAATTATTCAAACACTATTTTACAGAAATAGTGAGGACTGCTAAAATATCTTTCTAGAACCATCACTCCATACCCCGACTAGATCCTGCTATGTTCTCACCTCCTGAGAAGAAAAATGGAACAAAAAGAAAAGGGTGAGCTCAACTAGCCCAGTAAAGAATATTATGACTAAGATAATATACAACAAATTATCGTTAGTCTTCAACAGGAAAAAATCTGATAAAATATAATCGACAACAAGTTTTAGATCAACAACTGCAGCGGAAACAGCAAACCATTAGAAGAGTCAAGTAGAGAAAGAATTCTACTATCTTCTAAGATTTAAATGTCCATCATCAATATTTTATCCCTGTAACATCAATTAATAATCGTCTTTAACCAAATATTCATCTTTGCACTACAGGCCAAAGATATTCATTTGTATCATCAGTCGGTCATGTTCATCTCAACACCTGTTCATCTTTGCACTACAGGCCAAAGATATTCATCAAGTAATTATACATCTTTGCACTACAGGCCAAAGATATTCAGTAATATCATCATTTAGGACTGAGGATGATGAAAAATATCTTAAAGAGAACGAATCCAGTGAGACAGAAGGACAAATATTAGGGATTCGTATAACAGTTTATCCAAGATCAATAATACTTCATAATAATCAATTGTGAAGCAGAATTCAAAAATAAAGATCAAAACATGGATACAATCAAAGATAGTAACCATAATAGACATCTTGGACAAAAAGGGAAAATTTTATTTTTCGATGAATAGTGCCGTATTCGTGAATAGTGCCGTATACGTGAATAGTGCCGTATACGTGAATAGTAACCCCCGACACAAAAAGTTCCAAATTTGATAAAAACTCATATCAATATTTCAGCATAATGATATTGAATAAAATAATATCATTTAAGAAGAAAATAATATCCCTTACGAATATTAAACGAAAATAATATTCATTACGAATATTAAACGAATATAATATTTCTCGCGAATATTGAACGAAATAAAATTTCTTATGAATATTGAACAGAAATAATATTCATACGAATACGAAAAATAATATCTCTTCAGAATGTAAAATAAATAATACCCCTTACCTCAAGATATCAGTATTTCTGGTCGGAATACCGGTATAAAGCTGAAAGAAACTTGCTCTGATGAATAGAAACTCTCAAAGTATCTAAATACTCACAAAATACACTCAATAATCTAGAGAGAGAAAGAGAGAAAACTTGTTTCTGGTGTGATTTTTAATTCTAACTTAGCCCTCTATTTATAGGAAAATTTTAGTAGGTTTGACCTGCAACCTGATGGCTTTACCTGCTACTATTCCCACCTACCACATTTGAAATATAATTCAGCACATTTCTTCACCAACCACAAGTGGGGCCCACCAATTCTATAATTTCCATCAAAATGATAAACTCCGAAAATTCAATAATTTCTGAACCAGTCATCTCGTAAAATTCATAATAAATCATACGTTCATTTTTAACGGTTCAAAATTTGTGGCATATACTCAACTTATATATGTATAACATATCCAAAAATTACCATGATCCAACGGTCGGATTAAAAATTATAACCCCCGTAAAATATCTCAAAAACCCTGATTTTTAATACCTCTATTCCGATAAAAATACTGATAAAACACCTCAACTTTAACTCCTTCATTTTTAACCACAAAAATATATCCCTCATTTATATCCCCATAAAATAAATATTTCCTTATCATATGAATCAATAATTAATTATTCACAAATAATATTACAGAATCACATTTATGACAACCAGGCCGTTCCCAGGAAAGAAAGAGGGGCTTTCCAATAAGGATTTCTCCTTACTGGCGCGCAATTAGATGACCAAACCTCTCCTTAGACAGAACTTTCTAGACATTGCCAATAATGTTATCAAATAATATGAAATATTGATCTGATAATGGAAAATACTATGCAGCAACAATTATTGAAACAACAATAATATAAAATATCAATGCAACAATTATTGAATCAATAAAATAAAATATTGAACAATAACTACTGTAACAATTATTGAGTAGTGCCTTCTTACGTAAGAATCAATAATTGGTGCAATACCGTGTGCCACTGTATTTTAATCACCGGGTATTCCAACAGTATTAACGGTAACAACTACGCCGTTATTTATAAATAACTTATACTTGTCGTTTTCTTCATCCAATCGCTTTTCGTTATGGGGCCCACACAAGGCTGCGCCGTCGTACGAATATTCCCCGACAGCAAGAATATTCCACGACCAAACGAATATTCCCCGACAAAATGAATATTTTATAACCACTTGCTTATTTTACAAAAATTTACACATTTCACCCATAACCAAAGTATTATATCAAATTAACCCCTTATTATTCACAATAATATTTAGAGAAAATTTGATTTTATTCATTAATAAGTTGGGGTCTTACAACCTCCCCTCCTTATGAAATTTCGTCCTCGAAATTGACGTACGTACCTGATGTTTCAAAAAGGTGAGGATACCTCGCTTTCATTTCTGATTCCAACTCCCAGGTCATTTCTTCAATAGCATGGTTTCTCCACAAAACCTTAACTTGTGGTATAACCTTCGTGCGTAGGACATGCTCTTTCCTATCCAAGATCTTAACAGGTACCTCCTCGTACGTTAAATCTTCAGCTATCTCGTCTGGTTCTAACTCAATAATGTGGTTCGGGTCTTTAACATATTTACGAAGCATAGATATGTGAAAAACATTATGAACACGAGACATGCTTGGAGGTAATGCGAGTCTATATGCCACATTTCCTATTCGCTCAAGAATCTCAAATGGACCAACAAATCTTGGATTGAGCTTTCCTCTCTTCCCAAATCTTGTAACTCCCTTCCATGGTGCAACACGTAACAATACATGATCCCCAATATTAAATTCCACGTCCTTCCGATGAAGATCCGCATAACTCTTTTGTCGATCCTGTGCCGTTTGTATACGTTGTCGAATCGTTTGGATCTTCTCTGTAGTAATGCGTACCAATTCTGGTCCCAACAATGTTGCTTCACCCACCTCGTCCCAGCATACTGGAGAACGACATTTTCTTTCATACAACGCCTCAAATGGAGCCACACCTATGCTCGCCTGATAACTGTTGTTGTAGGAGAATTCCACCAATGGTAGGTACTTATCCCAACTCCCTTTGAGATCTAGGACACAAAGTCTTAATAGATCTTCAAGAGTTTGAATAGTCCTCTCTGATTGTCCGTCCGTTTGAGGATGGTATGCCGAACTGAATCGTAAATCCGTGCCCATAGCTTTCTGCAAGCTAACCCAAAATCGTGAAGTGAATCTTGGGTCACGATCCGAAACTATGGATACTGGCATGCCATGCAATCTCACAATCTCGTTCACGTACATACTAGCAAGACGTTCAAGGGAATAAGTCTCACGTATCGGCAAGAAATGAGCGGACTTGGTTAATCTATCAACAATAACCCAAATCGCATCTATGCCTTGAGAAACCTTGGGAAGACCCGTAACAAAATCCATAGTAATGTGTTCCCACTTCCATTTCGGAATCTCAAGTGGTTGCAATGGACCCTTTGGTACTTGATGCTCCGCTTTTACACGTTGACAAGTTAAACATCTCGAGATAAACTCCGCGATCTCTCTTTTCATATTGCTCCACCAAAATGTATGTCGAAGATCGTGATACATTTTGGTACTCCCAGGATGGATTGCAAACGGTGTGTTGTGTGCCTCCATCATTATTCTATGCTTCAAGTCAAAATCGTTAGGAACACAAAGTCTGGAGTTGACTCGAAGTATTCCTTCTTCATCGATTCTTGCTTCTGGAATAGCACCTTCTTGCACTTTCTTCTTCATACGCATCAGCTCTATATCCGTAGCTTGAGCAGCTTTAACTTTATCGATTAAAGTCGGTTCTACTCGTATATTTGATATCATCATGTGGGTACTTGGAGCCTTCATCTCTATCTCCATCCTTTGCAAGTCATACAAAATGGGCCTTTGTGTTAAAAACATTGCACTCGTACCCGCATATGATCTTCTACTCAATGCGTCAGCTACTACGTTTGCTTTTCCAGGATGATATTGGATGGTATGATCGTAATCTTTCAACAGCTCGAGCCAACGTCGCTGCCGCATGTTGAGTTCCTTTTGGGTGAAGAAATATTTGAGGCTTTTATGATCTGTATAGATCTCCACTTTCTCCCCATACAGGTAGTGTCTCCAGATCTTCAACGCAAAAACGACTGCTGCCAACTCCAAATCATGAGTAGGATAATTCCTCTCATATTCTTTGAGTTGTTGTGAGGCATAGGCTATGACTTTCCCATGTTGCATGAGAACACATCCTAACCCTTTTCCTGAAGCATCGCTGTAGATAACAAATCCATCCGAACCAGATGGTATTGTCAGAACAGGTGCCGAAATGAGTCTCCTCTTGAGTTCTTGGAAACTCTTCTCGCATTCCTCACTCCATACGAATTTTGTATCTTTCCGAGTCAGCTGAGTTAACGGAGTAGCGATTCGAGAAAATCCTTCCACAAATCTCCGATAATAACCAGCTAAGCCTAGAAAGCTACGTACTTCGATTACTGACTTAGGTTGCTCTCAACTGTGACTCATATCCCAATCTTGGATAGTACGTCACAATGGCACCTATCAGTTTACTACCGCATGAATATGGCGTCCCCTACGGAGAGTTTGGCTTCAGTGCATTCCGCAAAGGAAGTCACCAGATATAGGCTCGAGTACAAACTTCTACAGTTAGGTTTTTAACTCCTGAAGTTCAATAGGAGCCATTCGATATGAGATTTTAGAAGTGAGTTTTGTACCGGATTCAAATATGATACAAAATTCAATATCACGCTCTGGAGATAGGCCAAGAAATTCTTCAAGAAATACGTCAGGAAATTCTCTAACAACAGAAATATTATTCAAATCTGACGTATTTTTGTTCAAGTCCATGACATGGGCTAAGAAAGCTTGACATCCGTTTTTCAATAAACGAATAGCTTTGTGGCTTGATATGACAGTGACTGATTTTAGTGGTTTAGTAGTTTGAATTCGTATGACAGGTTGGTTAGGAATATGAAAACTAACAACCTTACGAAAACAATCAATTTTAGCATGATGAGTGGTTAACCAATCAATTCCTAAAATCACATCAAAAGCAAGTATCTTTAAAGAGATAAGATCAACAGGTAATGTGATAGTGCCAACTTGGATCATGCAAGATTTATAAACTGTAGATGTAACGAAGGTTTCACCCAACAGAGTTTCAACAGATAAGTTAAAGTCCAATTTCTCCGGAGTCAAGTTTAAACGTTGAGCACAAGCAGGAGAGATAAAAGAATGGGTAGAACCGGTATCTAGTAAAGTATAAACTTCACAAGAATTCAAGATTAGCTTACCCGTGATCACCTCGTTCGGGTTTCTCGCGTTTTGACCAGTAACGACAAACGCCCTTCCAAGAACCGCTGATTTTGACTTATCCGGGACATCTTTTGGAGTCACCATCCCCGCTGAACTTGGTTTTGCTGCAGAACACTCTCGAGCTATATGACCCTCCTTTCCACAGTTATAACATACCTTAGATTGTTGTGGGCAGTTTGGGCTGATATGTCCCTCTTTCCCACATTTGTAACATACGACCGGTGGTCGTTCTCCTCCCCTAGAAACAGTTGATATTTGTGCTGACGTCTTCACGTTATCATTGTTGTACCTTCTCTTCTTGAAATCTCCTCCCGACTCGCTCCTTCTATTATCACGACCACGATTACCACTAGAGTGGTTACCGCTTTTGTCCGAATGTTTTCCTCCCTGCTAGTTTTCATTGCTTCGATGACTGCCGCCACCGGTATGACCCTGGTTGTGGTCCCTCGGTTGCACATACTCATTATCTCGCTCTAATAATTGAGCCCTATTTACAACATCTGAATATAAAGAAAATTTATGAGAGATAAGATATTGTCGAATCTCGGGTTTTAGACCTCTCAGAAACATCCTTGTCATTCGTTCCTCATTTTCGACCAAATGAGGTGCAAACCTGGATAACTCTGCAAACTTCGCCTCGTACTGGGACATCGTCATGTTGTTTTGTTCCAGTCTGATAAACTCTACCTCCTTCATATGACGAATACTTTCAGGAAAGTACTTGTCATTGAACAGTTTTTGAAATGTTTCCCAGGACATGTTGAGTGCGTCAGGCTGGGTACGCTTCACAGACTCCCACCAGTAGTCTGCCTCACCGCGGAACATAAAGGTGGCGAATGGAACCTTCTGTTCCTCCGTGCATCCCAAGACATCGAATATCTTGGTAATTTGCTTGACCCACGTTTCCGCCATGATCGGATCCGGCTTTCCCTTAAATTCTGATGGTCCCAATTCTTTGAACTGCTTAGCTGTGACAAACCGCGCGTTATCATTTCCACCTGTATTCTGCACACGAGTCTCCCTCGTCTGATTTTGCATGAACTGCAAAAAGCTCCTAAACATTCCATCATTCATCGTTTGCTCGGTAACGTTGTTTACAAGAGGAATATTGCCTTTCTGTTGCACGTTCCCCTGGGTAGTGATCAAAGGTGTCTCCACGGTCTGATTTACTCCATTATTAACGTTCTCAGCTGCCATTCTTAAATACTGCCATAAAACAAGGGTTAATAGTCATGTCATATATTATCCCTATACTTTGACCGACCAAATAAACACCAAATAAACTTAGTCAGGTCATACTAGCGAAGGAATTCCCCGTCTCTCCCCTCCTAGTTCTTGTCTCACATCTCAGCCAGGGATCATATCCCTAAGCTCTGATACCAACTGTGACGCCCCCAAAATAGGTATACAACACCCATTCTGAGTCGCCAAATACATGGTACAGAAAGCAAACTACAACTTCAATAATACAATTGTCGTGCAAAATACGACAACACATACTGTGAGTTTAAATACAAATATTGTCTTCTGGACAATATCCACACTCAAATAAATCCTCATTACAATTATTCAAACACTATTTTACAGAAATAGTGAGGACTGCTAAAATATCTTTCTAGAACCATCACTCCATACCCCGACTAGATCCTGCTATGTTCTCACCTCCTGAGAAGAAAAATGGAACAAAAAGGAAAAGGGTGAGCTCAACTAGCCCAGTAAAGAATATTATGACTAAGATAATATACAACAAATTATCGTTAGTCTTCAACAGGAAAAAATCTGATAAAATATAATCGACAACAAGTTTTAGATCAACAACTGCAGCGGAAACAGCAAACCATTAGAAGAGTCAAGTAGAGAAAGAATTCTACTATCTTCTAAGATTTAAAAGTCCATCATCAATATTTTATCCCTGTAACATCAATTAATAATCATCTTTAACCAAATATTCATCTTTGCACTACATGCCAAAGATATTCATTTGTATCATCAGTCGGTCATGTTCATCTCAACACCTGTTCATCTTTGCACTACAGGCCAAAGATATTCATCAAGTAATTATACATCTTTGCACTACAGGCCAAAGATATTCAGTAATATCATCATTTAGGACTGAGGATGATGAAAAATATCTTAAAGAGAACGAATCCAGTGAGACAGAAGGACAAATATTAGGGATTCGTATAACAATTTATCCAAGATCAATAATACTTCATAATAATCAATTGTGAAGCAGAATTCAAAAATAAAGATCAAAACATGGATACAATCAAAGATAGTAACCATAATAGACATCTTGGACAAAAAGGGAAAATTTTATTTTTCGATGAATAGTGCCGTATTCGTGAATAGTGCCGTATACGTGAATAGTGCCGTATACGTGAATAGTAACCCCCGACACAAAAAGTTCTAAATTTGATAAAAACTCATATCAATATTTCAGCATAATGATATTGAAGAAAATAATATCATTTAAGAAGAAAATAATATCCCTTACGAATATTAAACGAAAATAATATTCATTACGAATATTAAACGAATATAATATTTCTCGCGAATATTGAACGAAATAAAATTTCTTATGAATATTGAACAGAAATAATATTCATACGAATACGAAAAATAATATCTCTTCAGAATGTGAAATAAATAATACCCCTTACCTCAAGATATCAGTATTTCTGGTCGGAATACCGGTATAAAGCTGAAAGAAACTTGCTCTGATGAATAGAAACTCTCAAAGTATCTAAATACTCACAAAATATACTCAATAATCTAGAGAGAGAAAGAGAGAAAACTTGTTTCTGGTGTGATTTTCAATTCTAACTTAGCCCTCTATTTATAGGAAAATTTTAGTAGGTTTGACCTGCAACCTGATGGCTTTACCTGCTACTATTCCCACCTACCACATTTGAAATATAATTCAGCACATTTCTTCACCAACCACAAGTGGGGCCCACCAATTCTAGAATTTTCCATCAAAATGATAAACTCCGAAAATTCAACAATTTCTGAACCAGTCATCTCGTAAAATTCATAATAAATCATACGTTCATTCTTAACGGTTCAAAATTTGTGGGCATATACTCAACTTATATATGTATAACATATCCAAAAATTACCATGATCCAACGGTCGGATTAAAAATTATAACCCCCGCAAAATATCTCAAAAACCCTAATTTTTAATACCTCCATTCCGATAAAAATACTGATAAAACACCTCAACATTAACTCCTTCATTTTTAACCACAAAAATATATCCCTCATTTATATCCACATAAAATAAATATTTCCTTATCATATGAATCAATAATTAATTATTCACAAATAATATTACAGAATCACATTTATGACAACCAGGCCGTTCCCAGGAAAGAGGGGCTTTCCAATAAGGATTTCTCCTTACTGGCGCGCAATTAGATGACCAAACCTCTCCTTAGACAGAACTTTCTAGACATTGCCAATAATGTTATCAAATAATATGAAATATTGATCTAATAATGAAAAATACTGTTCAGCAACAATTATTGAAACAACAATAATATAAAATATCAATGCAACAATTATTGAATCAATAAAATAAAATATTGAACAATAACTACTATAACAATTATTGAGTAGTGTCTTCTTACGTAAGAATCAATAATTGGTGCAATACCGTGTGCCACTGTATTTTAATCACCGGGTATTCCAACAGTATTAACGGTAACAACTACGCCGTTATTTATAAATAACTTATACTTGTCGTTTTCTTCATCCAATCGCTTTTCGTTATGGGGCCCACACAAGGCTGCGCCGTCGTACGAATATTCCCCGACAGCAAGAATATTCCACGACCAAACGAATATTCCCCGACAAAATGAATATTTTATAACCACTTGCTTATTTTGCAAAAATTTGCACATTTCACCCATAACCAAAGTATTATATCAAATTAACCCATTATTATTCACAATAATATTTAGAGAAAATTTGATTTTATTCATTAATAAGTTGGGGTCTTACAAAAGACTTCTGAAATAAGACTCAACTTTTGAATCAATAATGAATAACAAGAATCAAAAGAATTTTGAGGGTCATAAGACCTTGAACTATGTCCTAGGTATCAAGGGTTATACTTGAAACTTTTAACAGTCATAAGACTATGGACTCTTCTTCTCGTACTTAGGAGGATCAGCCCTTAGTACCATACTGTGCACAATATCTTAACGCTAACGCATACGTACCCTATACAGGGTTGTTCATCTCAGTTTGACATTAGAGTCCGTACCAAAGGAAGTTTGATTTGGATAAATCAATAAGGGTTCTGAAATTTAGAACGTTCATCAACTATGGAGTAGTTGAATCAATAAGGATTCGCTAGTCTAACAAGGTTCAACAATAAATGATATTTAAATTGAATAACAATCTCAAGAGGTATACAATAGAACAATTATTATATAACAGAATCATACTTTGAAAAGATAGATAATTTTTAATATAACAAATTGAACTTGATTAATATCAATGAGAATTTACTCGACGAAATTTATAAACTTGAATAATGATAACAAGTAAGGTTAGGAAACTTACCTCGTGCGTAGATTACACGTTAATTATACACGTTCCTTGAATTAATCCTACATATCATTTTCATTCACAATTCTAGTCAATTATAATGTAACTAGTCATCACAAGTTCATTCTTTTGTCTAAACTGGTTATGACAATACTTAGTCAAATTATCACATTTATTGTCACATAAAATTACCCTACACGAACAATAAGCTAACTATGCGTTTAATAAATTAATTCACACTTAAATGCATTATTGACATGTTAAGAATCTATTTTAACATCTCATTATACTTCTAACATATTTTTATATTCATTAATTTAGGTTAATATCTCATTCATAGACTTGAACACTTTTAAAAAAAAATCTTTTCTGAACATTCTAGAGAGTGGCGCTGCGGCGCCACTATTGTGCTTATTCTCGGTGCTGCGGCACGGCGGCACTGCGGCCTGACTCTAGGTGCTACGGCGCGGGCCTTAAGGCGTGGATCAGGCGCCGCAGCGCGGCGATCCAGTTCCAGTTCTGCAATTCGCGAAAAATTGCAGAAAATGGCCAAAACCTCAAATTAACTTTTTCTTACAACAATTTAGACATACCCAAACACTGTAATATACATATAACAACTACTCAACCCTTCTAGTATGTTTTTAACAAGTTAAAACACATAATCATAAAAATCGACACATGAAATTTTACTGTTGTTGATGTTCTTGAGAGTTTTGAAAACAAAACATGAAGATTGACACTATGGGTTTGTTAGAACACCAAATCTGTCCACTTAAAGTTTGGTCTCTTCATTTTAATATACATAATCCTTTACAAGCATAAATTTATGATATAACCTATGATAGATGTATTAAATTTGGTACGTAAGGCCATATGGCCATATTTTCATACTCTGTAATTTTGTAGCAACAATATACGACGTATTTTCATGAAACTGATGATATGGTTTATACAATATATATATAATAAAACGTGATATGATGACATCTTAACACATACATAAACCCATAATCCCTGTCCTTTTTAATTACAGAAGTTTTAACAAAACTTTAAGCCATTTTCATGAAAAACTTAAACAACGTAAATAAAAATTGGGTTGAAGAAATTACCCAAAGCGTAGATGGGTAGAGATGAAAACCCTTTTTTAAGTACTTCTTCAATCAAAGAGTTTCTTATAAAAATCCTCTGAATTCTCTCTGACAATTCTCAAATTCTCTCTAACTATTTTCGAGACTTAGCAAAAAATAAAAACAAAGAAGACGTATTAATTTTATAAAAGAAACTGAGCGCATAGTGGTGGTCAGTTACCCAGTAATGGTTAACTGCTCTCAACCTCTACTAAGGCCTCATTTGGCAAGCCTTAAATGGTTCAAAACCATTTAATTTAATAAATCCTTTATACCATAGTTTAATAATGTCACACCCATTTATACAATAACTCAAATATATTATTTAATTTAATTTGAATAAAATATAATAATTTCTCATTAATTCACATAGTCATATAATTAATTTTCTCATTAATTATAAAATAATATTAGGCTTATTAAATATTTCTTTTAATTCAATAAACTCACATAATTACATACTTTGAATAATAAAATTCTCCACATTAATTTACTAAATATAACACATATAATTAAATTAATCTATCACAATTGCATCAATTAATTATTTAATCAAATAATTAAATCATCAAAAATATTTATTTAATTCAATAAATATTAAAATTAAATTATAAAATCTCGTTTGTCACATCTTTCCCCCTCTAAAAGGATTCTGTCCCCAGAATCATGACTCAATAAATTCGACCCGTTACATTCTCTCCCCCCCCCCTTTACAAAGATTTTGTCCCCAAAATCGCTTACACATAATTTAAGTAAATAAATGAGGGTAATTCTTCATCATATTCTCTTCGAGTTCCCACGTAGCTTCTTCAGCGTTGTGGTTCCTCTAAATTATCTTAACAGAAGGTATTACTTTATTTCTGAGAACTTGTTCTTTTCTGCCAATAATTTGAACAGGAATTTCTTTGTAAGATAAGTCTTTCTCAAAATGAAGGGGTTCATATTCAATCACATGCTTGTAATCGGGTTTGTAGGGTCGTAAAACTGAAACATGGAAGACGTTGTGGACATTCTCGAGTGCTGGAGGTAAGGCTACCTCATACGTAACTTCTCTGATTCTTCGTAGTACCTCAAAGGGTCCAATAAATCTTGGGCTTAATTTCCCTTTCTTTTCGAACCTGATCTTTCCCTTCTAGGGAGAGACTTTCAAAAACACATAATTACCCGATTCAAACTCTATATTTTTACGGTGTGGGTCGGCGTATTTCTTCTGCCTATCTTGAGCTACAACTAGTCTTGTTTGGATCACTTTGACTATCTCTGTTGTTTGTTGTACCAGTTATGGGTCTAGTAATTGTCTTTCGCCAACTTCATCCCAGTAAAGCGGAGTTCTGCACTTTCTGTCGTATAATGCTTCATAAGGCGGCATGCCAATACTAGCGTGGTAACTGTTGTTGTAGCCGAACTCTACGAGCGGTAGGTGATCATCCCAATTTTCTTTAAAGTCCATTATACAAGCTCTTAACATATCTTCTAATGTTTGAATCCTTCTTTCGCTCTGCCCATCTGTCTGAGGGTGATATGCCGTACTCATCCGTAACTGCGTACCCATGCATTCCTGTAGACGTTTCCAGAAGTTTGATGTAAAGCGCGGATCTCTATCGGAAACAATTGACACCGGAACTCCGTGCTTTGAAACAATTTCTTTCACATATAACCTTTCCAACTGATCTAAGTTGAATCTGATTTTGATCGGAAGGAAGTGTGCTGATTTCGTCAGTCGGTCAACGATAACCCATACTGCGTCATAGCCTTTCTGAGTTGTCGGAAGGCCAACCACGAAGTCCATCATAATATGTTCCCATTTCGATTCTAGAATCTCTAAAGGATGTAGTAACCCACTCGGTCTCTGATGTTCTGCTTTCACTTTCTGACATGTCAGACACTTGGCAACACACTCTGTAACGTCTCGTTTCAAATTTGGCCACCAGAAATGTTATCGAAGATCTTGGTACATCTTGGTACTTCCTGGGTGAGTCAAATATCGTGCACTATGAGCCTCTCTCAAAATGTCTTCCTTAATCTCTGATACTGGCAGTACCCTAATTCTACTTTCAAATCTCAGTATTCCTTCCTTGTCCATCTTGAATCTCGGTTCGGTTCCTTCGGATGTCTTCCTTATCACCTTTTTGCATTCATCATCCTGAAGTTGAGCCTCCTTAACTTTATCGAGTAGGGTTGTACTAGATTGCATCTGGAACAGCTTCTCGTCAATCTCCATAGGATACTTCACTTCCAACTCCAGTTTCTCTATTTCTGAAATTAGCTCCTCCTGAGCGGTCAATGTCATTAATTTCTCCCGACCCTTTCTACTTAAGGCGACGGCAACCACATTCGCATTACCTGGATGGTATAAAATCTCACAGTCATAGTCCTTAATTAACTCCAACCACCTTCTTTGGCGCATATTCAAGTCCTTCTGTGTAAAAATATATTTCAAACTCTTGTGGTCTGTATATATTTCACACTTCTCCCCCTAGAGTTAGTGCCTCCAGATTTTCAAAGCAAAAATCACTGCAGCTAACTCCAAGTCGTGGGTCGGATACCCCTTCTCATAATCTTTCAATTGTCGTGACGCATACGCAATAACTCTGTCGTTTTGCATAAGCACACAACCAAGTCCTTTATGCGACGCATCACTATAAACCACAAATTTCCTGTATCATCCGGAAGAGATAACACAGGTGCCGTACTCAACCTCTTCTTAAGTTCCTGGAAGCTTCCCTCATACTTCTCCGTCCAAACAAATTTCATAGCTTTTCGAGTCAAATTCGTTAACAGTGTTGCGATTTTGGAAAAGTTTTGAATGAATCTTCTGTAATATCCTGCCAATCCAAGAAAACTTCGTACTTCTGATGGTGTTCTCGGCTGATCCCAGCTTATCACGGCTTCGACTTTGGATGGATCCACCGAAATTCCATCTTTGTCAATCACATGTCCAAGAAATTACACCTGCTCGATCCAAAATTCGCATTTCAAAAACTTGGCATACAACTTCTCCCTTCTTAAAGCCTCTAACGTTAACTTCAAATGCTCTTCATGTTCTTCCTTGGTTTTCGAATATACCAAAATATCATCTATAAATACCACAACGAATTTGTCCAAAAATAGCTTGAACACTCCATTCATTAAGCCCATAAATGTTGCAGGAGCATTCGTTAGGCCAAATGACATTACCAAAAATTCGTAGTGACTATATCGTATTCTGAATGCTGTCTTCGGTACATCCTCTGGCCTCACCTTCAGTTGATGATAACCACTCCTCAAGTCTATCTTGGAAAAGTATCTTTGTAAGACCCCGAATTTTATGAAATAAAAGTATTCAATTTTTCATATAATTACAATTCAGTAAATGGTTAAATTGATAAAAAGTTAAAGTTAAGAATGATATATGAATTTTTTTCAAAATACGCAAGTGGTTATAAAATATTCATTGTTGTCGGGGAATATTCGTTAGTCGTGGAATATTCTTTCTGTTGGGAAATATTCGTATGACGACGCAGCTATCTGTGGGCCCCATAACATAATAACTGTAGGATGAAGAAAATGACAAATTTGAGTTTTTATAAATAACGGCGTAGTTGTTGCCGTTAACATTGTTAGAATACCCGGTGGTTAAAATACAGTAATACGCGTTGTTGCACAGTAGCACACGGTATTGCACCAATTATTGATTCTTACGTAAGAAGACATTACTCAATAATTGTTACAGTAATTACTATTCAGTATTTTATTTTATTGATTCAATAATTGCTGCATTGATATTTTATATTACTGTTGTTTTAATAATTGTCACTACACAGTATTTTCTATTATCGGAGCAATAATTCATATTATCTGAATAATATTATTAGATAACATTATTGGTAATGTCTAGAAAGTAATGTCTAAGGAGAGGTTTGGTCATCTAATTGTGCGCCAGTAAGGAGAGATCCTTATTGGAAAGCCCCCTCTTTCCTGGGAACTGTCTGGTTGTCAGTAATGTGATTCTATAATATTATTTGTGAATAATTAATTATTGATTTATATGATGAGAAAAATATTGATATTATGTGGATATAGATGGAGAAAAATTTTTAAATGTGACAATTGTTGTAAATTAATATTTTATCTTTTTCTGATAAAATAATTCATTTACATATATTATTTTAATAATATATTAATGGTGATATTTTTATAATGAATGTGGGATATATGAATAAATGAGGAGGAAGAGTATTTTTATTGGATTAAATGTTTAACACATGTTTTGTGTGTTGGTGAACATAATTCTTGACCGAAAATTTATTATAGACTGTAAAATCGCCCGTTTGTGAATTTCGGTCAATTTCTGTTTGGAATTTGGAAAAACTTTCTTCTGCAAAGTTGTAGAGAATTGAATTTTCTCTAAAAAGCCGCAAGATTCGAATTTTCTGACAAAAGGGCTATTTATTATGAATTATTGAAGTTCTGAAATTCCGAAATAATTAATTTTTGGAAGTTTTAATTATGTTAAATAAGAAAAAAGTTTTTTAAAAGTTTTGTGAGGTGGGATACTTGTGTTGAATGCTGAATTCAGTTGATAAAAAGTGTGCGTAAGAATCTTAATATATATATTAATATTATATTAAATATTTTACTTTGGTGTTCTAAGCAATTTTCTATAAATAGGGTGCTTAGGTTAGAATTGAAAATCACACCAGAAACTGAAGTTTTCTCTCTATTTCTCTCTCTATATTAGTGAGCGTATTCTTGTGAGTATTTTAATACTTTGAGTATTGCTATACGGTGCAAGTTCAAGTCATAGCCTATATCCGGTGTTTCAACTAGAAGTACTGTTTTTACAAGGTAAGGGATGTTATTTTATTCAAAAATGATATTATTTCTTCAATATCATTATGCCGAAATATTGGTTAGAAATTTTTATCAAATTTGGAACTTTTCATATCGGGGTTACTATTCATGAGTTACTATTCACGAGTTACTATTCACTTAAAAATAAAATTTTCTTCTTTTCATCCAAATATCTATTCTGGATACTAGCTTTGATTGTATTCATATTTTGATCATTCTTGAATTTTACTCAACTATGATTATTTATGAGGTATTTTTGGACATGGATAAACCGAAATACGAATCCTTAATATTTGTTATTTTGTTTCACTGGAATCGTTTCCTTTAAAATATTTTTCATCATCCTCAGTCCTAAATGATGATATTACTGAATATCTTTGGCCTGTAGTGCAAAGATTAATGATTTTATGATGAATATCTTTGGCCCGTAGTGCAAAGATGAACAGGTGTTGAGACGAACATGACCAACTGATGAATATCTTTGGCGTGTAGTGCAAAGATGAATATTTGGTTCAAGATGTTTATTGATTAATGTTACAGGGATAAAATATTGATGATGGACTTTTAAATTCATAGATAATAGTAGATTTCATTCTCTACGTAACTCTTCTATGAATTATTATTTTCCGCTGCGAATATTGATTTAAAACTTGTTGTCTATTGTATTCTATTATATTTTTCCCTGTTGAAGACTAAAGATAATTTGTTGTATATTATCTTAGTCATAATATTCTTTACTGGGCTAGTTGAGCTCACCCTTTTCTTTGTTGTTCTATTTTTTTTCTCAGGAGTCAAGAATGTAGCGAGTACTAGTCGGGGTGTGGAATGATGGTTCAAGACAGTTGTTTTAGTAGTCCTCACTATTTTGTAAAATAATGTATCAATAAGTATAATGAGGACTTAATTGAGTATGAATACTGTCTAGATGACAATATTTGTATTTAAACTCACAGTATATGTGTTGTCGTATTTTGCACGACAATTGTAATAATAAAGTTGTAGTTATTTCTGTACCATGTATTTGGCGACTCAGAATAGGTTGGGCGTTGTATACCTATTTTGGGGTCGTCCCAGTTGGTATCAGAGCTTAGGGATATGATCTCTGGTAGAGATCGGGGAATAGAACTAGGAGGGGAGAGACGAGTAAATCCTTCTCTAGTGTGTCCTACCTAAGCTTATTTGTTGGTCGGTCATAATATAGGGGTATTATGTGATATGTTAATTGCTTAAATTAACCCTTATTTTATGGCAGTATTTGAGAATGTCGACTGAGAATGTTAACAGCGGAGTAAATAAAACCGTGGAGACGCCTGTATTCACCAACGAGGAGAACGTGCAACAGGCTGGCAATGTTCCTCCTGTGAACAACACCAATGAGCAGATGATGAACGATGGGATGTTTAGAAGCTTTTTGCAGTTCATGCAAAATCAGACGAGGGAGACTCGTGTACAGAATACGGGTGAAAATGATAGCAATGCGCGGCTTGTCACAGCCAAGCAGTTCAAAGAGTTGGGGCCACCCGAATTTAAGGGAAAGCCGGATCCGATCATGGCGGAAACATGGGTCAAGCAAATTACCAAGATATTCGATGTCTTGGGATGCACAGAGGAACAGAAGGTTCCATTCGCCACCTTTATCTTCCGCGGTGAGGCAGACTACTGGTGGGAGTCTGTAAAGCGGACCCAGCCTACCGCACTCAGCATATCTTGGGAAACGTTTCAGAAACTTTTTAACAAAAAATACTTTCTTGAAAGTATTCGCCATATGAAGGAGGTAGAGTTTATTAGACTGGAGCAGAATAACATGAAGGTGTCCCAATACGAGGCAAAGTTTGTAGATTTATCCAGGTTTGCACCTCATTTGGTAGAGATTGAGGAACGAATGACGAGGATGTTTCTGAGAGGTTTAAAACCCGAGATTCGGCAATATCTTATCTCTCATAAATTTTCTCTCTATTCAGATGTTGTCAACAGGGCTCAATTATTAGAGCGAGATAACGAGTACGGTCAACCGAGGGACCACAACCAGGATCATACCGGTGACAGCAGTCATCAGAACAATGATAACCAGCGGAGAAAGAAAAATACAGACAAGAACGGCAACCACTCTGGTGGTAATCGTGGCTATGAAAATAGAAGAAGCGAGTCGGGAGGAGATTTTAAAAAAAGGAGATTCAACAATGACAATACGAAGACGTCAGCACCAGCAGCAACTGGTTCCAGGGGAGGAGAACGACCACCGGTTATGTGCTATAAGTGCGAAAAAGAAGGACATATCAGCCCAAACTGCCCACAATAGTTTAAGGTATGTTATAACTGTGGAAAGGAAGGACATATCGCTCGAGATTGCACTGTAGCGAAACCAAGTCCAACGGGGGTGGTGACTCAAAAAGTTGTCCTAAAAAAGTCAAAGTCAACGGTTCCTAGAAGAGCGTTTTTCGTGACTGGTCAGAATGCGAGGAACCCGAACGAAGTTAGCACGGGTTAGTTAATTATAAATTTTTACGAAGTCTATACCTTATTAGATACCGGTTCTACCCATTCATTTATCTCTCCTACTTATACTCAACGTTTAAACTTGATTCCGGAGAAAATTAGACTTTGACTTATCTGTTGAAACTCCGTTAGGAGAAACTTTCATCACATCCACTGTTTATAAATCTTGTTTGATCTAAGTTGGCACCATCACATTACCTGTTGACCTTATCTCTTTAAAGATACTTGCTTTTGATGTGATTTTAGGGATCGATTGATTAACTATTCATCATGCCAAATTGATTGCTTTTGTAAGGTTGTTAGTTTTCATATTCCTAAGCAACCTGTTATTCAAATTCAAGCAACCAAACCATTGAAGTCAAACTCTTTCATATCAAGCCGTAAAGTCATTCGTTTATTGAAAAACGGATGTCAAGCTTTCTTTGCTATGTTATGGACTTAAACAAAAATACGTCAGATTTGAATGATATTTCTATTGTTAGTAAATCCCTGACGTATTTCCTGAAGAATTTCTTGGCCTACGCGTGAAACTCACTTCTAAAATCTCATATCGAATGGCTCCTATTGAACTTCGGGAGTTAAAAACCTAACTGTAGAAGTTTGTACCCGAGCCTTTATCTGGTGACTTCCTTTGTGGAATGCACTGAAGCCAGACTCTCCGTAGGGGACGCCATATTCGTGCGGTAGTAAACTGATAGGTGTCATTGTGACGTGCTATCCAAGATTGGGATATGAGTCACAGTTGAGAGCAAACCTAAGTCAGTAATCGAAATACGTAGCTTTCTATGCTTAGCTAGTTATTATCAAAGATTTTGTGGAAAGATTTTCTCGAATTGCTACTCCATTAACTCAGTTGACTCATAGAGATAAAAAAATTCGAATGGAGCAAGGAATGTGGGAAGAGCTTCGAAGAACTCAAGAGAAAACTCAATTTGGTACATGTTCTGACCATACCATCCTGGAAAAGCGAACGTGGTAGCTGACGTGTTGAGTAAAATATCGTATACGAGTACAAGTGCGATATTGTTAAAGACCCATTTTTGTATAACTTACAAATGATAGAGATAGAGTTGAAGACTCTAGGTACCCATGTGATGATATACGAGTAGAATCTGTGACGTCCCCAAAATTAGGTATACATCACCCATCTTGGGTCGTCAGATACATAGTACAGAATACAAATACAACTGATTAATACAACTGTCGTGTACAATACGACAAAACATAAACTGTGAGTTTGAATACAAATATTATCTTCTAGAGAGTATTCATACTCAAAAGGAGTCCTCATTACATTTATTAACACACCATTACATAGAATAGTGAGGACTACTAACTAATACTATCATTCGGACCATCACTCCGTTCCCCGACTTGCCCCAGCTACGTTCTCATTTTCTGAAGAGAACAGTGAAAGAAAGGGTGAGCTCAACTAGCCCAGTAAGAAATATTATGACTAAGATAATGCAGAATAAATTATCATTAGCCTTCAACAATGTTAAACTGATAAAATATAATAGACATCAAGTTTAACTGTAGTGGAACAAGCAATCCATTAAAAGAGTCAAGTGGAAAATAAACTCTACTATCTTTTATGATTTAAAAAAAGTTTTTCAACACTGTAATCGCTGAGACTCAGCTTAATAAAATAATCCACATCATCGAATCACCCCTGCACTACGGCCAAGGATATTCGTGTATTCATTAATGGTCATGATCATGCCAACAACTGTCCATCAATGCACTACGGGCCAATGAGGACTTTTACCACATCATTTGTAACATTACGGTCATGATTATACCGAATAATCCCTGGTCATAATCATACCAAGTCCATCTATGCACTACAGGCCACAGATGACTTTCAATATTTTATAAACATGAGGATGATGACAATGATATAAGAATTCAATAAAACAAGTTCAAGAATTAATTTATCCAGGAATTAACAACGTCCAAATTGACAAAACACACAGACAGGATGTTCCAACAGAATAATAGAAGAATGTCACCAAGTATAGGGTAGACCGCGTATACTGGTTATTCCAACAGAATAATAACGAATGGAATAACAGAAGTTCTCTTCATGAATATAAAAGAAATAATATTCCCTACCTTAAAAGAACTGGATATTGGAAAAGTGATGTAGCAGAATACTTTTAGTCTCTCTCTCTTATTCTCTCTATACTTTCTCTCTCTATAGCTTGAATGAATTCGTGAAAAATAATGAAGCCCTAGGCCTCTATTTATAGAAAAACTGAGGGTGGCTCTTGGTCTTAACGAAGGGTCAAATGACTCTTGGTCTTAACGAAGGGTCAAATGACTCTTGGTCTTAACGAAGGGTCAAATGACTCTTGGTAATATTGAAGGGACAACTACTATTGAAGAAAGTAATTACTATTGACCAAGGTAAATACTATTGACGAAGGTAATTACTATTGACCAAGGTAAATACTATTGACCAAGGTAAATACTATTGACGAAGGTAATTACTATTGACCAAGGTAAATACTATTGACGAAGGTAATTACTATTGACGACGGTAATTACTATTGACGACGGTAATTACTATTGACGAAGAGACTCTTAGATGATGACATATGGCCCCCCATAAAATAACCAAACTTAACACAACGTCTCAATAATATAACATATTATACAGATGATACTATGACAATAATTTAAGAGATATGATGCAGCAATTACTGTAGCAATAATTGAGTATAGCTGAGTGACTTCTCACGTAAGCATCAATAATCAATACCGTGTGCTACTATGCAACCACGCGTATTACTGTACTTTTACTACCAAGTAGTTCAACAGTTTTAACGATTTTAACGGTAACACCTCAGCTGTTATTTTTATAGAAAGATAATTCTGTCGTTTTCTCAATCCGACAATAATTCCGTTGTGGGGTCCACCAATGATTGTGCCGTCGTACTAATATTCCCCGACAAAAAGAATATTCCCCGACCAAACGAATATTTTATAACAGCTTGCTTACTTTGCAAAATTTATAAATATTACCCACAACTATAACATTATATCAAATTAACTTCATAATATTCAAAAATGATATTTATAGAAAATTCATCTTTATTTATAAAAGTTGGGGTCTTACAACCTCCCCTTCTTATGAAATTTCGCCCTCGAAATTAGGGTACGTACCTGGTATGTCGAAGAGGTAAGGATACCTTGATTTCATTTCTGATTCTAACTCCCAAGTCATTTCCTCAACATCGTGGTTTCTCCACAAAACTTTAACTTGAGGTATAACCTTGGAGCGTAGAATATGTTCCTTCTTATCCAAGATTTGAACAGGAACTTCTTCATACGTCAAATCCTCCGCTATTTCGTCCGGTTCTAACTCAATAATGTGGTTCGGGTCTTCCACATATTTGCGTAACATGGATATGTGGAAAACGTTATGAACACGAGACATACTTGGCGGTAAAGCGAGTCTATAAGCCACAGTTCCTACTCGATCGAGGATTAAAAATGGACCGATGAATCGAGGATTTAGCTTTCCTCTCTTTCCAAATCGCGTAACTCCTTTCCATGGAGCAACACGTAAGAACACATGATTCCTACATCAAATTCCACGTCCTTTCGATGAAGATCAGCATAACTCTTTTGTCGATCTTGTGAGGTTTTTATACGTTGTCGGATCGTTTGAATCTTTTCTGTAGTCATACGTACCAACTCCGGTCCCAACAACGTTGCTTCGCCCACCTCATCCCAGCATACTGGAGAACGACATTTTCTTCCATACAATGCTTCGAATGGAGCCATGCCAATACTTGCTTGATAACTGTTGTTGTAGGAAAACTCCACCAATGGTAAGAACTTGTCCCAACTTCCTTTGAAGTCAAAGACACAGAGTCTTAATAGATCTTCAAGAGTTTGAATAGTCCTCTCTGATTGTCCGTCCGTCTGAGGATGATATGCTGAACTAAATCGTAACTCCGTGCCCATAGCTTTTTGTAAACTAACCCAAAATCGTGAAGTGAATCTTGGGTCTCGATCAGAAACTATGGATACTGGCATACCATGCAGTCTTACAATCTCGTTTATGTACATACGAGCAAGACGTTCAAGTGTATAAGTTTCTCGTATCGGTAAGAAATGAGCAGACTTGGTCAATCTATCAACAATGACCCAAATCGCATCAATACCTTGAGAAACCCTAGGAAGACCGGTAACGAAATCCATGGTAATGTGCTCCCACTTCCATTCTGGAATTTCAAGTGGTTGCAATGGACCTTTTGGTACTTGATGCTCCGCTTTGACTCGTTGACAAGTTAGACACCTTGAGATAAACAACGCTATCTCTCTCTTCATATTGCTCCACCAAAATGTATGACGAAGATCATGATACATTTTGGTACTTCCAGGATGGATTGCAAACGGTGTGTTGTGCGCCTCCATCATGATTTCATACTTTAAATCAGGGTTGTTAGGAACACAAAGTCTGGAGTTGACTCGAAGTATTCCTTCTTCATCGATTCTTGCTTCCGGTATAGCACCTTCTTGCACTTTCTTCTTCATACGCATCAGCTCCAGGTCTGTAGCTTGAGCAGCTTTAACTTTATCGATTAAAGTCGGTTCTACTCGTATATTCGCCATCATCGCATGGGTCCCTGGAGTCTTTAACTCTATCTCCATCCTTTGCAAATCACACAAAATGGGTCTTTGTGTTGACAATATCGCACTCGTACTTGCATATGATCTTCTACTCAATGCGTCAGCTACCACGTTCGCTTTTCCAGGATGATATTGAATGGTATGATCATAATCTTTCAACAGTTCAAGCCAACGTCGTTGTCGCATGTTGAGTTCCTTTTGAGTGAAGAAATATTTGAGACTTTTATGATCCGTAAAGATCTCCACCTTCTCCCCATACAAGTAATGCCTCCAAATTTTAAGTGCAAAGACAACAGCTGCCAACTCTAGATCATGAGTAGGATAATTCCTCTCATATTCCTTGAGTTGTCTTGATGCATAGGCTATGACTTTTCCATGTTGCATGAGAACACATCCCAACCCTTTGCTCGAAGCATCACTGTAGATGACAAATCCCTCCGAGCCAGATGGTATTGTTAGAACAGGTGCTGAAATGAGTCTCCTCTTGAGTTCTTGAAAACTCTGCTCACATTCTTCGCTCCAACCGAACTTTGTATCTTTTCGAGTCAGCTGAGTTAACGGAGTAGCGATTCGAGAAAATCCTTCCACGAATCTCCGATAATAACCAGCTAGACCGAGAAAGCTACGTACTTCGGTTACTGATTTAGGTTGCTCCCAGCTTTGAATAGCTTCAATCTTTGCTGGGTCAACCGATATTCCACGACTTGATACTACGTGCCCAAGGAATGCTACCTCTTCCAGCCAGAACTCGCATTTCTTCAACTTGGCATAAAGTTTGTATTCACGAAGCTTTTGGAGTACCAGCCTCAAGTGTTGCTCATGATCTTCACGGCTTTTGGAATAAACAAGGATGTCATCGATAAAGACGACCACAAAGTGATCCAAATATTCCTTAAATACCCTGTTCATCATATCCATGAAGGCAGCAGGAGCATTAGTCAATCCAAAAGACATAACTAAGAATTCATAATGCCCATACCGAGTTCTGAAGGCAGTCTTTGGAATATCCTCAGTTCTAACCTTCAGCTGATGATATCCAGAACGAAGATCGATCTTTGAAAAGAATTGTGCTCCTTGCAACTGGTCAAACAGGTCATCAATACGTGGCAATGGGTACCTATTTTTGATGGTGACATGATTCAACTCCCGATAATCAATACAAAGTCGCATACTCCCATCTTTCTTCTTCACGAACAGAACAGGAGCACCCCAAGGAGAAGTACTAGGACGAATAAAACCAATGTCTAACAATTCCTGCAGTTGGGTCTTTAACTCCTGAAGTTCAATAGGAGCCATTCGATATGGAGCTTTGGAAATGGGTTTTGTACCGGGTTCAAGGTCGATATAAAATTCAATTTCACGCTTTGGGGGTAGGCCAGGAAGTTCTTCGGGAAATACGTCAGGAAATTTATTAACAACAGAAATATCATTCAAAGCTGACGTATTTTTGTTTAGATCTGTGACATGAGCTAAGAAAGCTTGACATCCGTTTTTCAATAAACGAATAGCTTTATGGCTTGAGATGACAGCGATTGATTTTAATGGTTTGGTTGCTTGAATTCGCATAATAGGTCGATTAGGAATATGAAAGGTAACAACCTTACGAAAACAATCAATTTTTGCATAATGAGTAGTTAACCAATCAATCCCTAGAATCACGTCAAATGCAAGTATTTTTAATGAAATCAGATCGATAGGTAATGTGTGGGTACCAACTTGAACCAAACAAGACTTAAAACCAGTGGAGGTAATGAAGGTTTCTCCCAACGGAGTTTCCACAGATAAGTCAAAGTCTAATTTCTCCGGAATCAAATTTAATCGATGAGCGCAAGTAGGAGAAATAAAAGAATGGGTTGAACCGGTATCAAATAAAGTATAAACTTCTTTAGAGTTTATGATAAGCTTACCCGTGATGACCTCATTCGGGTTCCTTGCTCTCTGGGAGTTCACAACAAACGCTCTCCCTTGCACAACCGGTTTTGACTTTTCTGGGGCGGCTTTTGGTGCCTCCATCCTAGCTGAATTTGTTTTCGGTAAACGACAAAATCGGGCTAAATGACCTTCTCTTCCACAATTATAACATGCTTTGGACGGCATCGCGCAGTTTGGACTGATGTGTCCCTCCCCTCCGCATTTGAAACATATGATAGGTGGTCGTTCTCCTTCCTTAACGACAGGTGCTGGTGCTGACGTCTTTCCATCATTGTTGAATCTCCTCTTCTTGAAATGTCCATTCTTATTGTTTTGGCCCTGATTACCACCGAAGTGGTTACCATTTCTGGCATGTTGATTCCCTCCACGCTTGTTGTCACCGCTTCGATGACTGCTCTCACTGGTATTATCATTTTGCCGGCTGCTCTCTTTTGGTTGCGTTGTCTCGTTATCGCGCTCCACCAACTGAGCCCTATTTACAACATCTGAATACAAACACAGTTTATGAGAAACAAGATGTTGACGTATCTCCGGCTTCAAACCTCTTAAAAACATCCGCGTCATTCTTTCTTCATTATCCACCAGGTGGGACGCAAACCGGGATAACTCCGCAAATTTTTCCTCGTACTGCGACACGGTCATATTATTCTGCTCCAATTTGATGAACTCCACCTCCTTCATGTGACGAATACTCTCGGGAAAGTATTTGTCGTTAAACAGATCTTGAAACTTCTCCCAAGACATCTTCAGTGCGGCAGGTTGAGTACGCTTTATCGATTCCCACCAGTAATCTGCCTCTCCTCGCAACATAAAGGCGGCAAAGGGAACCTTTTGCTCCTCGGAGCAACCCAAGACATCAAATATCTTGGTGATCTGCTTTATCCATGTTTCAGCTACAAGTGGTTTGGGTTCTCCCTTAAACTCCGGTGGTCCCAGCTCCTTAAACTGTTTAGCGGTGACCGCCTGAGAGTTTCCAGTATTTCCACCTACGTTGTGGACAGGAGCCGCTTTCACCTGTTGTTGCATGAATTGCATAAAGCCTCTGAACATTTGATCATTCATCATTTGGTCAGTGTTGTTGTTTGCATGAGGATTGACACCTTCCTGATGCACATTATCCTGATTATTGATATGTGGTGAATCAACAGTCGTATGTGCTCCATTGCTATTCTCAACATTCTCAGATGCCATTTTCAGATACTGTCACAAAATAAAAATTAATTGATATGTCATATATTATCCTTATATTATGACCGACCAATTAAATACCATGCAAATAAACTTAGGTATGCCATACTAGCGAAGGAATTCCCCGTCTCTCCCCTCCTAGTTCTATTCTCACATCTTAGCCAGGGATCATATCCCTAAGCTCTGATATCAACTGTGACGCCCCCAAAATTAGGTATACATCACCCATCTTGGGTCGTCAGATACATAGTACAGAATACAAATACAACTGATTAATACAACTGTCGTGTACAATACGACAAAACATAAACTGTGAGTTTGAATACAAATATTATCTTCTAGAGAGTATTCATACTCAAAAGGAGTCCTCATTACATTTATTAACACACCATTACATAAAATAGTGAGGACTACTAACTAATACTATCATTCGGACCATCACTCCGTTCCCCGACTTGCCCCAGCTACGTTCTCATTTCCTGAAGAGAACAGTGAAAGAAAGGGTGAGCTCAACTAGCCCAGTAAGAAATATTATGACTAAGATAATGCAGAATAAATTATCATTAGCCTTCAACAATGTTAAACTGATAAAATATAATAGACATCAAGTTTAACTGTAGCGGAACAAGCAATCCATTAAAAGAGTCAAGTAGAAAATAAACTCTACTATCTTTTATGATTTAAAAAGTTTTTCAACACTGTAATCGCTGAGACTCAGCTTAATAAAATAATCCACATCATCGAATCACCCCTGCACTACGGCCAAGATATTCGTGTATTCATTAATGGTCATGATCATGCCAACAACTGTCCATCAATGCACTACGGGCCAATGAGGACTTTTACCACATCATTTGTAACATTACGGTCATAATTATACCGAATAATCCCTGGTCATAATCATACCAAGTCCATCTATGCACTACAGGCCACAGATGACTTTCAACATTTTATAAACATGAGGATGATGACAATGATATAAGAATTCAATAAAACAAGTTCAAGAATTAATTTATCCAGGAATTAACAACGTCCAAATTGACAACATGATACTGCATTGTGGAGTAAAATTCAAGAATGCTTAGAAGAATATTTTCTTGAAAAGATACTGGATGAAACGCAACTATCAAGGATATTCCACAAATTTCGTGGAGTATAGAAGTCAAAACTTAACCAACTGAGTATAATAAAGAATGGAATAACAAAAGAAATCACCATGCATGCGATAGACCGCACAGACAGGTTATTCCAACAGAATAATAAATAATGGAACCAGGTCCGGCGTAAACGCACAGACAGGATATTCCGACAGGATAATAAATAATGGAATCAGGTCCGGTGTAAAACACACAGACAGGATGTTCCAACAGAATAATAACAAGACGGAACCAGGTCCGGTGTAAAACACACAGACAGGATGTTCCAACAGAATAATAACAAGACGGAACCAGGTCCGGTGTAAAACACACAGACAGGATGTTCCAACAGAATAATAATAAAAACGGAACCAGGTCCGGTGTAAAACACACAGACAGGATGTTCCAACAGAATAATAGAAGAATGTCACCAAGTATAGGGTAGACCGCGTATACTGGTTATTCCAACAGAATAATAACGAATGGAATAACAGAAGTTCTCTTCATGAATATAAAAGAAATAATATTCCCTACCTTAAAAGAACTGGATATTAGAAAAGTGATGTAGCAGAATACTTTTAGTCTCTCTCTCTCTCTTATTCTCTCTATACTTTCTCTCTCTATAGCTTGAATGAATTCGTGAAAAATAATGAAGCCCTAGGCCTCTATTTATAGAAAAACTGAGGGTGGCACTTGGTCTTAACGAAAGGTCAAATGACTCTTGGTCTTAACGAAGGGTCAAATGACTCTTGGTCTTAACGAAGGGTCAAATGACTCTTGGTAATATTGAAGGGACAACTACTATTGACGAAAGTAATTACTATTGACCAAGGTAAATACTATTGACGAAGGTAATTACTATTGACCAAGGTAAATACTATTGACCAAGGTAAATACTATTGACGAAGGTAATTACTATTGACGAAGGTAAATACTATTGACGAAGGTAATTACTATTGACGACGGTAATTACTATTGACGAAGAGACTCTTAGATGATGACATATGGCCCCCCATAAAATAACCAAACTTACCACAACGTCTCAATAATATAACATATTATACAGATGATACTATGACAATAATTTAAGAGATATGATGCAGCAATTACTGTAGCAATAATTGAGTATAGCTGAGTGACTTCTCACGTAAGCATCAATAATTAATACCGTGTGCTACTATGCAACCACGCGTATTACTGTACTTTTACTACCAAGTAGTTCAACAGTTTTAACGATTTTAACGGTAACACCTCAGCTGTTATTTTTATAGAAAGATAATTATGTCGTTTTCTCAATCCGACAATAATTCCGTTGTGGGGTCCACCAATGATTGTGCCGTCGTACGAATATTCCCCGACAAAAAGAATATTCCCCGACCAAACGAATATTTTATAACAGCTTGCTTACTTTGCAAAATTTATAAATATTACCCACAACTATAACATTATATCAAATTAACTTCATAATATTCAAAAATGATATTTATAGAAAATTCATCTTTATTTATAAAAGTTGGGGTCTTACAGAATCGACTTTTATCGATAAAGTTAAAATCGCTCAAGATACACACCGGAGTTAATGAATATGAAGAAGAAGATGCAAGAAGTTGTTATTCCAAAAGCGAGAATTGGCGATGTGAGGGAAGCTCAAACCTTCGATTTATTGGTCCATTTGAAATTCTCAATCTAGTAGGAACTGTGGCCTATAGACTCCTATAGACTCACCTTAACGCTAAGTATGTCGCGTGTTCATAACGTTATTCACGTATCGATGTTACGTAAATATGTGGACGACCCGAACCATGTTATTGAGTTAGAACCGGACGAGATAGCCGAAGACTTAACGTAAGAAGAGGTACCTGTCAAGATCTTGGATAGGAAGGAGCATGTCCTACACACGAAGGTCATACCACAACTTAAAGTTTTGTGGAGAAATCATGCTATTGAGGAAATGACCTGGGATTTGGAAACGGAAATGAAAGTGAGGTATCCTCATCTTTTCGAAACACCAGGTACGTACGTAAATTTCGGGGACGAAATTTCATAAGGAGGGGAGATTGTAAGACCCCAAATTTTATGAAATAAAAGTATTCAATTTTTCTTATAATTACGATTCAGTAAATGGTTAAATTGATAAAAAGTTAAAGTTAAGGGTGATATATGAATTTTTTTCAAAATACGCAAGTGGTTATAAAATATTCATTGTTGTCGGGGAATATTCGTTGGTCGTGGAATATTCTTTCTATTGGGAAATATTCGTACGATGGCGCAGCTATCTGTGGGCCCCATAACATAATAACTGTAGGATGAAGAAAACGACAAATTTGAGTTTTTATAAATAACGGCGTAGTTGTTACCATTAACACTGTTGGAATACCCGGTGGTTAAAACACAGTAATACGCGTTGTTGCACAGTAGCACACGGTATTGCACCAACTATTAATTCTTACGTAAGAAGGCATTACTCAGTAATTGTTACAGTAATTACTGTTCAGTATTTTATTTTATTGATTCAATAATTGCTGCATTGATATGTTATATTACTGTTATTTTAATAATTGTCACTACATAGTATTTTCTATTATCGGAGCAATAATTCATATTATCTGAATAATATTATTAGATAACATTATTGGCAATGTCTAGAAAGTTCTGTCTAAGGAGAGGTTTGGTCATCTAATTGCGCGCCAGTAAGGAGATATCCTTATTGGAAAGCCCCCTCTTTCCTGGGAACTGTCTGGTTGTCAGTAATGTGATTCTATAATATTATTTGTGAATAATTAATTATTGATTTATATGATGAGAAAAATATTGATATTATGTGGATATAGATGGAGAAAAATTTTTAAATGTGACAATTGTTGTAAATTAATATTTTATCTTTTTCTGATAAAATAATTCATTTACATATATTATTTTAATAATATATTAATGGTGATATTTTTATAATGAATGTGGGATATATGAATAAATGAGGAGGAAGAGTATTTTTATTGGATTAAATGTTTAACACATGTTTTGTGTGTTGGTGAACATAATTCTTGACCGAAAATTTATTATAGACTGTAAAATCGCCCGTTTGTGAATTTCGGTCAATTTCTGTTTGGAATTTGGAAAAACTTTCTTCTGCAAAGTTGTAGAGAATTGAATTTTCTCTAAAAAGCCGCAAGATTCGAATTTTCTGACAAAAGGGCTATTTATTATGAATTATTGAAGTTCTGAAATTCCGAAATAATTAATTTTTGGAAGTTTTAATTATGTTAAATAAGAAAAAAGTTTTTTAAAAGTTTTGTGAGGTGGGATACTTGTGTTGAATGCTGAATTCAGTTGATAAAAACTGTGCGTAAGAATCTTAATATATATATTAATATTATATTAAATATTTTACTTTGGTGTTCTAAGCAATTTTCTATAAATAGGGTGCTTAGGTTAGAATTGAAAATCACACCAAAAACTGAAGTTTTCTCTCTATTTCTCTCTCTATATTAGTGAGCGTATTCTTGTGAGTATTTTAATACTTTGAGTATTGCTATACGGTGCAAGTTCAAGTCATAGCCTATATCCGGTGTTTCAACTAGAAGTACTGTCTTTACGAGGTAAGGGATGTTATTTTATTCGAAAATGATATTATTTCTTCAATATCATTATGCCGAAATATTGGTTAAATTTTTTTATCAAATTTAGAACTTTTCATGTCGGGGTTACTATTCATGAGTTACTATTCACGAGTTACTATTCACCGAAAAATGAAATTTTCTTCTTTTCATCCAAATTTCTATTCTGGATACTAGCTTTGATTGTATTCATGTTTTGATCATTCTTGAATTTTACTCAACTATGATTATTTATGAAGTATTTTTGGACATGGATAAACCGAAATACGAATCCTTAATATTTGTTATTTTGTTTCACTGGAATCGTTTCCTTTAAAATATTTTTCATCATCCTCAGTCCTAAATGATGATATTACTGAATATCTTTGGCCTGTAGTGCAAATATTAATGATTTTATGATGAATATCTTTGGCCCGTAGTGCAAAGATGAACAGGTGTTGAGACGAACATGACCAACTGATGAATATCTTTGGCGTGTAGTGCAAAGATGAATATTTGGTTCAAGATGTTTATTGATTAATGTTACAGGGATAAAATATTGATGATGGACTTTTAAATTCATAGATAATAGTAGATTTCATTCTCTACGTAACTCTTCTATGAATTATTATTTTCCGCTGCGAATATTGATTTAAAACTTGTTGTCTATTGTATTCTATTATATTTTTCCCTGTTGAAGACTAAGGATAATTTGTTGTATATTATCTTAATCATAATATTCTTTACTGGGCTAGTTGAGCTCACCCTTTTCCTTGTTGTTCCATTTTTCTTCTCAGGAGGCGAGAATGTAGCGAGTACTAGTCGGGGTGTGGAATGGTGGTTCAAGACAGTTGTTTTAGTAGTCCTCACTATATTGTAAAATATTGTATCAATAAGTATAATGAGGACTTAATTGAGTATGAATACTGTCTAGATGACAATATTTGTATTTAAACTCACAGTATATGTGTTGTCGTATTTTGCACGACAATTGTAATAATAAAGTTGTAGTTATTTCTGCACCATGTATTTGGCGACTCAGAATAGGTTGGGTGTTGTATACCTATTTTGGGGCAGTCACAATCTTGCTCCCTTCAATTGATCAAACAAGTCGTCGATCCTCGGTAATGGATATCTATTCTTAATTGTAACCTTATTCAGTTCCCTGTAGTCGATGCAAAGCCGCATCGTCCCGTCCTTCTTCTTCACAAACAACACCGGCGCTCCCCACGGCGATACGCTCGGTTGAATGTACTTCTTGTCCAGTAATTCTTGTAGTTGTACCATCAATTCTTTCATTTCAACTGGTGCAATTTGGTATGGTGCCTTCGATATTGGAGTTGTTCCTGGCGCCAAATCGATCACGAACTCAACTTCCCTATCTAGCGAAAGTCCTGGCAAATCGTCCAGAAATACGTCTGCGAAGTCCCTCACTACTGGTATCTCCTCTACTTTCGGATTCTCTTTACGACTGTCAACTATATAAGCGAGATATCCTACACAGCCTTGTCTTAACAACTTCTTGGCCTGCATCATCGTCAGACAACTCGCTTGTCTAGGCGACTTGCTGCCATAAAACACAACCTTTGACGAAGTCATAAGGTTAATACGCTTCTTTTGGCAATTAATTATAGCCCTGTAATTGAATAACCAGTTCATACCCAAAATAACGTCAAATTCTCCAAGTCGAATAGGGATAAGATCTACGTTCATGATATCAACCTTAATATCCACTATATAGTTCTTATGTACATACTTAATAGGAATTATTTCTCTATTCGTAATTTCTATGTTCATGGGGTATTCTAACTCATCCTTAGGCAATTCTAAACTCTTAGCAAAGTCATCGGATATAAAGGAACAAGTAGCACCCGAATCAAATAATACATAAGCATTAATTTTATTGATCAAAATAATACCTGACACCACATCACGAGACTGCACTGCATCCTGCACTGTCATGTTGAATGACCTGGCAGTCGGTCGGTTGGTTGCGGTTTGTCCTGTGATAGTCAGAGCGCTTCCACCGTTGTTTCCCCTATTTCCTCCTGATCCTGCCCCTCCAAATCCCTTCTTAGGACAGTCTCTTGCCAGATGATCCTTTGAGCCACAAGTGAAGCAAGTAGCCTTCTTTGGGTTAGGATAGTTAGGTGCTATGTGGCCTTCCTGACCACAATTGAAGCACACTCGTTTACCCTTCATACACACTCCCAAATGAGCTTTCCCGCAAGTAGGGCACGCTTCAATCCTCTTCTTCTGACCTCCTTGCTGATTTCCAGTTGATGAGTTGTCATACCACCTTCTCTTCTGATTATTACTACCTCCTGTGTTGCTTTCACTAGCCTTGTTGATTCCTTCATTTTCATTCTTCTTCTTCTTCTGATCCTGATTATATTTGGTTACCGCATCGCTTCCACCTTCAGCGAGTATGGCTTTCTCTAGTACCTCGGCGAATGTCTTCAACTGAAACATCGACACCTTACTATACAACCACGGCTTCAGTCCTTGTTCGAACCTTCTTGCTTTCCTCTCATCCGTGTGCACTTGATATGTGGAGAACCTCGCCAACTCATTGAATCTAGCCGCATAATCTGGTATGGACATATTCCCCTGTTTTAATTTTAGAAACTGAACCTCCATTTGGTTCTACGAGCTGGTCGGGAAATACATCTCGAAAAGCATCTCCTTGAACCTCTCCCAGGTAATCACACCTTCACCTCCACGGACCTTATTTGCTTGCCACCAATAACTGGCTTCGGATTTCAGCATGAATGTTACGAAAGCGGTCTTTTGGTCCTCTCTGACTCTAGCGACATCAAAAACCTTCTTCATCTCCATAACCCAAGTCTGAGCTTCTATCGGGTTCATGGAGCCTTTAAACTCTGGCAGTCCCACCGCCTTGAAATCCTTAAACGTCGTATTCGGTGGAGCTTGAGGTTGATTATTCATCGCTCCAGCTAGTAAGTTCATCAATTGCTGAACGGGGTTAGCATTGGCGTTGTTGTTGTTATTCGTTGATTCTTCCTGAGCCGATTGACGGTTTTGTCTTCTTCTTGGCGGCATATTTCTGTTAAAATATATGCTTATTAGATCTTTATTAAATTCTCGAAATAGTTAAGGCTTAACTCAACAATCTAACATAATCACTTAACACATTATCTCAAATAACTTGATATATTTATTCAAATCAAAAGTTTTAACATCAAACGATAGCATCACTGCTATTTACATCAACTACCCCGAGATAAAGAATCTACAGGATTTAAAACATTAAAATATTTCTTTGTTTATAAACACATCGGAATTTACATCTAAATACCAGATAAGTTTTCATATAATTAAACAAATCCTATCACTGCCTGTTAAGGCGCCGAATAGCCTTAATACGTTCCTCTTCCATGATGTTGGACATCGTCCTGCGATCTAGCATGTACGATGGTAGTCCTTCAAACTGAATTGGGTATCTCATAACTCGATCCTGGGCCTCATCCATTGCATTTTGTAATGTAGAGTACGTCTCCCCAAGTTTAGCCTTCTTCGCACGACAATCATCTTCTGCAAGATCAGTACGACGTAATTCTCTTACCCAGCCCTCCTCTGCTATGGTCAGCCTTTCTGAGCTCTCTTTCAGTTCCTTCTTCAACTTTTCTATTTCTTCGGACTTCTCCTTGGTTTGACCCTTTTCGTGAACCAAATCCCACTCCATGTTTCCCAGACGTGTGTGAAGAGTCACAACCTCCCTATCCTTCTGCTCGATGGTAATCTGTTGAATAATCGTCAGCTCAGTTAGATCCTGGACAGTGTCACTTAACTCTACGTTACGGTCATATAACTCGTCATACATCTCAGCATCGATGGAGTTCGGTGGGAACTCCTCTTCTTCCTCTTCCTCCTCAGGATCCTCCTCTGGATCAGTCTCAGGCTCATGCTCCTGACCTACAACAGTGATCAACAGAGATGGCTCTCTCTGTACCAACTGCTCCCTGACAACATGAATATCTCGGGGCTCCTCCTCAGTAGGTACTCGAGGTTCCTCCTCCCCAGCTCGACTAGCTCCTCCAATATCCGACATCCTGACAACACATTTCAAGTTTTAGTTACTAAGTCGTACTAATGAGCACATAATTTAGCACATAAGCACATAAAGTCTTTTATTATCTTCAATGAATTAAGAAATTCATTTCTTAGAACTCTATAAGAGTTTTCCATCACTATGTTCCTCCTATAAGGCTACTACCTAAGGTTGTTCCCCCACCTAAGGTTCATAACCTACAGCTTTGATACCAACCTGTGACATCCCTAAATCCGAGTACTTCCATTGCCACATGATTTGGTGTTCACTATACAAACATCATATATCTATCTACCCATAATAACTGAAAACATAAATAGATAGAATAAATCCTCTCCTTAAGGAGTTACATCAACTGAAATAATATATCAATCCCAGGTAATACTAACCTTAAATCTTAACTGCGGAAACATAAACAATTTATAGTCTTACACAACATCAATATAAGTCTTAACACATAAGTTCAACATCACATAAAATAACAAGTCTTCATCACTTGTTAATATTTCCCTTACCCTTGCTAGTAGAAGGCTCGTCGGATCTTTTGTTCTTAACTGCAATGTTATTATTACGCAAGAGTGGGCACGATT